>VXAU01006133.1:783691-862083 GCA_013399695.1 Formicarius rufipectus | reverse complement strand
TTTTAAATTTTTTTTTTAATTTTTATTTTTTGTTTGCACACTGACAGAGTTGCCATCAACTGAAAGAAATAAGAAGAGGCATTTGTCCTCAAGAACTGATGAGTAGGAAGAAACAAGGTGTCCTGAGAGGATCCTTGTAAGAATGCTTACATGACACAGAGCTTTATCTTTAATGAACTTAGGCATAATTCTTAGAAACATCCTGAATGATGCAAATAAAAAATCAAGAAGAAAAGCATAATGGCCACTTTATTAGAAAATATTTTTGTAAGTAATACTTCTGGGGACCCAGGAGTTAGCGTTTGTGTCTGATGTGTTTTATAACTGGTTCTCTCTCTTGGACACAGAGTTGCAGAGGAGAAGGAGGGAGACAGCTCCACTGGGATTTAGGATGGTACCCACAGTAGTTATGACCTTCTGTCCCCATCATTACTGTTCACTGTCGTTCCTCATCTATTCTCATGCTTGCTCAGCAATTTCTTCTGTTGACTACACAAGCCAGAAGTGGAGAGCATTACACAGGACTCAGAATTGCCCCTAGATCTTGTTAAAAGTGTTCTCTGCATTTACGCTGAGTAAAAAACCTCAGGAGAGGAAAAGAGCAGCACTTGTGGATTTTTTGCTTTATACAGATTAATCATGATATACAGCAAATTGACTGAACTAAATGACTTAGTGGCCATATAATCACATCACAAAGGCGACAAGCTTCTGGCACCTGTTCAAGCTGCTTCTAACAGAAGTTGAATGTAGCTTTCAGAATACAACATTTAAATTAATTTTCTTCTTCCTCTGTGCAAATCAGTCGTGTTTTGACACAGTTTTACCCCTTTGTGGTATTCTCTGGGTTTTCAGATGCTGACCTACCTCTGAAGATAAAGAATTTGATAAAACAAGGAAAAAAAGTCTTAATCTGTAACAGACTTCTGTCGAGATGCATGCACTGTCAACTGTGAACTCCAAGAACAACTAGGGTAAAACAGTTGCCCACTCTTGGTCTTACTGGCCCCAGCTCCTGCAGCTGCAAGGTCGGACAAGTGCCCTGGGCTGATGCTGGCAAGTTTCTTAGGACGAAGTCTCAGGGCAATTCTTTCCCTTTCCTATTTGACTAATATAGTTATAGCAGCTGCATTTTCAAACTTGGTTTCTTCTAAAATGTGCAAAGTTTATGAGGATATTAAAAAGTATACATTTTATGTGTTAGGAATTAGAGGGAAGCTCCTGTATACAGGACACTGAGACTGGACTTTGTGTTGTATCAACTGTGTTTGTGTTGCAGCAGTATTTGCACAACTTTCTCCTGTTACAACATATACTCAACCAATTTTAAATTGCAGAACCTTTTTATGTGGGACTAAGCCCTTCTTTGTGGTCCTAATATGTGCAAGACATTTTTCAAAAGCCCTGGTATAATAAAACAATCAAAACATACAAAATCCCCCATTTTCCCCAAGAGTCAGCCCCAAACCACCTTTAAGTCGTTCCATTATAAATGCCAAATGCCTGTAAAAGTCTAATGTGATGCTCTTTGGATGAAACCTTTAGAGCTTATGTATGTCCTCTCCACAACTGATGAGCAAGGCTGAATGTCAGCCCCACAGTACTTGTGCCTTTGTTAGTCAAAATCTCGGTATGACTGGAGAGTGAGGAAACCAAAGAATTATGTTAAGAGTACATGCTTCACATCCTTTTGGAATCAAAAGGCATAACCCTTTGTAATTCTGGTGGTATCACTGTCTTGCATCTCTCCTATTTAAAGCATCTGTATTTCATGAAGCATTAAGAGACAAACAAACACACAGACCACAAAATCAAAAGCCTGCATTCGTTTCCAAAATTAGCCATTGGAAAGAAGAGATATTCCAGAATCTGACCTCTTAATACAGTGATGCAGTATCTGTAAAAAACAGAAGTTCAGATGCATACTTTAAGAGATCAAGTAAGTCTAAAATAGGAGATATTTGTACATTTGTATTTGATATTTGTATTTTGAAATTTGATATTTGTACATTGTATTTGATATTTGTCAGAATTGAGGCTGTTGTTGTCATCTATCTGAAAGGATTACTATTGGAAAGAATCAGCACATTGAGGGTTACTTCTGCAGTGACTAACTGATCTATCTGATGAGAAGGTAAAATGATGTAAACTGGTTTGACTATGTAAAGATTCTACACTGTTGAAACTTTCTTATGAGACACATACAGTAGAGGAGAAATTAATTCTTATTTTACTTTCCCTTTCATTCAACTGTTTCTCCATTTCCCCTTCACATTCAGGAAAAAAACAAATGGAAAAGGGGGATGAAACCCTTTACTTCCCCCCATCCCTCCTCCTATCTTGCCTCCAGATTGGGTTAAACATTTCAGTAGACAGATATAAGCAATTAATGACACTCAGATTGTTTGATCTTTGCCTCATTAAGAACTATAACATACCATTCTGGAACCACAGCTTCCCATCTTTTAATTCTCCTGTGTTAGAGAGGGGAAGCAGCTGCCCTTGCTGGCAGACTGCAATTCCTATGGGACACAAGTGATTAAAAATGTAACTGGCTCCTTGCTGTTTCGCTGTCCTGCTGGAAGAATTATTTCAGGGGCATTCAGAGGAAGGGAGGTATGGTTCCACAAGCACATGATCTGTAAGGAAGCTTGCTAAATGATAAGAAATTTTCTGCATTGCCAAAATATAATAAGTGTATTTTTTCATTGTAAATTGAGATGTTCCTGCTGAAGGTTTCAGTTTCTTCTTTGAGCCACATGAGCAGTGACTCCCCATGCACTACAACTAAAGGAGTGATGATCACCAAAAAGAGAAACAAAGACAGTGAGAAATGAGCAGCTGGAAGGACGCAGGGTGTGGGAGGAGGGAAGGAAGATTTCCAAAGTGGGTCACTGACAAAACAGATGCCTTGTCATATTGCAGCTCTGTCCCCTGTCCCAACTTCCCTTGCTGCACCCTGCTCCTGCTGTCTCCGCTCCCTCATTGGAGCAGAAGAAATTTCAAGTCAATCTATGTTTGTGCTTACATGACACAATCAACAGCCTTACTTCTAACAAAGGGAAGAAACAGCCCACAGTTCAATAAACAAAATGAGAAAATCTAAGGCCAATTAATAAGGATCAGCTACTAAAGGAACAAATGAGCAGGCCTAAACAAAAGCTATATAGAAGCATTACCAAATCAAAGAAGTTAAATTACTATGTTTATGACAACTTCAGTAAACACCAACCCAAAGACTAAAGCTTCTTAATGCACAAGAGAGTTAGAGGGGAAAATGAGCAAAATCAGTTTTACCGAATATAAAAGTCAGAAACAATAAACAGTCCTGCAACCATACTGTCTCTGGTAACTTGCATTAAAATATATATAAAGTGTTCTGGGAACTAAAGCAATGCTTCAGTTCAATAAAACTAATGCAATTAAAGAGAAAGAATCCTGTTTTTACTCTGCTTGCAATTTCAAATGAGAGCTTCCAAAAACTTGCGACCATTGCTGGAATCCAATTCAGGACCTCAGCTTATCAAATTCCCATGCTGGCACCATGCCTTTGAGGTATTATAAAGTGCTGCTCATCACAACATCTCTGTCTATAAATGCTCCGGATAACTTTAAGTGCAGACACCCCATTTTGAAACAGGCAAGTGTTCACTGTGAATCAAAATGGTGTCACCAAACATGTGCAGGCTTCAAACAGCACTCCTCTTGCAAGGCAACAAAGGAAGATGTGTTACTTTTGTTAGCACAAAAAGTCTCACTATATTTTTTTTAACATGGAAAGCTTTGCAGGACAGCACACCTACACAAAGCCACAGGTTCTTGAGACCCTGTAGACCAAGCATCTTATTCTGGGGACGAGAAACTACCAAGCTAATGAGCTCTCCTGCAGCCTCTTCCCCTGCTGGTACTTCCCTGGAAGCATAATCTTAAATCAGACACTGCCATGCCAGATGTAACCCCCAAAACAAACACCAACCCTCCCTCCCTAAGTTGACTGAGCAAGCCTTAGCAGCATCTGACTTTGATGAAATCACAAACTTCTTTTCCATTCAGACGGTGGGAGCCAAATTAATTTCTCGGCATCTTTAATGTTGAGCGCCATGTCTTGGGAATTCAGGTCAGGAACATATTAATCTCTCTGATCGGTGATAGTGCAATATATTACTGATGGGGGAGCCAGCATGTCAGTATTGTGATGGTGACCCTGACCAGCAGATGACTGAATGGGTAAGTGGAAAGGAGCTGCTCTAGCTAGAAGGCACAGCCTCAACTTAGGCAGGCAGTTCTTCACTCTTGTCCCACTACTAATTTTCCAAAGCATTACTTTGTCACTTGGGTATCCAGAAAAGCTCATTACGAAGGTATGTGACCGACTCTGATAATACATGTCTTTGGCAAAATAATTGATCCTTCTTTGCAGTGGTGATTTTTAATGCTTACAGGGCATGGCAGGCACCCTTTGCTGGTCTCTAGTGTAATACATTACCAGACAGCAATGTGCCAACTATCTATCATTTACAAAATAATGTCATCCCTGAAAAAGAGCCTGGCAGCAGGGGTTAGGGGAGGAAGAGAATTTAATTATATTTGTGGATGGAAAGATGTCCTGAGAAGAGTAAGCAGCCTGATTATTTATTGGCTGTTCAAAAGCACTCAACACAATATAAGAAAAATATCAGACTTTGTGTTATGGTGGTTCACATTGCTGTTACAGACTCTAGCCTTGAAATCAAGTTCAAGCTGAAGAACAAAATCACCTCTTACAATATGTGGTTTACTTCTGAAAATGAAAAGGGTAAGAGATGTATTACTAATGTTGGCATTAGTGGAGGCAGCTGTTTTTAGATATTTGGTATTTCAGAGTTGTGAGTTTAGCATTGCTACTAGAAGTACAGCTTACTGTATTCCTCTGCTAACTTTCTAACAGTGAGCAGATGGTTACCCTATTACCAACCATTTGCATTTAACATATTGTAATGATTTATATACCACATGCCACCGAGCAAAGTGAAAACAGTCAATGGTAACTAATTAGTTGAGCATGAAGATGCATATCTCAGTGTATATATCCTTATTGTAATAAAATTTTATCTTTTTTGTTGTTAATAGGTTTAATGTGCAGTGTAACAGAAATACTGGTGGCAGCTAACTGTAAACTGCTATGTCACTCTGTTTTTGGGACAGCATTGCTACCATTAACATTTGTACCAGTACTCCCCTATATACCAGTTTTATGAGTGATAGTGCATAGAGGACAGATTATAACAAACCACTGTGCTTCTCTACTGATCTTTCTTAAGTGTATTTCAAAGTAGTTTATGAATCTTAATATATTATTTACTGGCTCATATTACAGGACAACACACATCTGGAGTGGGGATGCTGCACGGCAGAGAGGAAAGGCACTCTGCATAGCTACCATAAGGACAGAAGTAGATTTAAGGGAGAAAATGAAAAGAATCACCAGTCTTCCAGGGAGTTCATAAGGAATAAGCAGTCAACTATTGACATTTGCACAAACATTAAGGTCAGAAGACAGATTTCAGGGTTCAAAGAAAGAACATAATTTTAGAAAACTGCCCTCCAGCAATAGAATAGCGGCATGTGTATGTCCCAAGATCTGATCAGACTTAACCTACAATGTAAAGATATGGATTATCAGCCTCTTCCTGAAATGTTTTTATTTGGTTTTGGCTTATTTTAAAATGGTGTCTGTCACCCCAGGAATGTCAAAATAATTGTCAGTGAAGTACAGATACATCACTCCAGAGTATTGCAGCATTTCCAAATTAAAGGTGGTCTCATTTAGGAGTAGAAGTTCTCCAGTTCCTGCTCTCTCCTAGTTTCATTAGGACACCTCTTGCTATTCAGCATCCTTTCACTTCTACTGCATACCACATATCTAACCAGGACACAGCCAGTTCTCCTGCTAAGGGTTGCAGCTAACATTATGCTTTCCTGAATGTGTCAGCAGTCAGACTTTCTCTCGGGAACACTACCTGCAGCATAACTCCTCATCTCCTTTTCCCTTTGCTGCCAGCTAAATTCACAGCATTTACTTTTGTTTCTGTAGCTCTTTCCTTAATTTTCCATGAACAAGACTATATTCTTTGAAAACAGAATTACAGCAGTATTGGAAATTCACCCTGTTGTTCATCCCAGTTAACAAGATGTTGATTGTGTGTTTTACCCAGGATTTTTAAACTACTGCCTGCTGTGATCAAGCAGGGACCACGATGATTCCCTTTGTGCATGGGTCACAGGTACTGCTGAGGTATATTAATCTTGCCTTGCCTTGCCTTGCCCGCCTTTCCATCACTTGTTTTCCCTCATTCCTCCTACATGCATTTGAAACTTACTGGGTTCATAACTGTAATTTCACTAACATTACTCCTAATTTACCTGAAACTAGTATCAGGACTGGTCTTCCATTTCAATACTTCTCCTAACATATTGGGAGTGATACGGAGCATATTATGGCACTGTTCTAATGGTAAATAAGAGGAAAGGCAGCAAAGTTAACTCTTAGTTTCAATTATTTCCATAAATCAGGAAAAGCTAAATTATGGCTTATTTATTACAGCTAACAAAAAAAGATTAACAGAGAGAGAGAAACATCACCTGTGACAAGAGAAAGCAGGTGGATATTTTGGTTTCAACTACTGCCTTCTGAGGCACTTCAGAGAGTAAGAAGTTTCTAGGAAAAATCAGCTCCTAAGCATGTAATTAGGTAATGAGATGGACAAAATCAATGGCAGGCAATACTACTATGCTGGTACCCATGGAAAGGATCAGAAGGTAAGCTTAAAAATAATAAATAAAAAATAATTAACCCCAAATAAACCCACACCTAAAAGTTGGTGGTTCCTATTAGTTGTGAATTAGTGGGAAATTTTAAAACTTGTAATGTGATAATGTGTTGTACTACTGCAGCTTTAACTTCAACCTGAAGGACACCCCTGTCACAGGAATCATTTGTACATGTGATCCAGGAGATCTTTAAGCTTATTTCAGTGTTTGCACTAAATTGAACTCTTTTCAAATTGAAAGCTTAAAGGAAAGAAAGTTTCCCCAAGCTATTGGAATCACTGAATTTATTCAAAAAGGCTCTTTGGATAGCTTTTCAGCATACAAAGCAGTATAGAAAGAAAAAAATTCTCATTTCTTTCATCAGGAATTTTATCTCTACTCCTTTAATATTCAATGGCAAAATGAATTATACTACAAAAAGACTTGGTGCCTCTCCTCAAAACACCCTGATTCTGCATGATACTGAGCTTCCTTGGAAGACAGCTGGGGGAAATCAGTATGGAAATACTTGACATCTTGCAAGACAAGTCAATAAATGATGATCAAGTGCTAGTGAGCAAAGCTGGTGAGTGAAACCTATTGATTTAAACTGACTAGTTTCAAAAGCATATAGCAGAATGAGAGTCCTAGCCAGCATTCAGACTCTACTGCTCTGCTCTCTTTCCAGTTACTATGACTGAGACCATGCTGAGCTGATGGACAGGACTTGTATCCCCAGGATGGAGGGTGGAAACCAGTATTATCTGGACACAGGCAGGAGCAAAACCCACCCATGACACCTGTATTGACTAAACCATTGGAGACTGCTCATGTGTGAATAAACACTTTGACCATTTAATTATTTCAGTTCCTGATTATCCTAGATTTGTTTACAGAAAATGAAGGACCATTTTCCTTAGTGACAGATATTAAAAAAGCAAATTGCACTTGGGAGTTAAAGATAAATTGACATGCTTTGAAATACATACATTTCTTTTTCTTTCCTGTACTCTAATGAGTTCATAATTTAATCAGAGAAACTGCTAGATTCCCTCCAAATACTATTGGAAATCTCAAAGGAGAACAAGCTGCTTATGCAAGTGTTCTTGTTAAACAAAGAGTATTCAAGTACAGTAAATAAATACTAGAAGTAAGAATGATATTCAGCTGTCTCCTTAAAAGCTTGAAGCCTATGTATCTTATTATTGATGGTCTGGTTCTCACCTGAACATCAATGAAAATATTTTCTATTATAAATAAAACTCTAGCATTTCTATATATTATCACTTCCCTGGAGCAAAGTTCTGATTTTGGGAAAATAATGAAGAATATTATGCCAAGTGTATGAAAGAGTAACGCACAGATTTAAGCCAATTAATCTGTCCATAGACTGGATCTGCAGAATAAGCCAGTGTATGAAACCCAGTACAGCCCAGACACTCCACTGGGACTGCTGAAGACTGCAGTGCAAGCTCCCCGTTCAGGGGAAGGGCACTCACCCATCCCAAATCCACCACAGCCTCACTGAGCGGTTCAAGGTCACAAATGGCAGGAGGGGAAGGCTGACTAAGAAGGCAAAAAAGCCCCAAATATCTAAGTAGCAAATATACTTTCCTTCAGAGTAATTTATTCAGATGCTGAGATGGATTTAAATTTAGAAGAGATAATGTGAGAGCAAGAAAGTGTTAAAAACTGAGGTTACTTTTCATTTTTGTACTGTGAGTTAGAGGTTTCTATTGCTGCTGGAACAGCAACTGTAACTGAGACAGGGTCAGAAAACCCTGGGGCTTAAGTACAGAAGCTTCAAGGCGATAACAGTATAAAAATAAATTCCAAAGGGCTTAATAATATTGTACAGAGGCTGGATATTCTGGTGTCAGAAAGAAACTGGTGGCTCTTAGATCAAAACCTTATCATTCAAAAGCAATAATAGCCTTTGTTCTAGCCAGCTAGTCATTCTGTTACCCACTGGGCCAACGTTTTTTTACTAGCATCCCAAATTACAGTTAATTTACAGTGTATAAATGTACATGTCACTGTCAATGTAACAGTTAGAGCAAAAATACTTTAAAATGAACATGGTTAAACCTTTAGCAGTCTGATCCAAAATCTGCTAGGAACTTTTTGCTTGACTTCAAAGGAATTATTATCAGCATTTTAGTGAACTTCTCCTACAAAAAAAAAAATTAAAAATGGGAGCTGTACCTCATGGCTTTCTGCCAGGACTGTCCTTCACATGGAGTAAAATGCAGCCAGAGCCTTCAGACAGCTCAGGCCACCTCTGCAGGCAGCAAAGTGGCAGAAACCTTCCTGAGGTTACTGCACAGGACATCTTCTGATCCTCTGCAGCAAGGCCAGATGAGGGGGAATATGTCTGCTCTTTCTTAGCTTCCCATCCCAGAAGACTTTATTTATGCATTAGTTGACCTTTCTAGCCGTTAGGACCATCTTGTTTCAGCAGTTAATTAACACAAGTGCCATAATTTAATACAGTTAATGCTACTTTATGCCCTTTAATGTACCTTCCATTAGTGATATTATTGTAGTATTACCCTGTAAATTAAAATAAGATCAAGACTAAGAGAGTCTCTCTTTAATTAAGGTACAGGCACACTACATTGTCCATTATTCACTAGAAAAAAATCACTCTGATTTAGTGAAGCAGACCATCAGTAAGTCAGAATTAGTTCATGTGAATTATTAGGTTTCTTGAATAATGTGAACACTATGTGGTTGCTGAAATTGCTAACAGCCATGTTTCCTTTTTTTCATCATCTTAATAAATACACAGTGGAAGTGGTAAATTGAAGATGAATAAACAGGTGATAATAGAGGAGGTAAGGCGTTCATCGAGAGTACACAGGTTTTCATCTCTAATGCAGCATACTTCAGGCTTATTTCACACCAAAATGCAAAGCAAAGACAAAACAAACCCTATACTAAGTGGGCAAATATCCCATCTATAATTCATTGTGAAGTATTGACCACTCCAGTGTCCTCTATATTTAACATGGTGGCTTTAACTTAGATTCTTTTCTGTCATTGTTCCTTAAAATACAGTGTGAAACACTTTACATTTTATGCTATCTTTAGAAATATACTATTATGAGCTTTGGTGATTATAACTATACTTGACCTACAGGTTATGTTTTACAGAAAAAGGATTAGCTTTGAAGGGTGTTTGCTAGCATCACTCATCCACTACATGTCAAGCTCCTTGGTTATGTCCCTTTGTATCCCATCTTGATGGAATAGTCTAGTCTAGCTTTACTAAATATATATAAATATTTGGGTCTCAAGTCCCATAATATGAAACACTGTATCAAAATGAAATACCTTTCTAACTTAATTTCCATTTAACATCCTAAATTAATGAGCAATAGCTGGAAAGCTCTGCTGAATCAGAAACAGCAGCACAAACACCCTGGTAACCCCTTGCTTCCCTCCACTGGTTCCCATGCTCAAGGCTTGCCAGGGCACATGCCTGGAATGCTGATTGGGAGACTCCAATGGGGATTATAAAGCTTCTGACAGAGACAAAAAATACCTGAAAAACCAGGTGACAGTGGGCTTATTGCAAGTTACATTTGGTGCACCTAAACAACCAGGGGCTCTGTATTGCAGCCCCACAGCTACTTAGCAGTAAGCAAGCCCTGAAGTAAAGACAAGGAGGGTTCACAAGATATTGAAGGAAATGGCATCAAATCCCTAAAGAGCTGTTCTTCTCATTAGCAGAAAAGTGATAAGAATTCACACAAATCTAATCTAGTGAGGTACTATTACACATCAGATATTTCTTTTAAAGCATGTATCCAATTACTGCAGCATTTAGACAACAAGCATCAACATCAGATAAGTTCTCTGTACAGTCATGCTTCATTCCTATAGATAATTTTTCACAAGATTGCTGAGCTCCAGATGTGATCAGAAGGTTTCTGTTTCTAATTTGCATTCAATGCACTCTTTTTTAATCCTTCAGATGCTTTCTTTGATAAAGTACTGATAGTCTAATTGAAGTCAGTCTAAGCTCCAAATGGGTTTTCAGATGGGGAGAAAGCTTTTCTTAAAGCCTAAGGATATTCAAATCCTGAGCTTTCATATGATGCCTCAGTAGAGCTAACCTATGTGGAGCCCAGTGGAGAAAGGATACACATTAAACGGAATATAGCTGTTATTTTTTTAATACACCGAGGCTAATTTTACCAAACTATTTTAAACAGTATCTTAAGCTGTTTATGATCCTCTCAGTACTCCCAAAGCACTTCTGAAAAATAATTTACAATGTAACTAATGAGCATTACCAGAATTCTTAAAAAAAGCAACATTTATCTTACACTTTCAAATGTTAAACTAGTGACTCTGCATGTATGGGTATGTATTTAGTGTGGACAGAGAAGATTGTAACTACATGCTAAGCCTATGGTCCTAATAAAGGTATTTTGATGATTTAGATTTTCACTGCAGGAATAATAAAAATACAGTCACCAGTATTTTATATAATCACTGCTGCTATTTTTTTTTTCACTCTGTTCTGTCTGCAAAAAAAGTACCTGACCTTCCAAGATGCATGAGGTTTTCCATTTATTTTGATACTTAGCTTCTCTTAAAAAAAAGAAAAAAGATTTTTGAAGAGTCAAATGTCCATAGAAGAAACAGTGGAGAAAGAAAACGTAAATTAGAGAGGTGAGTGAATTGCTAATGAAGATACAATCCCATTCAACTCTTCTGAACAAACTGGCATCCAAGACACATGTAAAAGGATCACCTTCCTGTTTGAGGGAATCAGTCAATTACTAGTTTGAGTTGTGCAGAAAATTTCCTGACAGGAATGTCATTGTACAGTTATCATTTTGGGGACTACAGCACCTACTGACCACTGCTTGCCCTAGAGGGAACTATTTGTCTTGAATCCCACTGAATAATAGTTTTTGTTATATTTAATCAGTCTCTCTAAAAGACTGTTGTTCTGTTGGCTTTTTTCCATTATAAATCAGCCTCACTACATTTCAGAACTAACTAAAGGACAAGGAACAGACTCTACTCTCTGCCGGTCTCCTTGTTCACAGCCAGACCTAATGGGAGGGGTTCACACAAGGGCTGCTGTATCAATCACAGCTTACATTAAAGGCCTGGGAAAGTAAAATGATAAAGCAGAATCTCTGTTTTCAGTTAGCTGCTGTTGGAGCAGGCTCCGACTACATAAGAGAAGAAAGTGTCCCAATGTCATGGTGACTTCCTGAGCCAACATATGAAAAAATGCAAGCCTGCCTTTGAGACCTAGGGCAGAAGATCCACAACTTGTGCCAGCAAACACGTGGGACTTTGTCCTGTCCGAGTCGGAAACTTCTAATATAATCAGAAATGGCCTTCAGCTGAGCCAGGTGTCTAGTGAATACATCTTCACAGAAAATGTCATCATGCTTAGGAGAAATAAATGGTTTTGAATAACTTCTAAAATCAAACATATATGGCTGTTTCTGAAGTTATATATACTTACCTTCCATATACCCTTATGTCTGAAATTGCATAAAAGTAGCGTGCCAGGTGTTGCTCATCTACATATATTTCACCAGTTGCTGGCCTAAGCAGTCTTATTCTCAGATCCGTGATGGTAAAGAAATCTCTTAATTTCTTGGTTGTGTCAAGCTGGCCATAAAGAGAAGCCATGTTATGAAGCCGAGGTCCAGCAAAAAAAGCAAATCTATCTTTAATTTCAAAGTGGATTATTTTACTATTTGTCATGTACCCAGTAGAGTACTCCTCTGTGCAAATGATTTCTAGGACTGTGTGCTGTGATAAATCCCTCACTGATTTTGGATCCATGTGAAAAGCATCTAAGCAGTCCGTGGCATAGTATTGGTAGGGCTGCCATGTTCGTCCATAGTCGAGTGATTTCTCCAGGATCATTTGGTCTGGACGGCCAGATTCAAAAGTGATAACTATGTTATCTGTGAGCTCAATGGTTTTGTTCCAGGAGAGGGTAATATTAACATGAAGAGGCTTTGGATAATCCTTCCAAGTTGTGGACTGCCAAAATGTGGAGGGATGTCTTCCTTCCAGATCAAACATCAGTTCTGGAGGATGAGCCAGTTCTTGGGTACTCGCATCACATTCATTATTGCACATGTAGGGATTCCCCTGAAAAAGAGCAAAACAGGGTTACAAGGGGCACAGTAGAGTTGACTGTGACACATACAGATGTTTCCTGACCAGGAACGCTGCTTTTTCTGCAAGAGTTAAACCAAGAAAGAAAAAACAAATGCTTGCAAGTAATACCTTAATGAAATTTATCCTGGCCATTTCATCTGTTAAAGTAAATGTACAAACAGAACATATAGAGCATCCTTGCTTCTGTAACATTAACATTTTTCTTAGTATATATTAAAGAAAGAAAAAATCTTATTTGCCCTGAACAACTCAGACCAGAGACTCAGTCACAAATGACTGAGAACAGTATGCAAGTCTCTAAGAGTTCAGTAATGTCAACTCTTCTTAGAAAGATGCAGCAGCCAAAAAGAATTTCTTTTGAAGACAAGTATGCTCCTCAGAGCTCCACCCACAAAAGAAGTAATTTTTAGGGCAAGTGTTTTTTGGTTAGCAGTCCAGCCTGTATGTACTTAGTAGGAACCACTATTCAGTACACCTTCAAGTTTCCTTTCATCCAGGTGTGAAATTTATCATGCTTAACTGTGCTCCCAGCTCAACACCACCTTGCCTTAAAACATTTACACCTGCCACCAAAAGCCAGGAGAAAAACAGTGCTCTGTCAGCTCTGGGGCTTGATTCAGATATCTGCCATCTTATTACAGGGTACCAAAGTACTTCAGGAAAGACTTTTCATGAGGCACCAGCTTCAATTTATCAGGATAAAATAATCCAGCACTTGATTAGGCGAGAGATGTCAGCAGCTCCAGCTGGAATACTGCCGAGGTGGCTGGAACTCTGAACTGAGGGTTGAGTTAAAAACAGCAATGAAAAAAGTTTGGCAATAGTGCACAGCTTTTACTGTTTCTTGCCCTCTGTAGCAAGGTGGAAGTGAATTATTCTCTTCCTGGCCTTTTGATGCATTAACTTCCACACTACAATCTTTTCCTTCCTTCCTCACAAAGGCTATTTTGTCTGTAGATTGGGGATATCTTGCAGCAGTTGCCAAGATATCAGACCCTGTGGGCTGCACTGAATCACGTATGTCTAATTTCAGCTTTCAACAGTACATTAGTATTTTGCTACTTTTACATTCTGCATTTGTTCCAGAGAGCAGTCACTGCTCTGTATCCTTCCCTCTGCCCAACACACAGATTGTGGAAGAAGCCATGCCCCTATTATTGGTGGTCAGTATTGCTGGGGAAAAATATGTTCATGCCTATACCTAGCAGAGCCTGATGAGGTCATAAGTGTAGT
Source organism: Formicarius rufipectus (assembly GCA_013399695.1). NCBI lineage: Eukaryota > Metazoa > Chordata > Aves > Passeriformes > Formicariidae > Formicarius > Formicarius rufipectus. The sequence continues at coordinate 847,893 of VXAU01006133.1, read as the reverse complement.
GGTTATTGTCTTAACCAGAGTTCCCTGCACCTACCCTGAAAACAGAACAAGCCCCGGTACGATGATCAACTTTTTCTTTTCTTATAATTACAGTTATGTTTCTCTCCATCTCAAAGCCTCAGGGCAATGAAGCGATTCAATGCGATCCACTGTGGGAAATGGGTTTCAAACATCAGTTTCCACCTTTGCGACTGCTCTGCTCCTTGACATACTCCCACAAAACACAAGTAGAAGAACTTCTGCACTCACTTTGACCTCCCCACTGGCAAATTCCTCTTACCTGCAATGGGAAATACTATTTTCTTTTTCTCTCTCTTGTTAATACATCTGAATGCTAAAATTGACAGTGATTCACTGGGACTGGAAGTTAGCAAAGAAAACTACAAGACAACAAAAAGGTTATTTGAAAACCAGCATGCTGCTGACAGTTTCAAAGCATGCAGCTGTAACGGGAAAGACTCTCCAAAATATTGTCCATAATAAGTCCCTGTTACAGCTGATTTCAAGCTCATGGTTGCTATTTCTATGCTTTCCTTTTGAATAAAACAGTGAAAATTAGAAATAAGTTTCAAGAAGAATAGAGAAAACACCGAATATTTTAATATTTAAGCTCCATTTAATATATCAGATACAAATGTCAGAACTTGATAACTTACACAGACCTTTTCTTTTCCTCAGGGAAAATATACATATTGTGAAATCTGTAAGATTCCAGACCCTTTGGCTATATGTAAATATCAGTTTTTCAGAAAACGCTGAGAGTTAAGTAAATTGGACCTCCTAGAAAAATATGGTCACTTCTGTACCCAATACCACAAAGCAGCCTGTTTACCTATAACCTATAAGCTTCTGCCTTTATTTTTGTAAAAGCAAATTCACTGGAACATCATGGGTATTGAAACCTAGCAAATGAATGCTCCCATGTAGTCAGACAGATGCATTAAGCACTGCTGAGGGATGGTTTTGTTTTCCTGCTCCACAAACAACCACCGAGTCTGTTGTGATTCTCTGTGTTAAAAAGTAAAGCCTCTCTGATCCACTAGTCTCTGCATGCTGAAGGAAGCATCTTTTATGACTTCCAGTAGGTAACCGAGATTGTACAGGATGCAGTCTTTCTGTGTATTAGTGCATTTATTTTGCTCCCTTTGCATTTCATCTTCTGCTTTTTATCAAAAGTTGAGATGTCATCAGAATCAGAGAATAACTAGGAGAGAGGGCCAATCTAGTGTGAATGCAGTAAGATGATGAGAACTGGTAGCAATAGTTACCTTAAACAATGGCACAGTAAAGGCTAAAAATCAGTCCTAGCTTGGAACTGAATAGTACTCTGCATTTTTGTGTGCACAAAGCTTTTTGGGAAATATGAGACTATTCCTATTAATGACAGAGTATTTTGAGAAATGGGTCAGAATGACAGTTCTGTCCTGCACCTGAAACTCTTACCAGTGGTAGCAGAGGCAGCCCAACCTGCCACTGAAACACTGGGATAAGGACATCACTACAAATAGAGAAACCTAATAAAAAGCTTCAGGCTTCCCAAATAAACTGAATTATTACTTTAATTTTATGGCACACAGTTTGCTTTTAAGAGGTGTATGATTTGATGACACCAAAGTAACTTGTGTGGAGTTCAAGTACTCTAAAGAGAAATTTAGGAAAAAAACCCCCAAAGCTGATATAAGCCAATAAAGTAAATGTCCTAAATTCTAACGATGGGGAGAGAAATTATGAGTTTAAGTAAATTCCCCCCTGTCTACTGACATAGCAAATGCAGATGTAATTTTGAAATATTTAACATAGTTATTGCTTCATAGGCTTGGAGTCAGATTGCCATTGTCTCTACCAGCAACTTGGCTTTAAACGGCTTCTAATTAATCTAAAATGCAATTTGCATGGTAAGTCATACTGACACTACCAAAACAGTGTAAAAGGGTCTTACTCTACACAAATGTCTCTTAGTACATGTTATTATGAAAACAATTAATTTAAATGTGATTAGCTACATATTTTACTGTCTTGATCTCTATGATAATCCTCTTTAAGACTTCTGTCTCAGTAAAATGAATGCAACAAAGACAAAGCTTCCCCCATTTGTGAAAACTGAGCTCAGTCTGTATGGGGAAGATCTAAAGGACCAGCGCATTAGGAACTCGAAGTAATTTTGTGACTAGCAGGCAGCCATAAATACATCTTCATTTAAGCCTTTTGAGGAGCTGCTCTTCAGTAGGACACGATGGAAAATATTTATAACTTTTTAAAATTATATTTAAGCTTTTAGGAGAGTGCTAAATAATTAAACACTGATAAATACCTCTAAACACTTTACTGCCAATTAGCATAAAAGGTAGCTGAGTCTTTCCAACACCACGACCATTTAAAAGAAAGCCACTATTTTCCTGTACAGTAATTGGAGATTGATATTGAATAGGTCCTTGCAGGCAGGCAAATGAAGTTGCTATTTATTTTGGTTTTGGCCGCTCAGGGAAATAAATATATTACCAAAACTACTGACATAGTCTAAAAGTTTGCTTTTAGGAAGCGGTACCTGTTTTGCAGGCACAGCGAGGGCATGTGGCTGTATCACATGACTTAATCATGCTCAGCCCTGACTGGAAAAAGCAGAGTTCCTGAGAAGCTGCTGACTAGGGCTGACTGGTCCCAGTAGGTTTCCCCTCAATTAGCTAGATATAATTTGTTTGAGCACACAGGAATGTCTGCTCATGCCAGCTGGTTTGAACTTTTATTGTGGTGTCTGAGGTGCTCTGCAAGTGTCCCTCCCTGGGATGGAGCGCTGGGGCTGGCCTTGCTCCCACAAGGCAACATTGTGTCTTGCCTCTTCAGTAACAGCTTAGTGATGAATGGGACAGTCTCCCTAGAGCGAGGATTTTGGTTAAAAACAGAGGTCTAGCACTAGTATGACCTTGGAATATCAGTAGGGGAGCCAGCAGAAGTGCTGCAGCTGCCGTTCAAGGGTAAAAGTTTGAGCGCTGCTGCTCAGGTGAAGCCTCTGGTCTCTCACCGGTACACCTCAGTGACACCCACACAGGCTTAGGGTCTGACTGAAGATGTTGCTTCTTTCAATCTGTTCCCTGTCCACACTAAGACCTCATGGACTTTTTCACTCAGGAACAAAGACAGAGGGGCTTAACCCTTCTGTAGAATGAATATTGGAAGCTGTATCATAGATTACATGCTGTAATAGACACCTGGCTAAATCCCTACAGAGGACTGTAACTTGCATTTTCAAACCGGTAAAATACTGCTGAAGTCAAGCAGGCCAAGATTTTAAGAAGAAGCAAAATACATTTTGAAGAAGTGAATCACAGCAACTGATTTTTATACTACTGCCTCAAGGTAATTAGCTCAGATGCACAAGACAAGAAAAAAATACAGCCTGACTCACGTTTGGAGTGAGGCTGTGTGGTAAATTACTCCATTCAAGTCACACTTTTGGAAATGATGGAGTATTTCTGTTTTCCTTTTCAAAAGATCATACAATTAGTTCACTTGGAGCCATTCTGTTCATTGTAGATGACTAATTAGACAGTAATAGCTAATAGCAGCAATTTCCCTAATGCTTACATTTTGCATGTGATTTCTAACTAGGAATTACTTGTTTACTGTGACAGAGCCAGATTATGAAACCATTAATTGTGGGATACTACTCATTAGGTGTTGTCCTACTAAGGGCAAACAAATGTGGTGGAGGATTGGCAAGGCACATGATCTGTTGCATGATAAGTGATGTTATCAAACTCACTACATCCATTAGCTGGTTTGAGAGCATCTGGGACAACGTCTGCAGAATTATTGTTGTGATGAAGACAGGAACAGCTATAGACAAGAACATTTTACCTTCAATAGCCTTTCATAACTGCAGTGACAGCATTTTAAGTTAAAGAGTTTTGATTTAAGTTAAGAAAGAAAAAGTGATAAAATATCATTGGAAGATCTGATGCTCTTTCACAGAGCTCCCAAGTGAGAGGCATCTGGATGGCCAGACAAACACTTTGAACTTTGAGCTGAACAATATACATTCTTCAAAACAAGCAAAAAAGAAAACAAAAGCATATTTAAATCAATAACTTCTGGGGAGACTTAAAAAGATTAAAGCAAGGAGGATAGGACTGGCCAAAAATAGATAATAATGCTTAACAACTTCATGCACTTTTAAACTTGAAAGTGCATTGGAGATTATAGCCCTGATCCTGCAAAAAACATGGTGCAAGAAGGCCCTTAAAATTCAGATTTTAACAAGATATTTAACCCTCTAAAGATCTGGCACTTTGTCTTATGGAACACAAACCTAGCTGATTAATCTTCATGACAACACCTCCATGATGTATGGAATCCTATCCCACATTTACATATATATGCAGAATTAGAGAGAAATGCTTTTGTATGATGAACTCTGTAATCCCTGATTATATTGTACTGTTTGTTCCAAAGCCTTTTGGTAGATCGTGTGAAGGCATTCTTGGCACTCAGAGTAGTTCTCAGATTATTGCCTCTCTTCAATACTATGAATTGAAAATCTATCCTAGGAAAACATTTTAATATTTGCAGCACAGATTTGGTGCACTTGCCAAAGGCATTTAATTCCTAGCAGAACATTCTCTCTTTTTAGATACTTCAGTTACTTTTTGGAAATGCTTTTCAATTTACTTTATGAGGCACTGGGATTTTTGTTTCCTCTTTACTCACTCCTGGAGGGCAAAAAACCCTACTTATTCCTAGTAGGTAGCTTTATGATTCTCAGAGTCTGACTTGGCAACCTTGCTGATGTTATTTTGACCACTTGTTCATTCTGGCATAACCTTAAGGCAGATCTACTGGTACTGACCCAAGTGTGGTTTTGTTATTTCAGAAACTTGATATTGGTGCTTTTCTCTTTATCAGCAGGTTTCTGGCAATATAACTGCTTTCCAGTCTGTCACTTATACAGTGTCATGACATGCGTTACACTGGGACCCCATTGTACTGAGCTCTGGCAGAACAATATGGCAAATGTTCCAAGAAAACCTCTTTCTTTTACACCAGAAGCATATTTGGATTTGAGAACCTGAAATCCCAGGTATGTAGCATCCCCTTCTCTCAGCACTCTGGTCCTGGGTAAACCAGCCCATCCACGAGAGCACTGCTGGGACAAGACAGCAGAGGGTATCAATCTCCATCACCATGCTCAGCTCACATCAGTGCATTTTTGTCTGAGCCACTTTCCAAGTCATCCTGCCACCCTGCGGTAGCCCTGGCAAGAAGGTTGTGCTAGAGAGGCAGGGGGTGCCCTCAACTGGGAAAAGCTTATAATGTAACAACAACCTTGAGTGTTTCTATCCTAGATTTTCTGTTCTGCTAAGCTCTCATCTTGCTCACTTTCTGATTATTTTGGACTATCCATGAATTAGAATGGGAACCATTGAGAGAGTAGAAAGGAGATGTTTAAAACACTACAGCTGAAAGGCATCAATCCTCCCTGGGCAAGGAAAACCCAGCACAAAGGAAAGTCGGTCCATTACCATGGAGAGATGGTATCAGTGACAGCAGCAATCACAGAGGGAGTTAAATCACCTTGGTGGCAACAGGATGAATCCGGGTACTGGAAACACTAAAATTAAATAATTATTTTGTTGTTGTTGGAGTTTTTGTTATCTTGTTTGTTTTTGTTTGTTGTTCATTTGTGGTTATAAATGATTACATTCAGAATTTTGGTACAAGAAAAGAAAATTGTGGACAGCAAGAAGTCTGAGAAATGTGTTTTGAGCCTATGGAGGACCCTGGTATATCTCTGGCCAGGCCCACCTGGGCAGCACATGTTGATGTCCCTGAGCAGCCTCACCTGGACCCCCAGCCCAGGCCATATTTAAGCTCAGGCTGAGGGCCTGTTTCCCCTTTTCTCCTGGGTGGGCTTTGGGGCTGTGTTGAAGTCCTTTCTCCTTCTGCTCCTCCTGATGGGACTCCCTTAATGACCCAACTTTGCTCACTCATTGTACCCTAGGGCTGCTGGTGGGCCATCAGTCTCCCCTGGCTGTGCTCTGGCCATGTGGGATGGCACCTCTTGGCAAGGGCACAGTTGATGCTGGGGTGGGTTTCCCACATCTGGGAGACCCTCCCACATCTGCTCCTGGTCTAGGTGTCTCTGCTCTGCTGATCCCTGGCACTTGCAGAGGGACATGCAGTGAGTGAGGGGATGGCCATAGCAGAAATGCAAAGCTCTGCAGCTTGCCCCAAGGTGTAGTGGAGCTGCTTTACATTGGCTGAGTATGACATCAGATCATGGGATATCAAATCATGAGAGCATGGAAATTTTGCATTAGGAAAAATTTTTTGAAGACTCATGGTGTGAGAAAATGGGAGCACCACAGTCTGGGTGGGCTTCTGCACCACGCTGCTGTGGGTGGGCACAGTGACCACTGTAAGCTGCGCTTGGCTGGTGCTCCCTCTCAGTGGGTGAGTTGTGTATGAGTGGCAGGAGGGTCTCCTCTGGTACATGACACTAATTCAGTGTTTTTTCTTGCCTACAGGCAAAGTGAAGAAATGCAATAGTGCTGGATGCAGGTGAGTTGTCATAGCTGTGGCTTCTGCAAAAGGTTGTTCATAGCTTTCTAATTCCTTTCCAAGAAAGCTCCATCTTCTGCCCCTGTGGCCCCCACTCCTGTGATAAGGGTTTCCTTGCCTCTCTGGTGTACAGCTCTGGAGTAGTAATATGCAGGCTTGTGAACAGTATTGGTACCATGAGTTGTGGCCACCTGTACCTTTGTACAGGCCAAGAATTTCAATCTGATTATTGTGTACATCAAACAAAGTGAGCAGAACAGAACACCAATGTGGTGTTTAACTGACGAGCTACAACAGTGTTCAGAGCAATCCTATCCTGTGTTAATTTCAGTGAGTGCATTTTACTTGGACAGCTCTTTATGTAGACCATCTATCAAGCTCTAAAAAAAGTCATGCATGTACCGACTCCTGTGTAAGGTTAGAAATGAGCAGTACAGAAACACAAAAATACTGAAGTTAAAGAAAAACAAATGTACAGTCTTGTAATTACTGAAATGAAAATTACACAGCTCCAGATCTCTCCATTAAAGGACAGAACTATGTTTTTTGTGTATATAGTTTTAAGGGGAATTACAGTGAAAACTTTTTTCATCAAGCTGTTACTGGTTACTTTTATTATGGTAAGATGTTGGCTATAAAAGGATGGTTTTATACTGCAGTTTAAAAATCTTCTGTCCATTATATATCTGGACTAAACCTCTCGATCATCAACTTGCCACTTAAAAAGCTTAATGATAATGCTGAATGCATTATTTACTTTTTGAGAAAGAGGTACAAAGCTACTTATTATTTTTTCTCTATCATGGTATTTTTCAATCCAGAAGCTTTCTAAAAGACTATGTAGCTTATTAACATTGCTTTAATAACTATGTGACTGCCTACCAAAGCAGGTTGTCATAACTTTTTTAATACCATACAGCTATTCTACAGTGTTCAAATCTTATAGAGTAGAACTGCTGAATCTGATTTAAACTTCAAAAGTATTTTACATAAGCACATACAAAAAATGTGAACTGCAAAACAACAAACTATTTCTAAACAAGCAAAGCTTTTTTGTCTATTCCTACTTTATTTAAATATGGAGTAATAAAAAAAGACCTCAGTATTACAGGCAATTACTATAAAGCAAATAGCATGAATTTTTTAAAAAATAATGTCCAATTAACCTCTCTATTACTGACTTCTGTGCAGGTTCAATCTAGGTAGTAGAAGTCTGACATGCTAATATCCCTCTAGGATTGTGTAAAAGCAATTTTAGCAGTCAGATGTGTAGTTCATACAATAACTCAAGTTACATGTTAGGTTTGGCTGATTGAACAATGATAGGTAATATGCTTTATAATTATTGTGTAATAATTTGGGAATTTTCAGATTCGGTTAAGCTCAAATTATGGTTACAGAGCAGTATTACATAGCTTCAAATGGGTGGTTTGGAGGTCACCCTGGTAAGGATGGAGTATAAAGCTTACATGTACGTGGAGGACACAGGATTCCCACCTGCTGGGGCCTCACAGCTTCTCACTTGCTCTCTTTCTGATAGCACAGCAAAACAGTTCAAAGGCTTCCAGTCACTAAAGGTAATCTTGCACTAATTAAAACGAGGCTACTATCTAAAATGGCACAAACTTAAATCTTAGGGGCTTGAGGGGGGGGGGGGCCTTGAAAAAATTGAATACCAATTTAAGAAATCTCATTGTGCTACTTTTCCAGTCCAGCAACTTCCAGTGGATCTCCTTCCTTGAGGGCTCAGCCCTTCCTCAAGCAGGCATCAGCCTGAAATCCTAGCAATGTGCTGCTGACTCAGCCCTCTCCCTGTTTGCCTGCCCCTGAACTGCTGCCGGGGAGCTGATGGTCTCTGAGCTGGCACCTTCTCTCTAAGGACAAATCTGCAAATTTGGGAGATGCTACCTTTGAGCCAAGCAATTATGGTGAGTTTGATGTGTCTAGAAAACAAGCACTCTTTTCCCCAGTCTTAAGACTCTTGCTGAATTGAGTCTGATGTGATGTACTGCTTGGCCAGATGAGTGCTGATACTGCCAGAAGGGATGCAACAGCTGGGAACCAAGCGAAGCAGTGCAGATAGAATGACTGGCTTAAGGGCAACATGAAAATGCACCCTAAATAGTGAACAAAGAGCTGAATTATGACTGGGCTGTCATACTCATGCTTATCTGTTGAAAGATCATTTGCATATAAAAATAGCTACTTGCATGTGAAAGTGTTATTTATGCTGTAAAAGACTACTCAGGGGGTGCACATGTGTATTGGGTTTAGGCACAACCATTTCTGTCCCAACAAAATGAAATTCACTACATATATCCCCCCAAGACATCATTATCATTTTATTCTTACAAAGAGCAGCAGGATTTAGGACAACAAATTCAGATTATTTCCTTTCTGACAGATGTAAATGTAGCATTCACAAATGCTACCCGGGTCTGCACTGAGGGTATTGCTTTTGCAATCTCTGCAATCTAAATTCAGATATAAAGAATTCTAGTTTTTCTAATGGCAGTATTTTTTTTCTCTGTATGTACATATATATGTAAACATTCTTTATATTGTTTTATCTGATACATTTATTCTTTCCTAAAAGCGGAACTGTAGAACATGATACACCTGGGAAGTACAGCAGATTGTGATGGAAGGTATGTCATGTTATGTCCTTATGATTGCAGGTTCTATGTTTTAATCTCAAAAGGCAGATGGTGTTAATGAAGATTGAGATAGCCAAATGCACTGTATCAAGATACTTTGGTTGACAAAAAGTTTACACAAAGCTATTTTCATGCACGGAAACACACAACTCCTGTACTAGGAAGTTAAAAAGGAAACTAACAAAACCAAACCTTAACTAGCTTTGGAAATACAGAGTCCCTGTTTAAGTATTCACTCTCAGAAACAAGATCTTGCCACCTTATTTCCCACTTATAATTTCCACCAATCATCTTTTAAGATGCTATTAGCTTGCCTAAATGTGCAGCTACACAGACAGTCATTCTGCAAAATCTGTGGGATATTGACTATGAATTATGGCCAGACAATGAGCAGGATTATACCAAATCCTCCATGGTATTCATTAATGGTTGCCTGTGACAAACCACTGTCAGCATTAATAGTTTTCCTGAGGTGAATTCTGCGTCCTCTGTGGGAGACTTTTAAGATTGCTATAGAGGTATTCCTAAGTAGCACCAATAATTACACAACTTTGTCAAAGGTAATGCAAAACAGAAAAAAAACTATCTTTAATTCCATTTTATTTCTTTCTAAAGAAACTAATCTTAGAACAGATGGCCTAATCAAACACCTATACACCCTAATACTAAGTAATGTGTATATTGACAAGAGCATTACCAAAACAATAAATTGATGTTTTACTAATCATCTCAATGAGAAAAAGTCCAAGTTCCATTCAATAAACAGTTAATGTCCCAAAGCTGAATGACCTTTTACTTTGTTATCACTGAAATTAGACAGCTTTGCTAAGCCAAGGTAGGTTGTCTTCCCCAGCTCTGACAGTCCTTTATTTTGCATGCTGTCACACTAGTTACAATAGGTCACCCATGTAATAGTGTGCTAACTATGAAGGACAGCAAAAGTGTAGCATAAGGCTGTAAAAAACCTTTCCAGCCATGTTCATTTTGCATGTGACTTGTTAGCTCTAAATCTCCAAATGACTTACGAGCAGGTGTGTCCAGCTGCCCACAAAGTTACAGCTGGGGGAGATCAGAGAGAGATGTGAAGTAAATTGTGCCCAGACAAGTGGTGGCTAAGCCAGACCCTGTTCCTTTGCCCCACAGGTCTTTTTTTCAATGAGAATTTTTTTGTGTCTTTGTATTAATTCTACGGCCATAGAGAAAAGAGCCAGACAACAAATAAAAGGGACCAAAGAGACAGAAGAAATTCTTTTCTTGTTGGGGATGTCTCAGCTGTGCTTTTGGGACTGTCTACATCTGTAGGCACTGTTCATCCTGCTCCAGAGTGTTATTGATTCTGTGCTTGTGGATCTCATGCAAAATTGTATTTCTACAATAACTGTAATTTTATTTCTGATTCTTAATGTCAGTATTATTTTTGGCAATTTCTAACCTGCTCCTGTATTACCAATATGTCTACTGCTGGTTTTAATGAGTTTTAGAGCCATTGGATTAACACTGAATGTCAAACACCAGAATCAGAATTGTTGATGTTATGCAGAAATACTGATCTAAATATATATATTTCTTTAAAACTCTACCTTATTATTGCTACAGAACCTGCACTTATTTCTGTTGTATTTGATAATTTTGTTACAGAATTTCCAGGCTCAGAAGATTCTTGTGTGTATGTGAACCACTTAAACGAAGAATGAAAAGGAGCATAAACAATAACGACAATTGTAAGTGAAATCCAATTTCACCTCATTTTTCTTAAAAGGTGGTCTACACTGTTTTTCCCCTCATTTGTGTTTGTCAGGATGATAAAGTAAATACTTTTAATGAATCACAGTGTATACCTACGTAACATGGAATTGTTATAGAAACACATTTAAATGTTGAATTTCATTATACTGTGAAGAGATGCCTTATTAGTATTCACAATAAATTGTATGATGTCTCTCCACATTCAAATTATAGCGCATAGTGTTTTGAAAAAGAAAGAAGATGCTCATCAAATCCACATTAGGATAGTGCATCAATATAAGTAATTGAATCAAAAAAACCCCATACAGTATCTTTTGAAGAAGAGCTGCAAACTTTACGATAAACTGGTAATTTGTCCAGTTCCGTGCCAGAGATCGCCATGTAATTTGCTTTATTACATATGTCCATATTAAAAAATAATTGTACAGCTCTGAAAAAGATACAACCACTTTCTAAAATAATTAATACCAAGGCTCTTATCTGCAAGCTATCCTTCAGGTATGGTATGTGGTTGCACTATCTTCTAACAGCCTGTCATTTTTAGAACTTATTTGACCATAGCATGCTGAAATATGGAGAAGCCCAACTGGCTGGACAGCAGGGCTGCTAAAAGGAAAGGAAAGAAGCTGCTCCTATCCCATGCAGAGGGCAGAGGTGTAATGCCTGCATGATCCCTCCTGCTGCCCCTTGGACTCTGCTGTCTCAGGTGCGAGACTCAGCAACGGGAACTGGGGATGAAACCAGTCACCAAAAATATTTCATGGCCTCAGATACTGTCCCAGATGTCACAGAAAAGCTCCCAAGTCTGAGTAAGAATCCTCGACCAGAAACAAAGCAAGAACACTTCTAAGTGCAATGAAGGCTTATGATAAGGTATGTAACACTTTCAATTAACTCATCAGGTGTGTAACATGCAAGCAACTCTAGAACTGAGGAAAACTTGCTTTCTGAGATGATTGCAAAGTATTTCAAATCTGGAAATAAAGATGGTGCGGCAAGACTACTGCCAGGTGAGGCCTCCCTTTGAACTTCTGCATGCCTCCCCTGTAACCAGGAGTAGTCATGGGCATATTAATTGGGTTCACTCAGGCAACCTTGTTAGTTACAACCAGGGCAGCCTGGGCCATGTGGTGGTACTTGGCATTCCAACGCTGTTCACCTACGTGGATGTTGTGCTGCCAATTCTTTTTCCGTGCTATCAACCCTCTACACAGACTAAATCTGGGCGTGTGTGCCAGGATGAGACAACTGTAACTCATGCACATTGTAGAATGAATATAATGTAAGAATTATTTGACTTCTGGTAAGCATTAGGTGAAGAAGATTCTCACAAGAAGAGACTGAATGTAATTTTTCTATAATGGTAAAAATAGACTTTCTACAATTGCCTGCTGGGATGCCCGAAGGTAAAGTTTAAGGACAGGGATTCTTTTTATCCTAATACAATTCAATCTATTACAGAGTAAGATGATAAGAGAAGCTCTAAGTATGCTTCCTTCCATTGTACCACCCTGGGAAGTAATAAATTGCAGCATATTATGTTCTCTATCAGCTCTACCCATCACACATCTTACAGAAGATGTGATAAAGAGAAACACCTTGGATAGAGTAATGCAATTAACTTCTGCCATTTGAAATGTGAAAAATTACATTTCCGTATCTCAGCCTGTCTAGCTGTTCAATTATTTTTGAGCAAAAATGTTGTTTAATGACTTGCTGTCAGGACTACTTTCCAAAAGAGACTGCTTCTTGCAGTATGTATAAGAAAGGTCAAAACCTTGCAGTAGCAGCTGTACAGCCCAGAGGTCAGGGGTGTTCAGGGACAGGAGTGTACCAGGACAGCTCAGCTCCATCTTCAGCTGCCTCCGTGAGAGGCACGACAGCAATATGACCTCATTGAACTTGTCTGTGCTTCTGATGTTCGGTGGCAGCTGGGTAAGGCAGCACCTGAACCTGGAAGTTGTCTTGCCACAATGATGGATACGCCTCCACGTGTTCCTACAAGTACTCTGTAATTTAAACAATCTAGTGCTGTTCAGCATTTATCTTTAAATTTACTAAAGATAAATTTACTAAAGGTGCTACATGAAGTGCACTTAATAGAATGGAAAATATATATGTTTATAAAATGAATCAGTACTTGTAAGGGCACAAAAATAAAAGACCTCAGAGAAGGTGTGAGGTATTCTTTCCCCCCGACACAGAATTTAAGGCTGCACTATGCTACAAACCAAAGTCATATGCTTTTCTCTTTCAAAGTATGCAATATTTACATATTTTATCTAAAAAAAAACTTTGCTTATACCACCTGTGTATTTTCAGGCCCTAATGAAATGTTTTAAGGATAAGGCATAGCTCTGCTTATAATAATGTCTTTAGACAGCAGACAAAATCACCCTGTACAACATGGCTATGTGTGATATGTTAATGCAAAAATAAAGAAAAAAGCAACTTGAAAAGATATACCCTTGGACTTTTTTTAATTTTTATTGCTCCTAATTTTTCACTGGGCACTTAATGAAAGTACTGCAGTGAGATCAATGGAAAACAACTCTCAATTTTAGCTTGTAACTGAAGGGAACATAGGGCTGTAAATAATTTTAAATGGATTTGAAATTATTTTTTGGAATTCTGTTACATAGCATTTAAATACACTAAATAATACTTTGGGGGCCTTTGCAAATTCAAAGAACTGGCCAATAATTAAAATGTATATAAGAAGAATGCAAGCCAGTTAAGGCACTTTCAATTTTAATTACTCATAGTGACATAGTATGGTTATGGAAATTACATATTAAGTGTAATTTATTCAAGAAATTGGTGAGGTACTTGTCTTTGTCATAGAAGCTATTAAGGAAAAAAAAATCTGCTGTTTATCTTACCTTATTGCAAACATTTGTGATTCCATATCTCTATACTTTTCTGTATATATTCTGCAACATAGTACTGACTAGCTTTAAAGTATAAAATCAGTTCCTCCATCTGATATTACACCTAGTAAAGTTCCTTTCTAAAGCTTCATATTTCTTAGACTGGTTTTCTAGACTTATTTTTGTAAACATTATTTTGCAGATGTAAGAGTTAGAAACTTAAAATCACAACTATGCAAATATATATTGATGTAAAAGTTTGCAAATAGCTTGAATTCTGACTTAGCATTTTCTTGTAGGGTCCTGTACCTACCAAACTTGGAGGGAATACCTGTATATGTGCAGAAGACTGGACTCGGCTGATGCAAAAATTTTGGAAAGTTCTGACTTTTTTTTTAAAATCTGCAAGCACGTAAGAAACCCATTTTAAACCGGACATTGACTATATGAAGATATTTAAATAGTCTGTTATAAAGAAATTTTATGCCACAAAAAATATTTTATTAGGACTTTATGATTTATTTAAATTCTCTAAAGTTCTTTTCAATGAAGCAAATCCTATCCTGAGATTCAATTACTTTAATTCCTACACAAGAATTCACTGAAACCAACAGGTGTTCTTACCGAGTAAAACCTGAACAGCAATTGAATAAAGGCTCCAGGAGGTATACCGGTGCTTATGAAGTCCAAGATCATCCTGCCACTTCCCAGCAGCTTTTAACTCCACATACATTGTGCTGCTCTGAGCCTGCTTGCTTTGCCATCAGCTGCTCTCCCCCAGTGTCAGTGGAGGAAAATGAGTTTTTGAGTGAGGAGAAACCAAAAGTCTCTGCTCTGCTCCCAGAGCTTGCAGATGTGGCAGGGCTTAGGACAAGATCTCTGTGGCATGTGGAGCTCTGAGGAGCCCATGAAAATGGGGAATAGAGGCCACAGCCCCACCTGAAGGCAAATAAAAAGGCAGTAAACAAATATGTAACTAAAGTAAGTCTGAAGAGTAATTGTGTTTCTCTGAGCATAAGGCAAGTGTGTTCCTTACCAGTGCTTGCCTTCTCAGGTATCACCTTTGTTAATTAAAGCAATGCTTTATTATAGAATACCTGTCATAGAAATATAATGTAATCACTTTGATATTTTAATTAAATTATATCACAGGCTCTAAGTCTTTCAGGGCACCTTCACTTAAGATGCTTGATATTTGTCAGTCACCAGCATGAATGGGATTTTGGTTTCTTTTGATACCTACACCTATACAAATGCACAGCTATATTACTTTGAGTCTAGGCTAGAAGGACTAAATCAGGCACGGGATGATGTAACTACAAGAGATAGACTGAAAAGGCAGGTTTGTTTAAGTTCTGACTAGCTTTTATACAATAATGGATATCATAACCTGGCAGGAGAGTTTAGCATAAGCTATGTAGTAATGGTGCTCAAATTCTGATTATCACAGATGTCAAAAGTCTAAACTCAGTGTTTCTTATCCCACTCTTCATTCTTATTCACAGCTAAGGAGCCCATTTTCAGCTTACCCAGTAGCCCATGGGACACAACCGCGTTGAGTACCATAGGTATGTGTAGAATGTTTATAGTTCAGTTGCATAACCAAGATTTATGTAATGGTTTAAGCTAAAACAGAGAAAAAAAAAAAGGCTTTCTGCTGGGCTGCTGAATGTCTTAATTATTCCTATTTGTTTACACATTGGTATTGCAGTGGCATGTCATGGAGTGGTCCAAGCTCACAGCTTGCTGAAGGGCATTGCTCAAACAGGGATAAAGACAAACTCTGCCTGAAGGTACTCCCCATCTTGACAGCATTTTGATATATCTCATTGTCAGTTTTATTATTTTGTTGATGGCCAGCTGGTCTTTTGTCACCATTATGATGACATACTGTCAAGCATCCAGTGGTCTTAGCAAAGCTCAGGTGTTCCATTGTTGTTGTGCCTTGGAGAAGTGGATGCAGAACAGCCACATCCTACACTCCTGAGTAAATCCAAGTAGGAAAACTCCAGGAAGTAGCACCAAGTATAAGAAATATATATATATATGTGTGTGTGTTTGGTGCTGTTACTCTGGCATTTGTGACGGACGAGTCCTTTATGTTTCCCCCCCTAACTCCCACTGAAGACTGTGGGAATGTTTGCACTGCTTTAAATTGAAGCAGACTTGCTCCTAGATGTTCCAATTATGTGAACAGCAGCAAGTCTCTAAGACAAAATTTTCTCACAATGGTAATAAAAAATTAAGGGATACACTGTGTTTGTTGTGGGACACTGTGAGTAAAATCAATCTCTTAATGAGGAATAACTGTAAAGGTTAAAAGAATGACATTATTGCAATGAACAATGCATCCCTCCAGTCATCTCAGATAAGGACTGAACTCCCCCTGTGTTTTATTGTTTGGAGTTATTTTATTACTGGATTTCATGTAAAATTAATTATTCCTTAATATATCTGCATTGAAAAAAACAAACATCAGTTATGAATTAGGACATTTAAAATAATTCACCAAGGGAGTTTAAGTTCCAAATAGAATGCTCTGCAAATAGAACTGCAGCTTTGAGAGCATGCTGCAGAATGTTGCCTGAATGGCATTAGCCAAATGGGCCGTAATGTTGCATGTGTGTGCTACACTTCAGAAACGAAACTTTTTTGAACTGCTGAAATATCAAGAATAATAACTGTGATAGGGATCTTGTGAGAAAATGTACTATTCATCCATAAAGGCAGCACTCCAGACTGCAGTCTCCTTAGTTTTTTCATGTTTTGTATTTTTAAAATACTTTAAAGGGCAGCTGCAGTATAAGCCAAGTCAATGGTGAGAAGGCTGCAGGAAGGATTTATTTTTGGTTTTGAACCTGTAGTAGAACAGATGAGTAAGAAGGGTTGGGAAAGGCTTATTAGTTTTTGCAATCACCCAAGATGAGCAAGTACTTGTAAGAACAATAAAATTCCCCTCTTTCAGTATAGTTGCTTTTTCAGTTTTAGAGAAAACTTTTTTTTTCCACTCCTCCATGACATAATACAGAAGACGTTACATACAAAGGAGATCCTGTGCTAGAATCCTTAACTACTCCAGAGTTTGAGGGAAGATCATCTCTAGCCTCCTGGTTGTCTGAATAGTGTCTAAATAAAATTTCTGGAAAAACACACATTTACTCTTTAGTAGAGTGAAAATCCAGTTAAAATTTGACTATATTGCTTACATCATCATCTTTAATCAAATGTTATGGGAAATTTTGTGTAAGTCAGAATAAAGTGGGAAGAACTTTTGTGACTTCGTTAAAGCTGCAGTAGACAAAAAATTAGGAAATTAAATTTTCAAACATGCATTAGGTTCTCCAGCAGTATCTTTAATAAAAATCAATGTTCTCTGAAAAATACATTAAGACTTCAGAAGTTGATCATTTTGATACTCAAACAGGTGAACAAAATTACATTTTGGATCCTTGACCAATTGGAACTGATGCTGGCATCATTATTGATATTTTTACTTTTCAAAGTGTCACAGAATGGTTAATTGCTGCAGAAGTGGAAAGCTTCAGGGACAGAGCAGCAGCACTCAGGTCATGCTTTTCACAGCGAGCATTTACTGATGCAATGCTGTTATAAACCTTATTCTTCTGGAGAATTAAATGTGAATTCTCCATTCACAGCTGAGAGCCTTGACTGCCCACAGTAGCCTTCCTGAAGCCACTGCAACAGTATCTGAGAGCCGACTGTGAACCTCGTGTGATGGTGTACAAATGGAACCAGTAACCAGCTGTCATGGGTGTGCCTGCTCACAGGAACCCATCCCTACGGCACTGCAGTCATTACTCCTGCATTTCTACAGGTAGGTTTTGGGGTGTACCCTTGGTTAAGAAGGCTGTCTGAAAAGAAAGCCATTGCAGGATGATAGGAGGGGTGTACGAGTACAGCTAAATTTTGAAACAGGTTAGTGACAACTGTCAAGAACATCGGATGAAACTGCAACAGAGAGGCGATAATGGTATGAAACAGGAAAGGAGGAGTGTGAAGAACTGAGGCAAAACACAATTGAAGTTTAAAAAGAAACCTTCTTTTTGTTACTGTTTTCCTCCTCCTTAGTCCTCAATTACTTCAGGTCACTCCTTGAGCAGACGTCATGGTTTAACCCCAGCCAGACACCAAGCCCCAAACAGCCCTTGCTGACCCATCGCAGGACTGAGGAGAGAACCAGAGGGCAAAAGCCAGAAAACTCTTGGGTTGAGATAAAGAGAGTTTATTAGGGAAAGTAAAAGCCACACACACAGGCAAAGCAAAACAAGGAATTAAATCACTGCTTCCCCTGGCCAGACAGGTGTAGAGCCATCTCCAGGAGAGCAGGCCCCATCATGTGTAATTGTTATAAAGGCCACCTCTCCAAATGTCTCCCCTTCCCCCTCCTCCTCATTTATATAAGAAGCATGATGTCATATGGTATAGAATTACCCCTTGGTCAGCTGGGATCAGCAGTCCTGGCTGTGTTGTCTCCCAGCTTCCTCACCACTCTGACAGTAGGGAAAGCAGAAAAGGTCTTGATTCAGCAATAACAAAAACATCTCTATCATCACTGTTTTCAGCACTCATCCAAAACATAGCCCCATACTAGCCACTGTGAAGACAACTAACTTCACCCCAGCCAGAACCAGCATCATATATATGCCAGGAAGCCACAGCCAGGTCTTTCCTTCCTAAATGGTAAGGCGATACTGGGAGTCCTGCTGGTTCCTCCCAAAACTGATGATGGAGAAGATATGCTGTTAATGCAGTCCTAATTATTTCCTACAAGTGCACAGCAGGTCCCATTACCAGGCTTTATGAATGAACTGCCCAGAGGCAGTTTATTGAACCAAGCACCTTTCCAGTCAAGGTTGTGCCCCAAAAGTACCTTTTCCCCTCATTTCCCTTTCAGGCCTCTTCCTGTTTTTCTCAGGCATTTGGCTACAGTTCCTTTCCTCTTTCCAGAAAATTAGATTATAGCAAAGAGTACTCGTGCCAGTCCTTCTTCATAACTGTGCTCCTGCCAATTATGCCCTTAGTCACTATTTCAGTTATGGTTCTAGCTTCTTTATTCTGGGAGCTAACACCCTCAGAAGGGCAACTATTATAATCAGCAACAAAATACACAGCATTTTACCCTTTCTTAGTCCTAGCCCATTGGATAAGCTTACATGGGAAAATGAGGGAATAATTACAAAATAAAAATGCCCATCTATGCCAGTGAGACTGTCCTGTGTTGGCAATACTAACATTCAAAGTGTAGGGTAATAGGATCACATATTACTAGGAGTTTCCAGAGGTCTTGGCTCCTCATTCCTACCCTTTTTTTTTTTTTTTTTTTTTTTTTAACCTGTGCTAACATAATCCAAATTGCATAACTAGGTTCATGCACATAAAATCACACCTTCATTTTGCTGTGTATGAGGCAAAAATTGAGTGTCCAGTCTGCAGGCAGCAGCCTATTTACAATGAGGAATATTGCACACAAGAAAAGCAAAAGGAAATAAAAGATCACTGTCTTGAGATGGGTAAAGGGAATAGGATGTAAAAGTGCTACATTACAAAAAAATTACTTACCATTAAGTAATTTTCCCTACTGCCTAATTTTCTTTTGCTCTTCCATCTTAGTAGACATTATGCTAAATGACAGAACAAATGGTAAAGACCAGGACAAGAACTTCTCATGCAAAACAGTCAAAGTATAACTTTGTAAGCTCTATTTTCCTTCCTTCTTCCCTAAAAGTGTAAAGATGCTTTTATAAAGAGTATATGTTTGTTACTAGAAGTGGGCTCTTAATAGAGCTTGACCATAATTTATTTTTATGGCTTGTAGTGTTAAGTAATTTTATTTAACATGCCATTTTTAAACCTAAATGCATGAGAGAATGAAAAGTATGAGACATGGCAAATGCACTAAGGAAGATTTATACATTTCCACTGAAAAATAAACCGATGGTCTGGTTCACTGACACTGAATTTCTCCAGTATTAGGCAACTCTATCAGGTAAGTCTCCTACAGAGTTTGACAAATAATTCTACCTGACCCTAAAATATTTTTTTCAGATGAGGGAAAGATCTCACAGTTTAATATCAATGTCTTTACTGGATGGACCAGTTTGACTATATGCACTAATCACCACATTAAGAGCAGTATCACTGCACAGCATTTTGTTTGCTGGATGCAAAGACTTGGAAGCAAGTCAAAACTAACTTGTTAACTATCTGTTTAGTGCTATCACGTCATATCCATCACCAGCACATCTAGTACTCTCTACTTGACAATTTATCTCAGTATAGCTACTAAAAAGAAAAGGGTCCTCATATTTGCTAAACCATTTTTGACTGGAGCCACTACTGGCTCCACTAGGAAAACTCATAGGAAACAGAACTCCTGTTGCAGTAATACCATCTTGAATGCTTGCTATGATCTTTTATCAGGCTCTAGCAATTACTTTTAAGTTTAAAGGAATTTATTTTTTTTTGCTTTATTACTCCACCAATTGAAGTAATTATATGACTGAACAAAGACAAACTTAATGTCTGTTGCCGAGTTATACATAGCCTTACACCTTATTCCTATTATTATCTAGGCATTATATTGCAAGTCAATTTTAAAAACATATTGAGAGCATGTATGATTGCTGATTTATTTTGTTCACTTTTTGTCTTCAGTACCTCATATTTTTGTTGTAAACAGCTGTTTATGATCATGTGTTTGGACAGAAAAGATGAACAGATCAGGAAATGTAGATTGTGAGTTTATCTGGTTGGTGGTTAATTACCATATTTCAAGAGCGCTACAGGGGAAATAAAGGAAAATCTAATGGTTCAAATTTGCCTCTATCCTTCACCGGGTTCAAGCATGTCTCCTAATATAACTTGAATTTATTCTTGAACTCCTTTAAATCTAAGTTCCTAAAAATACCTGTAAAATCTTCCAGATAGTAATTGGAACATTGTACTTTTTTCCACAGGAAGACTCATATTCCCATTTCTGCCTCAGTCAGACAATTCATAGGAGAACATCAAGGAATTAATTCCATTTGCCTGTGAAACCTGGGTCACTCTTGTGAAATTATGAGATTCAAGGCCTGGAAACTTGAATTTTTGCAAATTGCATGATGGATACAGCCACAATTCAGGTGGGTGCTTTTGTAAATGATTTTTCTCATCCACACAAATCTGACAATTGTCATTTTTCTGGAAGTCTTTTAATTTATTTTCCCTTATTTTCATGATGAGAGGTACATCAATGCCTAAGGCTACATTACTGTCTCTAGACTCAGGCACTTCAAAATAAATCTCTGGTTTTTTTACATCTTCTACATTCTAGCTTAGTATTAATGCAGATATATGCCATGATTTCTTAACACAGCAGGTATAGGTATCCTCACTTCTCAGTGGCCCTGCCTAGCCTCAATATGTTTGCAAATGTTTAAGCATAAAAAATGTTTTCCCCACAGAAACCACACAGTAAATGTAACAAGTAATCAATCTCCTGAACAGCAATCAGGAAACCTCCTAACAAACATCCTACACAAACACAATAATTAATCTAAGATAAGACCTGAATTGCAATGAATATAATCAGCTTCAAATGGTGTGCATACTGTACTCATTTTTTTTAGTTGTCACAGTCTGTTATATGCAATACAAACATACTGGTTTCCTTTGAAGAATACTGATTTCAGGAGGGGAATGTGACACAAATGTTGTATGCAGATCAGGTTGTCTGTTCTTACATGTTCAGACTAAAGCAAAATGCCGTGTCAATGTCACAGCAGAACAAAAAGGATATATATATATTCAGAAACTAAAAAGACACAAGGCACCTAACATTAATCACGCAGCAAACCCAGTCCTCTAACCACAAAGCAACAGTCAAGCGATCACAGTTTGTGACCATCAAGTGGCGAAGAAAGATACAAATTTGGGCACAGGTTCAAATTAGGCAGTGTAAGTTCTCCTTTATTAATTAGGACTCGTAACTTAGAAACTGCAGGCTGATCTTCAGCCAGTATAAGTCAGCCTAGTGCCTCTTCACTCATTTAGCCCAGCTGAAGATAGTAAAGTAACTTTTTGAGACAATACATATTTGTATTACACTTAAAAATTTTACCAAGTGAGTGAATTTCTTCTTCCTGTCGAATCCATGTTGGGGAATAAAAGCAGGTGGGCAGATTTCACTCCCCAGCAGGCAGGCTAGAGGCTGCTGTGCACAGTAATATTTACAGGGCAGAATTGCAGATGTGTTTTTAAATAGGAGCAGAAGTGTTTTCCCTAAGGATTAACATAATGTGCCTTCTAATGGACACACTTCTAACAATCTTTTCTTTTACAAAGTTCTTGTTTTTACAAATCTGTCTACTAAAATTAACATCAGAAATGGTAAAGTAATATGTCAAAAAGTAAGCTCCTCCTTGGATAAATACAGGTGACTCCTACTGAATTTCACTATCAAGTATATAAGGATGGGATTTATTAATACTGTTTATTTCATTAGTTTGGCTGTCATTTCAAAATGATGGGGGGGAGGGGGGGAGGAGGAATTCCTTGTGCTTTTTCTGGTGGTAGCTCAGACTAGTTGAGATTGGACAGATGCTCCCCAGGGACTGTCAAGAAATGCTCATCATGACATTTTTCTCAAATGACACTGAAATTTTTTTGTGAGTCATTAGATCCAGCACTTAAATTTAAGTCCACATTATGCAGCCTATACCAGGTACAAAAAAGGGCTGGCCAAAGGATGAAAAAGTCTGACAGGCAACTCTTGAACAGTTACATGCCCAGAAGAAAATTATTAATAACCTCACAAAGAAAGAGGACAAGGAGCAGTGGAAAAAGGGGGAAAAACAAGAAAATGAATGAGGCTAAAGGGATGAGTGGAATACAAGAATATGAACGTACAAGAAACGCCCTAGCACAAATAATAAAATGCAAAGTATGTTTTATTGAAGATCTTTTCAATAATTATTTTCCACTGTTCTCTGTAGTGTCACCATAGATAGCTCTTATTTTCACTTCTGCTGTGGTTCAACACACATCTATGTATTCCTTCTCCATATAGTGTGAAAATAAGAGAATTATTTTCCTAATTTCTCAGTTGTTCAAAGAGCACCTGTTGCCATTTCCACAGTGGCTTATACTTTCTTGCCCTTCGCCATGGAAGGAATCAGGAAGTCCCCAAATCCATTTTTTTTTGCCCTCCATTCCACACAAGATGCCCTCTTTAGAAAGAAAGCCACCTCCAACCTGCTGTCTTTCCTGTCTCACAGTGGCCATTTCCTTTGGATTTCTCTATGGTTGCACTTATCTGTTAGTACCAGAAAGAGCTCCTTCTGCCTCCTGACTCTTGTGGCCATGGTTCACATGCAGGTTCTGCTGCCCTGCAGAGTGCAGCAGCAGCACTGTCCTCGGACAGCCTCTAGGATCTTCTCCTCCACATTCCGAGGCATAAGGCAAGCAGATGGACTCTCAGATGGTGACAGGGACAGTGAGGCACAGGATGTGCAGAAGAGTAGAGTGTGAATGGGAACAGACTGTGAAAGGGGTGTCAGGCATTTTCCAGTCATGCTTTGCTTAGGACAGAAGTTGCGGCTCGTGAAAGAATTTGAGACTGCAAACTCTTGGGGCTCTGAGCTGAACATCAAATGAAAAAATTTAAAAGTTTAAAATTTCACTTGAAAGAAAATTTCCACCAACAATAATTTCTGCATCTAGCATATATAAGTTTTTTAAAATGTTGACACAAACCACTTCAAATTGTTTTGGGGAAGGAAAGAAAAAGCATGGAAAAAGTGGGATACAGAGAAGCAAGAAAAGGCAGTACTAGATGGACTATGACTTCTATTCGTGAGATTTTTCATAGTTGTGACAAAGTAAGCCTAATGTTTTATTTCAACAGATAACACTATATTTTAAAAACCAAATAAACCATGCTAGATCTACAGACTATCTTCAACCAGTTCAGTTGCTATGGTAAAAATGAGTAGATTATGTTAAGGGTTTACCTGCTGAAATACAAAATGCAAGTGCTGAGAAGCTAGTCAAGCCATATGAAAGTATACCAGCTGGGTTGGGACAGGAAAGGAGGAAGGCCAGGAACTCTGAAGAGAAAGAGAATCAACACCAAAGCCTTGAGAGGAATGAATTCGAGTTCTACAGAGAAAAAGAAAACTACCTTAGGTGAATTGTCAGAAGCAGCTGCCTGTTCTAAAAAGAATAGTGCTTGTTCTTTTGCTCAAGTTTCTTTCTCTTCTTTTTTTTTTCTTTTTTCTTCTCATTTCCGTTTCTTCTCTGCTTTCTCTTGATTGATAACAGAAAAAATTGGTGCCTCTGTATGCTATTGCAAACCTGCTGAAATCTGGCAAGAGAAAAAAGACTAGAAAAATAAAAGATTAAAAATGTTAAAGTATATTCAGCAGCTAGGAAGCTGACCCAAAACTTCAGGTAACAAGTTCATACAGACGTCAACTTAAAGTTCAGATGGATCAGCATTTCAAGTGAATTTTCTGCAGAGTTTTAGAAAGAAAGGTAAGAAAGAAGGTAATAAAACTGGAAGAATGCTTTCAAGCTTACTTTGGACATGCAGTTCTCTCTGCAGGTCAGCTTAATGGAAGAAATATTCAAATAGTGCAGATTTTTTTCCTTCTGTAAATCTTTCAATTAGAAATGG
The DNA here is from genome assembly GCA_013399695.1 of Formicarius rufipectus. NCBI lineage: Eukaryota > Metazoa > Chordata > Aves > Passeriformes > Formicariidae > Formicarius > Formicarius rufipectus. The sequence continues at coordinate 823,387 of VXAU01006133.1, read as the reverse complement.
TTTATTATTAATGGAAATCAGTGTGAAACCCCAGTAGCTAATAGTCTTCCCCCTGAAAAATGGTTTGCTTTCCCTAGCCTCGGCATCAAGAGATAACTTCAGTTCCACTCCTGAGCTAGGAGAAAGGTATGCAGAGGGAAGAATGCTCACCCCATCTCATTCCCTATTCTCAAATCTCTGTCTTCTTAAAGATCAGATTTTATCAAAATACTTCGATAACCCTTACCATGGTGGGGCCTCAATACTAACATTGATAAAGAAAATGAGAACAAACCTGTACTAATTCTGCAAAAGCCACTGATGTTTTTCTGGATTTAACTTGAGCAAATCAGAGCACTCCATGGACCTGAACAGCTGAAGAATAGCAATCACTGTACAAAAGGCAGCACTGTGTAAACCTAAGATCTACAAAGTCTCTTCATTCAAATCTTTAGCTCTGAGGGGTCATTGTATTTTCAGCTTAGTTAGAGCTATGATGTGCAATGAGATATGATGCATGCTAAAGACCTCAGCTATCAATTAGTAATAGGCAGGAATGAAAGATGAATATCTAATGATTGACTGACAGGGTCTCCAGTGAGAATGGCTGAGTATTTCAAGTACATGCCTGCATTTCTGGGGAAGACACAGTGAGCGGCTTGATGCCTACAGCAGTTGGCACCAAACAGTTGGCAGCTTCTTCATCTCCCTCTCAGGAGAGCACCTGCTTTACACGAGGGTTTGGTTTCATGTTTAAATCTTGCACAGGATCTGCCATGGAGAATGACGTTGATGGTTGTGGAAGAGACATTCAGCAAAGGCACCATGTCAGACGTGGGAAGAAAGAAATGTTTTCTATGCAGCTGAAGTGACTGCTCAGAAATAGGTTAAAGCTCCTGTGGCACAGTCACCTGTGGAGTTGATGGGGCTATGGGGATGTATGCACACTTGAACAAGCAGGAAAAGCCTGTCCCCAGGCCCAGCACAGGAGCATGAGGTGGCAAAAACACAGCGAGTGGGGCTGCTCTCTACTCCCACTTTTTTAAGCACCTCTATTCAGAGATAAAGTTATATCTAAAGGGGTAATACCCTATAGATGTGAATGCAAGTGCATATCATGGACTTGTTGATATTCTAAATCCTAAGGTATTAGGTATCTTTTTTAATGAATAGCTCACATAATGTTTAGACACCTGAAATGGAGACTAATGAAGCTTTTCTACTAGAGAAGTTGTTTTTAAGACACACTTTATTACAAAAAGCCAAAAGCCAGCAAGATTGTGTTCCTTATAAGGGTAACAGCAGCTAATGCATATAGCACAAATATATACAGGTGCTATTTCTCAGCCACCTAAAGTTCTATCAGTGCCAGTGGCAAACCAGACTGAATCTTATCAGCAAAACTGATTTGACAAGATGCTTTCTCATGGATAGTTTTCCTGGATTGTCCAGGCTCTGCAAAGAGAACTGGAGAAACATGCAGGATGGCATACAAGCGCTCCGCAAACAAACCTACAGAAGCAGTATGTCCTAAACATCAGAGCTGCTGGCACACTCTTAACCTTCTTGCCAACAGCTGTGAAATTATTCTTTTTTTCAGCTCTGAAAAAAAAAAAAAGAATCACAGTTTTATGTTTATCTCAAAAAGTTCAAGCAACAGCGATATGACCTTTATGGGAATGCTACAGAAAATGGAAGAGATAATGGGTCCTTTGAAACACTGAATCAATGGGGGAATGTATTTTCTTAAATAATCCATCACCCTGATAAAATTTGTACTTGCTCTGTTAGGGAATAAATGGGCTATCATTCTGTGGTGGGAGATCAGCACTAGTGCAAACTGCAGTTTTTAATGAGGACACACAACTGGGGATATTTTGAGCTCAGCGATTTACATAAGTGAAGAGCTTAATCCTATGTATGTGGGACTCCAGAGCAATGGAGAAAACAGGGAAGCAAAGGAAGGAATCACCTAACTTCCATGCATCCCCATGACTTCAGCATCAAAAAGAAATCAATGGATGCTAAAGTGGCTGTGTTACCAGCCAGATGGCTGGCATAGGGTATTGCTATAGCTCTGCCACTTGGCTTCTCTGCTTGCTGGTCAAGTAAAAGACTTATCATTGTGAAGAAGAAAACTCGAACTTGTTCTTCTCTGACAGTCTAACACCCCTTTTGAGAGATGTTTTGGAAACTGTATATCAGACAGTTGAGGATTTTAAAGTATGATTTGTGGAGTTTGGTGGTAGTCAACTGACATGTCAAGTAACTAGAGCAGGATTAATGTAGATTGTCTTGGACTGCAGATACTAGTCATACAATTGCACTAGAACCTTAACAAGACACCGAAATACTGCAAGTACAGAGCAGCAACCAATCTCAGGATAAAAGGATACATCTGCTAAAGATTACTAGAGCCCACACTAATATCAAGTTTTCTGTACAATCCTATAGCTGTCATCTTCCTGCAAAGCCAGAGTCCTTCGGGAATCAGAAATACTTCATGCTTTAAACATCTTTATGAATTTGCTATGAAAAGAAATCATAGCACAGCACTATGCCTAGAAAAAACTCTCCATGTGACTATTCTTTTTAAAAGCTGACAAAATTAATAATTCAGGGTAACAAAATTCAAAATCATTGCACTTTTATTTTGTCCTTTTGGTGACATTATTAAACAAATAGTAAAACAACACTCAGATTTATTTTTGGTGGGTTATTTGAATGACATTTAGTCAATTACTGCAAAGATAAAACCACCAAATTACTACCAGCATAAAATTAAAATAACGGAGGATTTTTTTTCTCTGTTTTCTCACTCCTTCATTATCTATACATAGGATAGTACTTTGGATATTGTTCATTTCACTGCTGCCAGTGCCAGTTTGCCCCTAGGTTAGTCAGGCTGCTTCTCTTGCACAAGGTGTCAGAAACAAACATAAGAGAAAAAACTGCTTTACAGTTACAGTCATGAAAATTGCTGGGAGGATTAAGGCAGGCATCATAGCTGAAATAATTTTTGCTTTTCTAAAAAGATGTTTCAATTTGATGTTGTCACTTCAAAACAAACAAAACTAACACTTCCTTGAAGAAAACAGTAATCTCTTAGAAGACTAGTCTTAAAGATGTTGACTTTTCAGAACTGGAATTCATAGCAGAGAGACAACATCTTGAAAGGTGCACAGTTTGCTAGCAGTAAATAGTAGTAAATGCAATCCTGCTCTCTCCGTTCTGCTACTTATAGTGAAGCTGACTGGGCTGCCAGCTCTCCTGTCCAAGAATCATTAGCAATTCATCAAAAGAGCAAATGCCATTATACATGGGAAGCCCAGGGAATTATTTTGCATTTGATTTCCAGCTCTGACAGCATTGTTATTGATTAAAATATTCTCCTGCATAACATGCACTATACACAAAAGATCATTGTATTTTTGAACTTCCAATCACAGTAATCCTGAGTTGCCCAAATACTTATGGCCTTAATAAAATTGAATATACAAACTCCCTAGGTCAGATTTCTAGCCTGTTAACTAATCAACTCCATGGAAAGCTGCCAGACTAAGGCACAGATTCTGAAATACCTAAAGAACACAATCCTAAAGTAGCTGTATCAGTATACTGTATACCAACAAAGTGAGGAATCCTTTACTGCAAAAATGTAATTTAGGTAGAAATTATGAAAATGAGGAAGGAACCTTTTCCTTGTGTTGCCTGTCTCGAGTTAATTTCGGTACAGTGAGGTTAGCACAGTTGAGTCATGTGCAATCACAGCTCAGCCTCCCTGAGGCAGTGATACTGGGCCTCCCGTGAGCACAAGCCTCTATTGCCTCCATTACAAACTTCCATTTTATGAGAAAAACAGGAGAAGACCAAGCAGGTAGAGAAAAACATGATAATTCTGTCTTAAAGCTTTACATAAAGCACAAAACTATCTGCTTGCAGTGCTGGGTGTACAACTGGAAGTTACACAGGTGTTGGTATTCCTGGGCCATAAGAAAGGTATTCCTCTGAATGTCTCCAACAGACACCTGTGTCTCAGACCCCACCTGACAGGACCCGTGATAAAGAGTGCCTACAGTTGACGGCCAAGACATGTTCAAGGACTTCACAAGCTTTTTCAGGAAGTTTACAGAGCTGAAGAAAACAAAGACTCAAGGGTAGCCTTTGGTCCTCTCACAGAATAAACAACATTAAATCATTGCCTGAATATTACAGAGACTTGGCAAAAGACCAGGCCACAAAAGAACTTTGACTGTGGTTTGCAAGATGTCCGGAAGAAATACGAGTTGTTGTTTCTGCAGCTAGTGAAATACTATATTCTGCCATGGGTGGGACAAGCAGGGCTATGGCTTGCAGCAATTTAAGGCTGCATATGGATTTATATCAACACAGCTGCTGCAGGAGCCAGGGAAAGAAACAAGAAGTTCTTACAGCTCCATGTGGGCATATTTGAGAGGACCAGCTGGGACGTTCCTACAAGGCCAAGATAAAAGAAGGGTGAGAACTTGGTATGAGAAAGCACAAGTTTACTATTCCACAGTTAGCCGGTTTGTAGCTAGTACTGGATACAGAGGACTAGTACTGACAGAATTTGATCCCTCTTTCTGCAGATGCCAAACCAATAAGCAAACAAAAAATCCACCAAAAAACAGGAGTTTTCTTTAGATAAATGCATCCATCCAAAACCAGCAAACAAGAAGGGCTGCTGGACTCTGCCACAATGACACTTTGAGCTCACAAAGGCCTTTGACATCTACTCCCCAGTGACTCTGACTATAGGGTTGAGTTCACGGCCCCTCCCTGGAGGTCAGAGACTCACAGCAGTGGGCAGACTGGACCAGCTGTTCACATCAGTGCAAAATTCAGCAGTTTAGCTGACTGATCTGTCGGCTGCAGTTCAGAGCTAAGCCAAGTGACTTCGGGGCTGAGCAGTGGTGGAGTCCCCTCTGTGGCCTCTTCTGGCTATAACCACAGCAAGCATGGAGAGGAGGAGACAGCAGCAAAGGACAGGCTATCTGGAACCGTGTGGTGAACACATCAAAGTTTAAAAGACACTTGAAACATCAGGTTCTGGGAAACTAGAAAACCTCCAGAGTTGGTGGCCAGTAGAGAAGACTCAGTGACAAAGATTACCACTTCTCTTCCAGATGCTTACTTAGCTTCAGCTGCCATTCCTGGAAATGATGGAGTCAATCTGAACTTCATTAGCAAAGAAGAAGGACTGTGGTCCCAAGATAAGACAAGACAGGACTTGTTTAGACATGCAGATTACTGCTGCGTTCCAGACCATGCTGGCATAGCTCAGTTTTGTCATATTTAGTCATAGGCAGATAACAATTCTCTTTTCTTTTTTTCTCACTTAGCAAATTGCACTGGAAAAGTTTAGTTAATAAGAACTAACTTGTTTCTACCATACTGGTAACTACATACATAGCTGCCTACATGCTATATAAAAATTGAGTGATCACATACCTAGAAAAACACATGTATGTGGGCTAGGGAAAGAGTGGGCTGAGGACAGGTAAAAACAGTATGATTTAGTTAGCTTGACTGAATGTTAAGTTTCTGTATGTTATTCTAAGATACCTATTTATTTCTTGGTTTGGATTTTTACCATATAAAATATGTACTTTTCATAAAATTAAAGTATCCTCTATTGAGAAAACATCTAAAATTCCACTCCACATATTCAAGAATGACAGCGGATTTGTTCTGCTTGATTTATTTATTAAAGATTTATCCACCTATGTCTTTCTCAGGTGCTACCATTCTGCTTCCAGTTTCACATTTTAAAAGGAGTATTATGCTTCTAAAAAGAGACATTCTTCAAATCCTATGTAATCTTCACACTAGACTGCTACTTCTAAACATGTATCCTAAAAATGCAGTGCACTAATACATTTTTCATTATATAGTGAAGGCAATCTCCATTTCTGATTAATAAAGTGTGAGTATTGTAACACATTTTTTATTTCCAACTTTATTTTTTTTTAGGTTCACTTCTTTTGAGAGCCTTGATACAAGCTCTGCCTCATTGTGGACCCAGCTTTCAGAAATTAGGTGATAATTAGGTGTGGATGTCTTCTGTTTCAGTCTCCCCTAATTCACCCAATTAAGTTTGGTAATGGTAGTTGTCTGTTAACTAGAAGCTTAAGTGCACCTGTCAAGTGGAAAGCTGGGATGGTTTCTAGTCAATTCTGAGTGAGGTAAGTTTCAAATTACTTGACTAGAACTTGAATGGGTTTTTCTGTTCTCCTAGAATTTTGTGGCTATTAATTTACAAATAGCATTTTATGAGTAGTCAGTATGTTTATTTCTAAGGTTGTGGCTACCTGTTGAAATTGCTGTATGCTAACCTCTGCTGTGCGTGCTAGTGTGTGTATTCCTGCTGGAAATGCCCTCAACAAGTGGTGATAGAGAAGGTCAGAGGAGAATACTGGTAGGATGGAAATTGCTTGTTTGATGCTCAGTTACTGCTGGAGCTGATACTAATGTCACGGCTCTGTTCTGGACGCTCTCCAGTGGAAGCACTTTGTGTCAGTTATGCAGCAATGTTGGTTCTCAAAGCCAAGGGAATGTGAGGTTGTGTACTGTGTCCCCTTGTCTTATCAGGGAAGGCTTGCAGCACGTTGGGAGACACCAAACCAAAAAGTGAGCCTGTAATGTGGGGCAGCTGCAGCAGCGTGTCCAAAGTGACAGAGTATATAAGCACCTGAATTTCTCATTTTCTGATCTAAAATTTGACATGTATTGTGAAAAAAAGGCCTTCAAAGAATATGTGTTTTAATAATTTGTTAATTAGGCACTTTTGAGTGGTATAAGTCGCCGCCTGTGGAGCCGGCTCCTCCTCTGAGGACACCGGTTCGAATCCTGGAGGAACTCGCTGTCATCGTCCGAGCGTGCTCGGCCGTGCAGATAAGCCTCAGGAGTAAAGGGGGTGGGGCCAGTTCCGCGCACACTGTGCCTCACCTAAAAAATCCATTGCGCAGGCTTATCCCAAAAAAACTTCGTTCGCGAAGTCTAGCCAACAACAACAATTAGGCACTTACAGAATTCTTCTCACTTAAACTTATTCTTATCAATCAAAGGTTATCCCACTTCATAAAAAATTAGTAACAGACTGCACTTGGCATCAGATGCTCTAAAAGCACCCGGCTGCCATACACACTGTTTTCCAAGACATTATAAGCATACAACTCCTCCAGTAAGTGATGTAAAATATCAATTGCCAAAACTTTCTCAGAAAAGCTTCTTCCTAGATAAATTTAACAACGTCCATATTGTATTTTGCTTCAAGCTGATTCCAGAATAGCTTAGCTTAAACTTTGAGGAGTTCAGTGCCTACTAAACAATCTTTAAAATATTTTCTGTGGTAAACCAAAGTTCTTTCAAGTCTCTTAAAAAAACCCCTAAGACAGCACAATGCATATGGAACAAAAACTTCCATGGGGAAAAAAAATCATAAACTAGGATGCAAAAAGAGTAGGACAGAAACATTGGAAATATTGAGCTGTCACTCCATAAATCATTGTTGTACCCTCTCTTAAAATATATTTTTGCTTTCTTCACCTGCCATAGGACACTGCAGAAATAGAAAAGATTCAAAATCATGTGATAGAAACTATTAGATGTCTGGGCTGATGTCTGCAGGAGGCAAAATGAGAGCTTGGTATTATTTAGGAAGAAATACAACACTATAGTGTGACTTTCAAGAAAATAGTAAATGAAGTGCTGTCTTTGTTATTTTACCTAATGAAATGAGACAAATAAGTAAAACAGGCAATATATTTGAAATGTATTACTTATGGAGCTTAACTCCACTGTGTTTAACTGAAAACCTGGGCATTGCAAAAAAGGTAACAAACATGTAAAGCAGAAATGCAGGAGAGCATTACTTAGATCAAAGTAGATTATGAATTCATGTTGGTTGTTGCAGAAGGTGGAATTTAGTATTGAAAGAGAATAAAATTGCTATTTAAAACTTGAAAAGAAAAAAAAAGTAACAACTCCATTTCAAAATCTGTTTTCACCCCTCATATGGTCAAATTCAGCCCTAGAACAGCAGGTACAAATCCTGAAATGTGGTTCTAGAAGTGTATGACTTAATCTTTAATCTCTAAGGTTTTACTGCCTTTTTAAAAATTTTTGTTAAAAGCTTGGACTGAGTTGTTATTCTCAGCACAGTCCCATATGCTTTAATGTGACTATCATATTTTATTTGTGTATTTTAGTCAAAGGCATTAGTCATGTATCAGAGATGACCTTGTAAGGGATAACTTAAAAAGTAGGAGAACATTACAATATTATTAAAGGAAATCTAATTAAAATTATATAAGTTAATAAAGACAGAACATTAAATAAAAACAAGAAAAACATTCTCAGGGAGGACACTAACTCTAAATGGAAGTATGCAGTGAATATTTTCATTCTCAATTATTTTTGCTCTAAGTATGTCCATTGTTATGAGCATTTGCAACTGAATAGTTAGTATGTTCCACTTTGTTAAATACACAGCAATCTACTTTGACTCCTTTTCTTGCAATATTAAAAAAAAATGTAAAAATTTCCCATTAGAAAATATTTAATCAATAGCAACTGCAAAATACAAGCCGACTGAAATAGGAAATAAGAAAATACTACTTTTCCTAAAAAAGCATGGTGGGCTTGGTTATCAATTTACATCAGTGGGACAGGACTGTGTGAGACGTACAAAACCTTAACATGCACAACTTGCTAACCACTTCAGGCTCTAGTCCGTTCTGATAGATGGGGGAGGGAAAACAACTTCCATGTGCCGGTAATGCTACTGGAGGTGAAGAGCAGCTGTGGTTATCAATAACGCTGAGCAGAGCTGTGAGAAGCACAGGGTTAGCACAGCTCTTCTACAAGCCTTACAGGAGGGCCAGTGGCATGGGTGTTTTGTCCCAGGAGCACAACAGGCTCACCATCTTCTCTGAACACGCTGATAGAACAGACTGGCGTGGGTTAGCAAAGTACCAAAGATGCGTATTGTCATGTCTGAGCCCAGAAAGCACCATGGGTGCTATGACCACCTGTTCCTCCCCTAGGCAGAGCTGTACACATATGATACACAGCACATATATGGAAGCTGTGCTTATGGTACTGGAAAACCAAAGAGAAGAGCAAAGGGATGTATTTATATCCATGGCCAAGGCAGAGAAAGAAAATGTATCGAATTCTGGCTCCTAACTTACACTGAAAACTTAGAAAATGCCATCATTACAGTCTTATGTACAATATTGCCTGAGGATGCAACCATGGCAATTTGCGCATCCTCGGGAAAACTAGTGATTATCTCAACATGGCCAGAAGAAAAACTCCTGACAAAACAAATGGAATGTTAAAAAACAAGTAACATGAACACCACCAACACATACTGTTCTGATTAAATGCTGCCCTCACTGAGGAGAACTGAGCTTTACATGCAGAAGCCATGCTATGGCCTGCATGAACACTCAAGCTATTTAATCCAAGTATGGTTAAACTGAAAATTGTGTTATCCCCTTTTTAGCCTAAATTATGGGCAGACCTTGGCAGATGAAGCCTGACTTTGGAAACGTGCCAATCACATGTCGCTGCCTCTTTATGATGTGATTTGATGATGTGATTTCGATTAGCGTGCGGCAGCGTGAGGGGGATGCTGATTGTAAAGAGCAATCCCATCACCTGACAATAGCCCTGTGATGAAATCTCTTACACAGATTAAAGAGGGAAGGGCAATAACTCATCAGAAAAAGCAGAACTGTCTGCTTAATTACTTGAAAAATGTCTCAGACTCTACTTTTTATGACACCTGGTGGGTATAAACATGTCCATAGTTTTAATTAATTTTACCTCTTCTTTCATTGCACCTGTATAGCCTGAAGAAATAGAATTCTAATGAAATTACAGTTGAGCTTTTCTATAAGAGTTTGAAACACACTTTGGCAATAACCAGACGATGAGGCATTTCCATGGATTTAATTAGGGATAGAAATTGTACTTGGAAAAATACTTCCCTACAATCACAATTATTCCAAATCAAGTCACAGTGTAAAGTCCGTTCTCTTCAAATACATCGCTTTTTGGTGACGATTTTAATTTAAAAATATAATGGAGCAGGCTTTTCCCTGGGGTGAAGCAGAGTTATGGTGAAAATCCCTCTCTTGGCATTTTCAAAACAGCAACAGCATAAGCTCATACCTTTGACCTTGCAGTCCTGTAACTCTCATTTAAAATTAATGAGTGAGACCCTTGAATTTATTCTGCTGAAAACAACACTTTTTATAATGACTTTTATAAACATACACTAATTGTTCAGTATCCTGAAGTGCTAGCTCTGCAGAAAAATTAAAGGAGCAGAGGGCCTTCTAACCACCTTTTTAAAAAATTAATATTTTCTTATTATTTAGTTTTAATTTTATTCTTGGGGGGAGGCAGGAACAGGTTTGTTTGTGTTCTTTGAGGACACTAGGTAGGAGCTGCTGTCTTGTCAAACACAGGCTGAGTTTGTGCTGAAGCTTAAGAAAAGATACCTTGTGTATTCCCCCTTTCACATCACTCTAGGGCAGTCATACTCCCACTGGTCTGAAGCAGATAAAATTGAGACAAAACTCTGAATACCAATTATAGATAGAAATCCAATGTTCTCTAACATAATATCCCAGCATGTAACCCTCCTGCAGTCTTTCACTCCATTCTTACTTTAGTCTGTGAATTTGTCATGCATCTTGTAAAGAAACCAAGTGCTTTAGAGGTTGAAATCCATGTGGATGAAATCAGGAGATATTAAAGAAGCAGAATAAATACTGGGGGAAGCAGAATCCAAAATGTGCGTTAATAGTGCAGTCGCAGCAATGTAGTATTGATGTTTCTATCAAATGTCAACCTCTGTAGCTTGGGAATTTGGGTTGGTCTAGGACCAGAACTCAGGCACCAGCCAGGATATTTGGTGTTTCACAGCACTGATGATGGATACAATGCAGGCCTCTGGTTTGGCTAGTGCTGACCAGAATATTTTCCATGGGTCTCAGCCCTAAAAACACAAACCTTCTTAACTGGTGAGGAATGGTTTAAATTTAGTGAGTCAATAGTACTTTTCTCTCAGTCATTAAATGTCATTCTGTGGACAGATACCTCATAGTAAACATAGCTCCAGTTTCTCAAAAACTCACTGACGGATGTTGTTTAGCAAATTCATACAGGCATTTGGCTTGGTCTTATTTTACGCAATCAAACATGTTACACTTGTTTTAGTTTTTTGCTTCAAAGGCTTAACATCTGGAAGTTGCAGAATTAGCAACTCTGTGAAAATGTCATGCAAGTTTATGAAATATTTTTGAAGTTAATGTTGTATTCTGGACATTCAGAAAAAAAATCATACACTGATGGTAGACAGATGCAAAGTACCATAGTACAAATTTGGGAGGTTTTTGACACCATTTCTAGAAGCATTTTGGGTTCCATGTTTTCCCCTCTCTGGTTGCCTGTGTTTAACAATTAGCATCACTGGAAAGCTCTCAAATATTATCATGCATATAAAGTTCTTTATCGTAAATGCATTAAATGTTTTGGGCCTACGATAGAATGTGAGGAACCTGTGTCAGTGCAGACTGGACCTACCAAGCGACTCCAAGACAAGCATGTCTCAGAATGACTAGTATATGCTTTGGGAAATAGCTATCTGAAACCTTAATATGTTTAATTGTCCCCAAAAAAAGCCATGGAAAACCTGACATGCTGAGACAAGAGAAATGACAATACGCTCCTTATGAGAAATACAGCAAAACAATGGATCCAAAAGGTATGTCTGTTCCTTTGAGTATGTCACTCTTTCCAGTACAAGTCATCCCTGAGCAGCCAGTTTTGTCATGACAAAACACTGTTTGCACTGATGTGGAAGACAAAGTAGAACTTGACCCTCAGTTTTAAAAATGAGGTTCTGGGAGAGTCAATGTGGTTGCTATAAGGCAATTGATCAGCAAACAGAGAGAGGCTCTAAGTGACAGAAGTTAAGAATTGCAAGTCAAAAGTGGGACTGCAAAGAAGGAAAACCAGAATTGCAGAAAACATTCTGCAAAGAACAACTTAAAGCAAGCAGGATCTGCTGTACCTCCTGCCTGTCAGGTGGATTAATTTGGAAAGTCACACTTAGGCTAAATATGTTTCCACTGTATTTAGTTGCACAGAGCAGAGAACTGAGCTAGCTATAAATCTCTTATTTAGATGTTCTTGTGATAGTCACAAATCTGATAGCTTGGGTAGCAGCAGCCTAGCTTTGGCACCTAGTGCTCGTCATGGGCTAATTGGCCTTGCTGACAGTGCACTGGCTCTGCCAGATGATTTATGACTTCCATGCTACATCAGTATCATATCACTATGATGTGGTCTTTCCTATCCATCTTCCCAGTTAAACTCACATTCATGCTCTTGCTATACTGTGTTTTTATTCCAGCAACCTTTTCTCTGGCCTTGACAAATGAAATCTTGCCCTGTTGATAACCATCCAGAGTATGTCTACAAAGATAATTTCTCTAACTCATTGCATGCTCTTGTTGCACTCCAGCACCAGCTACTCCTTCATCTCATCAACCATTAACTGTTTGTCCTCACTTTCAAAACCCTTCACAGCCTATTCCTGCCTGACTCATCATCTCCAGTTTGATATCAGAAACCCAGCGTTGTCCCAATATTGCTGTCTGGTAATAGCCTTCACTTCTTACCTTTTTGATTTTTCCTTACTTGTTACACTGGCACCCTTGCACTTTCTCCCTTGCTGTTTTTCACACTTGGGAGGAGTTCTCCATGAACATCAGTGAAATGAGATCATGAATCTCCTTAGAAGAGCCTCCCTTTTGCAGCAATGACTAGTGGAAATGTGGTACTAAATATTAATCATGTGCTGTGTTACAACTAGCGTTTGTCATGCTGGCTAGTATTGACTCCTCACTCCCTTGTGTTTCATAACTTGTTCATAACTAGAAGTATGGACATGGGGCAGAGGATCATGTAGATGTTTGGACAGCACGTAGTTAGCACAAGAAGGACTCATAAATATGTTACCCTAAATAATAGACTTGTAAAAATAATTTTTGCAGTGGTACTATAGAAACTGCTCACTTGGGAGTCAACCAGTTAAATCCCCATGTTCCCTAAGGTTATGGAAATGATGCATCATTAAGTGCCGACACAGAGTGTAATATTATTCTCTTCCTGACTTCCTCTGCAGACTCCCACAATGTTTTAGATGTTACTGCTGTTATTCTCGTGCTGTTTTGATGTTCAGAGAATTCTGATTACCTTGTGACAAAGAAAGGATGAGGCATGAAAAGATTTTTAGACAAAATCTGAAAAGAGTGGACTGCTTAGCTGAAGGAGGAAATGTACAGAGAAATGATACATAGCAAGTAGATTAAGTTGTTATAATAGCACCACCGACTTTAAAAAAAAAAATTACTTGGCATGCCTGAATTATAACAGGAATCTCCTAAGTGTATCTGGCATGGCAAACAAACACTATTTTTTGATAGGTATCACAGTGCCTGACTTTCAAGAATTCTGTACAAAAGCAGGAACTTTAAAGACCTCTGATCTCCAATCAGAGATCTCCAATATAGTCTCTAAAGCACTAAAATATATATATAACTCTTTTGAAGGTACCTAGAGTGAACAATGAGACAGTAAAAGAAATATAAGTACAGTTTTTCTGTAATTTTCTTATATTAGTTTTCCTCTGGGAAAATTCTTAATCACAGCATTCATTAGGAGCTTGCACACTAAAGCATTTAGAAGCAATGAGGTACTGTGGGAAGTTGCCAGTTCATCCATGGAACTGCTATGAGATAAGGTGCAGGCATTAGCTCCTGTTCACTGCACAATTTGGAAAGTACATGGATAGTCACAGGCACTTCAGATGAACTGGAACATTATGGTATAAAGCATGTTATTTGAGTCAGAGGTCTTCAAGTTTTCCCCATCATGCAAAATCCCCTACACAAATATTAAGTGCAATGGAAGTCCATCAGAAAATGCACATCTGCATTTCTTGCAATTGTGCTTTGTTCTTCAGTGCATAGTAAGAAACTGATTTCTGTCAGACACCCTGGTTATACGTGAGTCATGCTCTGGAGAAGAGACCAACTTCACGCGTTTGTAGATATCCACATTTATCACAGAAAATATCACCTACAAATACCTTGGTCTGCTGTGAAGGGCAGGAAGCAGCACTGATTTACATGCTACAAACCGAAAAGAAACAAAATAAGGGGAGTATTTTAAACTTAATGCTATTCTTGGCTGGCAAGACTTGTGGTTTTGATCTTCCTCAGACACATAGCCAACAGTGAGCTATCTGGCTGCCTGAATCCCCCCGCTTTTTTTCTCTCTGTTAAATATATGATTTGAATGCACACTACAGTACTCGGGAACATTATGTAGATTTGCAAAACTTTCAGAAAGACTTCCTGTCCATTAGCCATTGGCTGCTTTACAAAAAGGCATAAAGATAGCATTTTCCTCTTGTAACAGATGTAATCTTGAAGTGTTGTTCATACTGCTTGAAGGAAAGCAATATTCCTTTTCTCTTTTATGGAGATAGTGCCATCTCTCAACATAAACTGAAAATATACTCAGAACTTAATTTGATTCAGCTTTCAGAATTTCTCATGTGAGGGATGAACAAATGAGGATCAGCTTTCTGTAATTAGTGAGGCATGTTGGAAGGGCTGGATCCTGCAAAATCTTCTGTGCTGCAAATGAGTTGTTTTTGTAGTGTCAAGAAGCATCCAAAGATGTATGTCCAGTTCTGGGCCTCTCACTTCTCGAAAAACATTGTAGTGCTGGAGCATATCCAGAGAATGACAATGATGGTGGTGAAGGGTCTAGAGAGTAAGTCCTGTGAGAGGTGGCTCAGGTAGCTGGGGTTGTTTAGCCTGAAGAAAAGGAGACTCAGGAGAGACCTTATCACTGTCTAAAACTACTTGAAAAGAGGATCTAGATTGGTGAAGGTTGACCTCTCTGCCCAGCAGATAGTGACAGGACAAGAGGGCTGTGCCAGAGGAGGTTCAAGTTGAACATCAGGAAGGATTTCACCACTGAAAGGACTGTTAATCATTGGAATGTGCGGTGATGGAATCACCATCCCTAAAGGGGTTCAAGAAAAGACTGGACAAGGCACTTAGTGCTATGGTTTAGTTGACAAGGTGGTGCTTGGTTAGACTTGATCTTGGACTTCTTTTTCAACCTTAATAATTCTGTGATCCTATTTTATCTGCTCTTGACATGAGCTACTACACTGAAACTTGTATTTCGGTTGTCATTCTTGAAACTTATTTGAAACAGCTTTACTTTTTAAATTTATAAACATACTGTAGAAAGTATTACCCCCAGCATGCAGTGAATTCATGCATTTGGTTTTCAGTTTATGCTCATCACAAATAAAGGAGAAAAGTAGTCCTAGAAAGTGTATGATCCTGACTAAGACTTGGAATAACTTTAGGCATAATTCAGAGCATCCTAAAGGCTGCTCCAGCTTGTGTTGGTTACACAAGTCCTAGCATTCTGACTGTCTAAAAGAGTTTTTCTCAGGTCTGCTCCATGTCCTCCAGCGGTTGGCATGGTCCATCTCCTGAACAGACTCCTGAAACAGACAGATCAAAGTGCAGATGGCATTGAGTTTATTTTGCCAATCCTGTGCCACTGGACCAATTTTTACTGAGCCAGTAAAAATTCTCTGCTCCAGCCTAAAGCCTGCTTTTTTTGGCTACTTGACATGGTCAAGACAGTATGGAGAAACCAAATCAGGGTCTAAGTGCTTCCACAGGGACTTCAGTGGGCTTGCTCCAAACTCTCACAGGTGCTGCTGCGGGTGCAGAGAAGCCCATGGCAGATGAAATAGGTGGTTTGTAATGAATGAGGCAGAGCTGCGCAATAAATTCGTCAGGGACACTGTAGCAAGCCCCAAAACAGAAAGAGGTCTAATATCCATTGAAGAGTGATGATAAAAATAAATTTGAACAGATGCTCTCCTCAGTTTGCACTAGACAAGGACATTTTTAAGGGTGAATGTTGTTTAGAATAATCTAAAGGCTTCTGCACAATGCATTATCCACCTTATCCACATCAGAATAGCTACCCTGAGTTGTATCAAAGGACTCTTCACAACTCTTTTCCTTAAAAAAAAAAATAAAATCATTAGGAAATACTCTGTATTTCAAAATCTGAACAAAGTGCTTTAACAAACTTCACAGTAAAGCAGGAGCAAGCTGCTGGGTGAGTGGTGACAAGGTGTTTCATAACTGAAGATCTGCAAACCCTTGCTGACAGCAAGATCAGCACAGCGGGACCAGTGTTCAGGGAAAGATATTTTAAGCCTGGCAGAAATTTTACGGCTCTTCTACAACCCAAATCGTTACAGAATCAGTTAAGGCAATTTTTATTTCTGAAGGGCAGCATCTGGCCTACTTGGCATGCTTAAAAATTTCAAATGTCTATTTTTCAAAGCAAAAAAGCGTAACAAAAATATATAATTCAAACTGGCAGAACACTATCGTTTGGATGGCATTTGTAGTTAATAACAATTTTATATAGCATAAACTGTACTTCTGCTGCATTTCAGCCTGATGTCACCTAGAAAAGCATCACACAGTTTAGAATAGATATGATAAAAGTTCATTTAAAAGCAGTAGCGCAACCAGCCTCTGCTGCTCTTGCAAGAGCAGTACCTTCTGCATTATTATTAGTGACTGTTTTAAGCGTTTGATACTTGTGTACATGGACAAGATTGTCAAATCACATGGGAATGTCAGGGATAACATCATGGTCACAACACTGCAAAATTTATACTATAGTTTGGTCTATTCACAAAATAAAGAGGCTGTACAAACTTTAGAAGACTTGTACCAAATTCACTATGTGGAGTTCAACTCATGTCCCCATTCATATAAAAAGCTCTCCCTGTGGCTGAGCCCAACTTTGTCTTGCGCAGGACTGGCTCATGTGTTGTTCACTCCTCACATTCTCCTGCCCTGGTTTGCATTTGGTGTCACTTATACTTTATTTTCCTTTCACAAATTGCCCAAACGTAATTTGAGCATGTCTTAGAGAGCTAAGCTGTGCCTGAGAAATGCAACTGAACACCAGCTGCCTTTGTTTGTCCGCAAGTACCATGATACTGCTCCACTCAGTACATGCTGAAAAAATCTGGGCAGCCCCCCACTGTGCCTGGGAATGGCCAGACCCTGGGACATGCATGCACACTGCAGGCTGGAAGAAAGCCAGACTGGCTAATTCCTCATTTGTGTTGGTGTAGTTAAGCTTCTTCCTAGTGATATTTTGACCTGGGTAGAGAAGATGAGCCATATGGCATCTTCCACCTCGACAACAACTGCTGTTAGTGCAATCAGCACATTACCTGGGTGATTTGTTTAGATTCAGCTGTCACTAACTTGTGGCAATCTCAATTATAATTAAGTTGTGTGTTAGGCAGGGTCTTAGTATAAGCTGGTTTCATTTTCATATGCCATTTCAATTGTATTTTCTGCCACAACCCCACTTACAGGTGAAGTGACCTGACCAACTGTTCCTCAGGGCTATTGTCTTCCCCATCTTCTAATTCAAGAGCCCAACATGAATTTGTTCCGTGCACCTCCAAGAAATCAGACAGCCACAACATCAGTTATAGAGCCACGCCATAATTGCAATAAAAATAATGCACAGTCATCAGCCTTAACGCGGTATCATGCTTAAGTTATCCTTCAGAGTGCTGCTTTTCTAGTGCTTTTTACATTTGTGCTTCAATTATACTGGAAGCTATTTAAAATGGGGACAATGTCTTCCCTTAGTTTTGTACAATATCAAGCCCAGTGCAGCACTAGGCATAACTAAGGGCATTTAGAGTCAGAATAAGTCACTATTTGTTTCTGTGATTTGCTGTCCAAGGAGGTAAATGATGGCCCTGGGTTTCAGCAGCACTTTCAAAGGAGTTTATAATGTACATTTTCTCAAAAAGTGTTGATGAACGAGTATAATTATTTCAAGTATTTTAAAAAGTCCCAATTTCCCTAGACAGTTTCCTGTGTTTAGTAACAGGATGAAAGAGTTCAATAGTGCTAAACTCACCCCTCCAAAATTAAACTTCTCCCCATAATACGCTGTGGTCAGAACAGTGATAATCCCTCCTTTTTACAGTATAGATTTTTGAATCAAATAATAATGCAAAACATAATGTAAATTGATTCATAAAGCTTAGAAAATTATGAAATAATGCTGAGTGTTACCTATGGCTTTACTTTTTCTCAACTTTACCATTAGTTTAGAATGTTAGTTAACTGAAGGCATGTATTTCCTAAAGCTTATTGCTCAAGAATACTGAAAATATATATATTTTAAAAAAAAATATAGATACTGTCAGCTCATTACACACTTTGCCTTTGAACCATAACCTCAGAACAACAGGGAAAAAGACCATAATAATCCAGTTACAAATAATGATCAAGTATTGAAATATGGCTTTGATAAATACCTTCAAAACTGTAATGATAAACAAATTAACACCCTTTTACTATGCAGTTAATAGCTACAGTTCACTATTAAAAGAACAAAAGAATGTAATTTCTGTAGGTATTTAAGGTAAGTGCAGGACAAAATACAGGGCAGCAAACAATGGAGACTTAATCCCAAATGAACACTATTAATATCATAAAAATTCAGCAATTCAGCAAATTCTCTACATCCTCTGCCTGGGAATGGAGACAACCAGAATGAGATGCAAATCAGTACATTTATCTAATGAATAATGCAAATGAGCGCTCCTCTTAAGGTATGGTAGTCTGCAGGAATCCTCTCTGCCTCACCTCTCATTTCATGTGGATTTAAGCACCATGTGTCAGAAGAAATTAGAGAATAGAATTGCCAAGAAACGACAAAGCCTTGGAGCCCCAAGTCAGTGCAGAGACAAAGGTACATTAAGATGCATAGTACAGAGGAGGAGAGAGCAGACATCCCATTAAAAAGAAAATGCTGCTATTTTTCCTTCACCTAGTTAATTGAGTTGTATGACACTTTAATCTGCAATTATTTGTGTGGCTACTAGTTAGAAACATCCTCTAAAAATGATACTGAGGTGGGATCTCAAAAAACTGACAGAATCTCCCAGGGGTTTTTTTTGTTTGTTTGTTTGGTTTTTTTTTTCTTTTTGTTTGTTTGTTTTTAATGCTGGTGCTATTTTATCCTTCTATCAGTTAACTGCATCAGTATTTTTCTCGTAGCATCACAGAGCATACTGCATCTTATCCATTAGTGACAAGCCTTGCTGAACCCTTAGCATCTAACATTACCCTCTAAAAATATTCTCAAGCAAAGTAACCTGAAGGCATGCAAGCCCTGAAAATTAACTCCTTTTTTCCCCCCCCCAATTGTTATTTTGCTTGAATGCATTTGTGATTCAGAATCCAGGATAGATTTTGTCTGATCCATTAAAACCTCTTAGCATGCAGACCAGCCATGCTCCCACAGCCGTTA
The DNA here is from genome assembly GCA_013399695.1 of Formicarius rufipectus. Classification (NCBI taxonomy): domain Eukaryota; kingdom Metazoa; phylum Chordata; class Aves; order Passeriformes; family Formicariidae; genus Formicarius; species Formicarius rufipectus. The sequence continues at coordinate 803,890 of VXAU01006133.1, read as the reverse complement.
CCAAGTCCCTCCTCTTTTTCAGTGTATTGAGTCCCCAGTCTGGGGAATTGTGGAGCTTGATGCTTTTCTGAGAAGTACTCAAAATACAGAGCAACAGATCCAACTGAACAAAGCCATTTGCTCCTTAGACAACTTTTCAGTTATCAGATATGGAGTGGTGAAGGAGCAGCCCAACTATGAAAGTGATATACAAAGGATTTGGGATGCCAGGAAAGGATCCCTCATCATTGAGATGTACAGGGGATGCAAGTTTGAGAATGCAATTGGGCCAGGCTTAGTCTATTTTGGGGTGGAGGAAAATTCCCTCACTTGAAAAGAGAACACCTCAAAGTCCTGAACCATAAAGCTGAGAACTTCATGCAATCATTAAACTTTGGAGTGCCAGATGTATACAGTACAACCTTAGAATCATGTTCTTGTTGTTTACTGAGCTATGTTGTGAGCCAGCAGGTGACAAATGAGTGTTTTGATTCAGTAACCCATCAAATAAATAAATTTATTTATTAAGCAAAAGAAGAGACTAGAGATGTCTTACTACATGTCCTTTGAGGAAAGGTGAAAAAACCCCAAACCAAAATCCAACCCCTTTTTCTCACAAGCTGACAAAGACATCACTGTTATTTATAGTTGTGCTTCAGTTCATCAGTTGGAGGCACACTGCGGAAGATGCCAAAGCACTAGCAACATTGCTACTAAATTAAGAGCTTGCAGTTTCTTTTTAAAAGTTGAAAGCAAACCTATTTCTCTATTGGGCAGCTTGTTGCAAATTTCAAAAAAGGTATATTATTTTGATGGATTTTCTCTCAGGTCAATCCTAGTGAATCATGGGGGAATTGCCTGGAATGCAGGTCTACAAGGAATTTGGTGTGAACTCCATAAAAATGTGACTTCCAATCAATAGGATTTTCACTCTCTTAAATTAGAAGGACATGGGTAGGTTCTCTGCTCCTGTTCCTGTTGGCAGTTATCACGCCAGGAATATACAGAGAGTTTAGGTTTCTTATAGCAAGGGCAATGGTAATTATAGAGGAAAAAAATAGCGTTAAAGCAAACTAAGCAGTTGATTTGAAGCAGGGAGACAATTAAAGCACAGCATTTCTGAAAGTGTAATAAAAATGTCACTGCAAATGACAGATTGTTACAAGTCCTTGGCTTCTTCCTAGCCCTGCAATAGAATATAGTGTTAAATCAGTTCCAAGAGATTATTAGAGGTATATGTTATTTTCCCAAACTCAAGGAACTGAGTATCATTTCATAAATCAACTGCAGGTTAAAATTATTTTTTTTTTTGGCAACTTTAGTTCTGTGACCCTTGCACAAAAAATTAACAAAGAATATTATACAGAAAAAAGGTAAAATAGTTGGGATGTGATTCTAACTGAGAAAAGCTAAAAATATTCCACCAAAAACCCAAACCAAGTCAAAAAATACCTCTTGTCCATGGCTGTAGATCTGCTCAAAGCCTGCGAGGTTCACTGAGTGTAGAGTAAGACATTGAGCCACAGATACTGTAGTAAAGGACTCTCCTTTCTCATTAGTTTCAGGTTCTGTAAATTACCTGCAAAGTGTACCTGTATTTTGTGTTCTGCTTACCTTCTATACTGTTTTTCTGCATAAAACATTAAGAAATCTAAGTCAGAAAATGATAAATGATTAAAGTCATTAATAACTGAACCCAACTACCTGGCATGTGGAGATCTATAAAGTGCAGGGTTGAAAAAAAATATCTGTGTTGTCTGTGACAGTGGTACTGTAAGGCTCAGGTGTAAGTTTCTCTGCTTCTTGTGTTTATGGGCCAGATAAAGTCTTCTAACAAAGTCTGTGTGATAATACTGTTAGACTCTCATAAACTTCTCATAATGCTTCTCTACATGTGCATGGGTTGCTTTGAGGCTGCAAGACATGCTGGGACAGTCTGGGTGCATGTAAGATATAGGGTAGGGTCTGCCACTGAGACCAGCATTACCTTGTAGGCCACCTTCCTAGCTCAAATGAGGTTTACTGCCCTCATCTTCAGCAGCAGCCCTCTGCTATAGCTGCACTGCTGATGTTCATATGCATGCTGTGCATCTGATCCTTGGTTCAGAGAGATATTTTTGAATTCCAAAGGTGTCTGCAATTTATGATATAATTCATCACTGTAAAGGTAAACTTGCTCTGCTCTTCCTGCAAGGCTTCATACAGCTTGTAATTATAAACAAAATAATTACTAAACCAGAGTAAGGTCAGTGGCAGCAAAGGCTTGCTCAGCATCACCTTTACATCAACTTTCTGAGGCCTTAGTTGTTGGCTACGATGAAAGACAAAAAAACCCCAGCTGTGGTTTACTTGACAGGAGTTGAGAGAAGCCCACATAAGGTGGTGTCATTAAAAAAAAAAAAAAAGATAAAACAGGTCATCGCAGGCTCAGGTGCCATTCATCTCTGTAGTAATTTGTGAAGAACATTATTTTTTCTTGGTCAGTTCCTGTAAATCTTTCAGAGTATGAGAAAGAACTGGCCTGGCAGGAGGCGGATGTTGATGGCTGCATTAGTAAAGGTGCAATGACCTTAATCATAGGAACTGAAAAAAATCCCTGAAGCTAAGGTTAAACTCAGTGGGGCCCTGCTGCTTTCTGATTTTTGTTTCTGATCTTATGCACAATTTTATCATTCCAAATCCATCACTTTAGCAGTATGAGGTCCTTGACAAGACACAATCACCAGAATGACATTTACTCCAAATTCTTAGCCAGATTATCATTGATCAGGAGAGCTGAATGCTGCCTGTAAAAGACCGTGCCTGCTTTTTGAGGTCCTGCGATGTATTTACTGTCTCGGAGATTGTGCACCTAGGAAAAGCAGCACAATGAGGGGATCTTCATCAACAGATTCACGTTCCAGCACATACCTCTTCCATCCTACTGCTGAACTTTAATCTTTAAAGTCTGCACCCTTTTCAAAGAGACTGTTAGCCAAAAAAGGTGGAAGTCTAAGCAAGAACAAACCCATCAGGTCTGATGGCTTCTCAAGGTGCAGACCATTTAAGGTGTGACAAGACAGGGACACAGCCAGGAGCACAGGGACGCAGCAGGATCTTCTGTTCTTTGGAACAACTTTCTATGTCTCTCTTCAGACTACTTTTTCTCCACCATTTTTCAGGAGCTTCCATTTTGGGGCGAATGGAGAGAGGGGCTGGTACCCAGGAGGGGTGCATGGACAGCACAAGGATCAGATGTATGGGAGCTATCTTCTCCACCATGCTGTTAAATGCACATACACGACTTCACACTAGCTGAGGACTTGAAGAAAAAACTTGTAGAAGGAGGGGAAACAAATGTATATACCACTTCAAAAAACCCAAACAAACCCCACACAAATTTCAGACATCAGTCCATTGTTTAACATTGAAAAATGGCACACTCTCTGCTAAGGCTTAATATCTCAAAATATTATGCTGAAAACTCTACCTTTTCTGATTAACAAAAAAAATGCAACTGTTGTAGTACTTTTTGAGACTTATTTTTAAACCCATAAAACTTGGAGTTCATAAATGATGACGCTTGGCTAATGTTCAAGTGCTGTAAGCAATGATGGAGCAATTACGGAGAACTACAGAAAGATTAATCAATAATAGTCTATCCTTTTCAATTATTTACAAATAATGAGATGCATAAAGATAAAATAGTACCTTTTAATATGCAAACCCTGTTATGCATTCCATATATGTATTCTAGCTGGCACTTTCCAGCTAAATGGTCTAAAATATCCTTTCAGTATATTCTTGTATGCCCCAAAACTGTACCCATGAAAAGACAAATAATGTCCATTATCCAAATCCTGTCTTGTCACTACAGACAACCTGCCTTGCACTGGAGCTCACTTTACTTCCCTTAAGATGGTTTTAAGGTTTCCAGTTGAGACTTGCAAACCAGTACAATACAGAAGATAATGTGCACAACTAGGGAAGCTGTCACCATCCGTTGCTGTCAGAAGGAGTCCTTCTATTGGCTAAAACAGGACCCATTAATTTCAGCAGAAGATCCTATTTTAAATCCTGTTTATGGAAAGTCATACATCACTCTTAGGCATGAAATATGCATGATGATTCACTTCTACCTGCCTTTTAGTTATTGAAGGATACCGTTTTTTAAAAATCAAAGCCAGTGCTTCAGATAACAAAAAGCCTCTATGTTCTTAACCTTTTCTTTTCAAAAGCTTATCTCACTTCTTTTTCACAAAAAAAGGGGTTTTCAGTTGCAAGCTACTGGCAAAAACTTAGACCACAAACTTAGTGAGGAAAGCTACCAATGTTTGAACCCCTTAAACCCATTACTTAACATGTCTGGAAGTCTGAGTCAACTCCTGCAAAGCGAGACACCTTGCTGGGATATTTCTGCGGGCTATCCCTACAGTATTCATACCACTTGGCAGATCCGTATGGTCAAGGAAGCCAAGAGGCTTGTCAGAGTCTGGAAGCCTGAGATAAAAATAGATGGGGAAAATAGCATGTGTAGAAAAAGTTGTTTTAGCCGTTAGAAAATTGCAGTCTGTACTTTTCTTCTATAGCTATGCATATTGCTGTTTTTTAAAGGAGGACAGCCTTTGTGCAGTTGTTTGCTATTCCTTTTTATTTACTTTTTACCTTTTCCCCTCCCCAGTCATTTGTAAATGTCACCCACAAGTAATTGTTTCTAGTTTTCACTGGAGGAAAGTGTCTTATGAGCAGGTGTAGCTGGTAAAAATCAAGTAGATTAGTTAAAATGTGGCTCTTGACAGTTTTACAGATAAAAATCTAAAATGCATCAGGATGTTGAAAGGACACAGTATGTATATGTAAGAAAATGCTCCTTTCATCATAATGGGGTTCTCTTTTAAAGATGTTATAACTACTTAGCTATAAAAATTCTCTCTGGGCTGAAGCCTGACAAAATATCCCAAATACAGTATAATTTCATGCTTGTAGTAAATACAATTAAAATTCACTTGCACCCTTTTCTTTCCCCCCCATTTTTTCTTCCTAAATTCCATACAAACAATCTGAAATAAACTAGAAGGTAAGAAATAAAACCATTTTTCAGAAAATACAAAACAGCAAACATCAAAGCTACATGAAATCACTGTATGCACGTTGCCAAGCCAGTTCAATGCCAAGGATTTTCATATCCTTGGCTCTATTTGTACGTGTAGATCAAGATGATGTCACTGCAAGTGACGTGTGAAAACATAAACTTCCATTCCTAAAATCTGTATCAACAGTCACTATTTCTACAAGTAAACTGAGTACAGAACTGCTTCCTACTTTTTACCTAGGGAGATAAGCGTTCCCACAGATCTGCATCTCATCAGTCAATGACCTTAATAGTATCTGAGATTATTTTTTACTTTTCATATTCAGATAGTACTCATAGGCCTTGGAAAAAGTCAAGAAATACTTGGTTTAAAAGCTCTCTTACTTGGTTTTACCTACTCTTAAGCAGTTATGTTGTTTTATATATCAGAAATGGCAGTTTTGGCAAAACAGTAATCAGTATTGTATTTGGGGGCGTGGGGGGGGGGGAAGCTTCAGTGGTACTCAGACTAAAATTGACCAGCTCCTGCAAATTCAGCCCTTTCTAAACTGTGTGGATAAAAACAAACAACAGGTATTTCATCCCTGCATGAGGAGATGGGTAATTTCCATACTGTCAATGGGGACTGCTACTGCTTGCCAGTATTTCTCCCCCTCTGCTCCCCAGCATAGGGTAGAAGGGATGAAAGAGCATAATTATTGGCTCAGTTTGGTTTTTTTTTTTGTTTGTTGGTGGTTTGTTTGTTTGTTTGGGTTTTTTGTTTGTTTTTTTAACAAATGAAGGCAACTTGGACCATACATGAAACTGGATGCTTTATAAGTAACATAAATCTCTAGACATTAAAATCATTACTTGAGAGTCAACTTACTGTCTTCTGCCTTCTCAAAGGACTCTGGGGGGCCCATGAACCAGAATGGTTGTCCTGGTGTGTGCGAGGTTTGTACAACTGTCGTCTGAGTTCACATGGCTTAGTTTCAACTAAGATGGTTACACATGGAAATTTTAATATGTGGAAGTGCCCCAGGAACTGCATTTGGTTTCCAGTGATTTTTAGCTGTCACAAAGTACAAGCTCTGCAAGAGAGAAACCTGAAACTCTGGGGTTTAGAGATATACAGGTACTAAATGAAGAAGGAAAAATATGTTTATCCAGATAATTTGGACAAAGCTGTGCAGCATAAAACTATCTCTGCATATCCAAATCCAAAAATTCACTCTGAGACTTGCCCATCACAGCAGGAAGAAATATAATATCACACTCCTTGTACACTGTCCTCAAAATGAGACAACAGCCTGGAAAGCCTAATGCTGCACAGCTCACTTGGGGCTGCAGGGCATCATGCCCCTACCTAAACGTGTGAAAGCAAACTGGCTGATTCCTGTGAGGGTGGTGATCCTGCACCACTGCTCCTCCAGGCTGACTGTGACACCAGCAGGTTAGAAAGCAAAGGTCACTCTGCTGAAAGAAGGATTTACCATCCTGGAAAAAAATTCTTGGTTCAGGGTTTCTAGCAGAGAAGAAATGGGGTCACCCAGTGCCACCTCCCCTGAGCCCAGGAGGTACGTGCTGGCCTACCCTGGATGAGGAGTGCCAATCGGGATGTTGCTTCACTGCACTGGCTCTCGGCATCCCAGCAAATCTTGTTAGAAGTCTTCCTGCAGTGAGCCAAAGGCTTGAGATCACCTCTGCCTCACCACAAGTGGTTCAAATTACAATAGATTGCTAGTAAAGATTTTATTTATAGAGTAGTATTGTTCAGCTGCAGAAGACGGTACTAAAGGTGCTGCTGAGGGGACATTTCTGGTCCATCTGCACTGGTAGCAAGCCATTCAGATTCCCCATGGATATCTGGGTATATATTTTATAGTGGAAGTTGTTTCCTTCTTTATAATGTTGGTGTTGCTGGTTCCACACACAAACAAGGACAAAAACCCAAGTTCCCACAGAGTACTTGGGCAGCTCCCCCTGAATACACACCTGCCACCTGGATGCTTTAGGGTGCCTGAGACAGAGGAGAACAGGAGGGTCACCAGCTCAGTATTTTTAAGAATCTCATCTACAGAGCTTCAATCACCCCCAGAGTCGTTCCCTGCTTTTTAAGATCAACTGTTATTAAAATAATTGCTTAAGAATATCCATTCCCAGCTAAATTCAGGGGGCATAAGTACCAAATAAAATAAAGGCAATGTTAGAAAATGCTTAACAGCTGCTTTTACAAAGTGTATTTATAAAATATACATCTCCTCAAAAGGATGTACTTTACACAGACTAGTGACAGGTGCTTTAAAACTCTCTAACTGAAAAAAACATCAAAGAAAAATACGTTAATTTTGTTTAGGAAAACCTGTTTTAGCCTCAAGTATTTTTAACAACTTAAGTACTTTGTGGGCATGCTTTTGCTTTGTTTAAGTCTTGAAAACCCGAAGTGTAACTGAGGAGAAAAAAAAAAATCAACTGTCCGAGTGTTGTTAATGATTTACTGGGGAATCTTGATGTGCGAGAATGAATAAAATGCAAATCTGTTTCACTGCCAATCCTCAGTTTTGCTTTAGAAGCAATTATTAATTTTTAGATTGCTTCCAGCTGGAAGAAAACAGATTTTACCAAACTATTTTTTTTGTTCCTGCTGTTGTTAAGTATATCCTGGGGTTTTTTTTATCCTCTATGAAACGAAGAGATTCCAACCCACAAGGACCCAAGTGCCTTTGAAGTGTCTGCAGCAGCTGCTGCCAAAGGCACAGGTAGGCTGCGATTGCCGTGCTGCCCGGCAGTAGGGAGCTGGGGGAGACGGCAGGAGCAAAGGGCACGCTCTGTGCTGCTCGTTCTCCTCTCCTCCTGCCGCAGCTCCAAGCCTGCTACCTACGGAGATAAGCGGTGCTTTCATGGGAACAGCCACGTCAGTGGAGTGGCAGAAGTGCCCAGCCCTATGCAGGGGACAGGATAAGGGGTTGTAGCTCGCCATACAGGTCTCAGGGTATTAGACATTAAATATTCAGTAATTTAAGAGAAAACACCAAAATAAAATTCTGCTCCCTGAAGGGTGTAAGGTTCTTTTCTACAGTGGCAAAGCAACACTTGTAATAATTACATGTACTCAAAGAGTTCAAATTAGATGAATGCAGGTGTTATAAATAAAGCCTGCAATAACTTTGAGTTGTACATACTTTTAAAATATACAACTATGAAAATCCTCTTTAAACAAGACAGTAGTGATAGACTCATCTTTAACTCACCGTTCCCATTCTACCCCATACTATTGGATGAGATTACACAAACAGAATAAAAATGAAGGATTGTATGTTCTTAAGTCAGCCAATAAAAGAAAAAAGCTTTTTTCTTAGCAGCATCTCTTAATGATTTTGCTCAATACTGTATTAAAATGTCTTTCTTGAGAATGCAGGCCAAAATGCGTCCAAAAAATAATTTTTATTTCACATTTTGATTTATGTTACTCAGAAGAGTATCTGTTCATTTAATTATTTCAGTGAAAATAATAATGGTATCACTAACTATGCTACACAGTATTTTCCCTTTTTTAAGGAATATGAGCCTACTTGTAATTAAAGGAATGCTATATTAATGATGCTGAAAGTCTCAGAGGGAAAAATTTAATGTCCACCTCATAATATTATGCCAGAATTACATGCGCAGAAGACTTTTTAATAATCTTTGTTTCTTAAGTTAGTTTTGATTGGCTATGAAATACATAGTAGCACTCAAGGGCTCAAATTTCTGCTGTCATCAGCATTTCTGCTCTATAAATTGTACAAATGCACAGGACTCCCATCTGCAGGCTTCTTTTCAAGCTTCTGTTTAGTTGCCTGCAGCTAATTTCCTTCATAGGTTATAATTAACAATAATTTAATTATATTTTAGCCGTTGGGATGTGGAATTGTGTTACAACAGCCAGATCTAAACCCAGACAGAAAACTGTATTTTTATGTTGCCATTTGAGCTGCTAACACAGGTTGGTAATATAAATTTGTCTCTAGTTTGCAAATTACAGCAATAGCCACTAGGAGTCTCCTGGTTAAATTCATGATGAATTTGTGCTAATCTTGCTAAGGTTTGAATACAAGCTCTATGCCAAAGGCTGGATTTCAGCAAAAGGGGGTTGTCCATGTGCAGGCAGGCATGACTGGGGTGATGGGACCGTGAGTTGTGAGTAGCATCATGGGGTTCCTGATTCTTGTACTAGGGGTACAGATAGCAAATGTTTTAGAAATAAAGAAACTAGAAGTCACCTACAGTACGCTGTTCTTGTAGGGCCAGAGATGGTGACAGTCATGAGAAGTCAGATTTGTTTCTTTTTACAACTGGACAGAGTATTGTGGAATTGTAACAAGCGCTTACAAACAGGGAAGTAGATTTCATCAACTGTTGGTTACTCCCAGGGGTTTAAAGCAGATTTGTTTTGTCAACTGAAATGCTGCAGGCCACAAGAACTAGCACTGCTAGGTATTTCAAAATTTGTTTACAGTATCTATGCAAAGTGAATCCTACAGTTCTGAAAATGTATATGGCTTCTTTCTCTTCTCTCCCTTCCCTTCCCTCTCCTCTCAGGCCAACTAAGCAAACACATATAGTGCCAGACACACTCTTAGCAATGCAAAGTGCTCAAAGTTCATGAATTACCAACCTGAAGGAATGGTCACGCTGGCTCAAACACTGAAGCCGTTCAGTCCAACTCTGTGACTGACAAAGGATGGCCAAATTTCCTCGAAGGAATACCAGAGAAAGCAGACATGTACCGTCTGCCAGTATTTGTGTCTCACTCCGAGCAGCTAAAGATTGCTTTTAAATATACAGGAAAGCCAGAGATGACCAGTCAACCCTTTCCACAGGGTGCTGGTTATCCTGGCAGGAGTACTACTTATTGCGGAAGGATGCTGTCACATCCTTTTTAAAGACACATGCAACGCCACATTTATATACTCTAAGTGTTCACTGCTCTGAGCAGTGAACTACTTATTTGTTTGTAAGTTTCTTTCATGTGTCTCTTTTCTTGAGCAAAATCCTTCCCAAGACATAGAAATCTTGAGTGACTTTAAATATGATGAGATTTTAAACAAATAATAATTTGGAGGGGTATTTATTTGGCTTCTGCTTTTGAGCTTCTTGGTTTCATTTTGAAACATTTCCCTTTAACCATCAGGACTAAGAAAATAAAGATGATATTTTAAATGAAAGCTGAGAATCTCATATAATCATAGGACTCCAGGGGTTTGAGGTTTCAGAATAATCTCATGAGCTGTCAGTACTGAATGTCACCAGAAACTATAATGTTATTCTCAGAATAAATGCATAAAAGCAACTGTGGAGTAGTTTTCCTGCTGCATGCTCCCCATAATACCTACAAATGCTATACTAGAGGGACAACCCAAAGATACCTGCAAGTGGTGTGCTGGGTTTAGCTGCCAACTACAGTGTTGCATTTTGCAACAAATCTACATATGCAAACCCCTGTTTTTATTCAGTCTGTCAACTAAACAAGCTCACTAAGTAAAAATTCCTAATGGACTCACAAGAACATTTACTTCTATGGGGAATATGAACAAATAAATAAGGGGCCAATTTACCTGCCCATCTCTGTATTGTATGCTTCTGTTTTGCAACACATGACTGTGTTGTATGTTATTGCTGATTATTATAGACTCCCTCTCACAGACTGCCTTAGATTCTACCATAATCTCCAGCAGGACTTAGATGAACCCCTCAATTTGGTTTGTTTCAATGATATAGTCTATATTATACTGAAAGTTGACAGTGACTCAACAGCTAATACCTTGGTCCATATAGTCTGTGGTGAACAGAAAATTACTAAGCTTGATTGTGGAACTGTTATGGAAATAAAACAAGAGGTTGCTTCAACCTCCTTCATATTTGGCAGAAACAGACTTGGCTGTTTGGTACGCTTGCTTATTGTTAGAATTACCTGAAAGGACCCTGACCTTTTCCAAGTCAGTGTTAACCTGATTTCAATAAAAAAACAGTGATACAGGTTTAGCAGGCAAGTGTCCAGTACTCAGAAGAAAAAAATGAAGCATTCTTTTAAGTCAGTTTGGCACTTCACCATGCTGAAAAGAAACCTTTGCATCTCTGTCACTTCAGATTTGGGATTTTTTAGCACAAGAACATTCCTAACACGAAAGCACTCTTTTTTTCCACTGCCCACCTTCTCCAAGTATGTCAATGCTATCTTCTTAACTCATTTTCTAAAGCTAAAAATGAACACAAAAATAAAAGATCTCCTCAAAAATGCCAAAGGCATATGTAAAAGCTCATTTTGAAGGAAATGTCCAATTCCTACATGCAGCTATAGTAGAGAGAGACATGAAGCATTTTTAGGGATGAGGGTGCTCTGCTGTGGGCCATGGACAGTATCTCAGGAACATCAAATATTTCTGTCACTTTCCTAGTGTTTCTAGAAAGGCAAGCTATTACCAGTGCATATCTAAATATAGTGTATATGTACAATATACATCTATACTGGAAACAAATGCAATCGTTTCTCATGTAGGAGTCAGTCACTCTACACTCGCATCACTAAATACACACCCTCATTGTGTGTGCTCTCTCTCCCCCTCCCCCGTTGTTCCTTCTTCTCTACTTCTCACATGAGGATTCTCGTGTTCTGCATCTCACAGGCTTAAGGGAGTTACAGCTGTAATCTCAGGTCATTCCCAAGCAAACTTTCATCCCACATCACAGCATTGATGACCTTGCAAGGTCAAATGTTTTTAGGAGGAGTTCTGGCACCATTTTTATTATTTAGACTTAATCAAAATGTCTTTTGTCCAGTTGGTTATTTCACATTTAAAATTATTATTCAAACTAGAGAACAGATTGATAAAAAAGGTCTTCAGAAACTTAAAACAGGAACTGCGGCAATGTTTACCTGCATGAAAACAAACAGGTTTTGCTGGGCAGTTTGTTTTTTTTTTTCATTAAAAGAACAACTTTTCACATCACATGATGAGTCTACTAAATGTTACTGAGGGCTAAATTGCAGCTATTGCCATTCAGAGGGAGAAAATACATTTCAAGATTAAGAAAAAAGAATAAGATGATATTATGTAGGGCACATGGCTTTTATTTGTTTTTAAACAGTGGCTGCTTGAAACTGCTTGGAGGTTTAGAGTGTCAAAGCCACGTCAGCAGAGATGGATTAGTGGGTAGAGAGCAAGTAGTGCAGTCAAAGGTTCATATTGAATGTAATTTATTCATGTATGTCTGCAATTTATCACGTGGCTATTACCATAATGTATGTGGGAAGAAGGTGGATGTGTGCAAATAATGCCCTAAATGTGTGGTTGGATCTGAACTCCTTACAGAAGAGTAGTGGTGGAAAATGATGCCACAAGGCATTTAAAAGCAAATTTTCTTCCTGTGGGGATGCTGTAACCCAGCAATGATGATTTGTATGCAGGCAAATAAGTATCTTACAGACTTCTCAGTTATCACAACCTCACTTACCAGAACTTGTTGGTTTTTGAAATCTAAATTATGTAGATAATGTGATATGTGTCTCCAATACTGTATTAAAAGTGTAAGTACATATGTTTTGTACCTCAAACTCGTACTTTCTAGTCAAGGAACACTGTATTTTCCACTCAGTATTTAACTGAAATATTCAGTGGCAAAAAAAAAAGAATACTCCCAAGTTTGTGAGGAGAAAGAAGTTAAAGATCTCCTTTAACTCAAATGACCTCCTATAGCATGATTTATCAAACACTTGGGAGCAGCACAGTTGTAAAAGATTGATATACATATATATATATATATAGTGTCGGCCTGCTTTCTCATACCTATACAGTTATTTATTAAGCCAAACATTTCCCAACCCGGTCTCTAACTTTAGGACTGTCTAAAATAAGGAGCTTGACTTTGTCTTTTAGTTTGCTTGAATGCCTACAATGTCAGTCAAGAAAGCTGTGAGCAGATGGTAGAGCTGGCCCCTCTAGCAGGTGTTTTTTGCTGCAGTGTCCACATGCACAGGTATGGATGTGATGTGTGCAGTAGCAACACTCCAGCAAAGCTGCCTGCAGCTGCATGCGCTAGCTGGAAAACTTTCACTAGCTCAGTTCTTACCACTTTTTAAGCTTTGGGAATTTGAGTTCAGTTGGTCTCATTGTTTGGAAATTATGCTTAATTCTACCATGCTATGATGCTTTAAACCGACTGTATTGGAATCAGTTCACTCAAGTCTTTCTTGATTCAGGCAAAGACCACCCCAGTTACAGGTTAGCGCACTAAGAGTTTTGTGTTGTTTTCGATACATTAAAAATTGACCTAGAGAGACACCGAAGTCAGACAAAGTCAAGTTAGGTTCTCATAAGTACAACCTCTCATTGACCACCTTAATGTACTGCTCAGATTTTTGCTCAGCAGAACTTTTCACGTTTTGGAATATGATGCAGATTTTCTTGGATAATTTCATTTGTGCTCCAGGGCTTCCATTTTGAAGCCATTTATCACAAATACATACCCACTAATTATGTAAAATGAAAAGCTTGCCTTACCATTGCACAGAAAGTCTCAGGAGGATCTCCACATGTTATGTCTGGGGGATCCAGAGTCACTTTTACATATTTGATCATGTCTCTGGCTTCTGGCTGGCAGGCCATGTAATCCCATACTTTTCCTTCTTCTGTGTAAATCTGAGTCTTACACACGTCGTAGTGTCCCCACACAGAAGGGTAGTGCTGCATCATGGAGGAAACAGTAACCCAGAGGGCATGAAGTGACAGGAATCTTGACAAATACATTTCTAAATCCTTTTATGTCACCTTCACAAGGATGCTTAGTGCTGGCGTATGTGCAGGGTATAGATTATACGTACATATACATGTATATATTTATAAAACATGTTCCAATTCAAACGTGAAGCATTAGGATAGGATGTTTGTTTCACTATGTTAAAGACTTTGGTAGAAGCCACCCAGGCCCTGATGACAGCCTTTCACAGCAATGCAGCGCTTGTCCTTTGTCTTATAACTTATCTGTCAGGGCTTCTTGCAAAAGATGTCCAATAGCAGATAATAATTTGTGAAGTTGCAGGTCTTCAGCTGCACTGTCAATAACCCTGAGTGATCCTCCGTGTTCAGGGCTCACAGGGGATGCCCAGAGACACTGATAAATCAGTATCCGAAGCAAAAAGATGAGTGTCTACAGGCTGGTGTCTGTTTCCCATCAATCATTCTTTTCTTCTGGCACCAGCACCCTTTTAGAAATAATAAAAATTAGAGTTATTGTCCAAGAATCAATGCATTGCAGAATATACGATATGTTGACATTTTGAAGGTTTGATGCAATATAAAGCAAATTCGTATAATATGGATAACCTTTACCATGGTTGCTGTGCTAGAATGAACAAACTACCAAAATCATTCACGGTAAAAAGTATTTTGACATGAAAGATTTAACTCTTCTCTAACAAAGATAGATTTATAATGTTCCAGGTGAGTTAGAAGTTCCTGCATCCAAAACTGTATTTTCACCCTAGCAAAACTGGAGAGCACACTACTGAACTCAAGCATTGCCCAGATGGTGCAGGCAGGCAGGGGAGCAGGCAGCCCAGCACCACAGGCAGCAGGAAAGTTTCTGTTTTCTAAAGTGACACAGAGATTGGTATCTGGACTACCAGGTGCTGGTAGTTTCTTGGCAAGAGGACCTCAGCAAGATCCAAAAGCCTTATGGATTTTTTTTTTTTTTTTAAGAATAATAAAGCTACAGCAAGCATAATTCGATTTCCTTAAAATTTCTCATTAGCATTGGCAGAGCTTTGCTACCTTTCCCCCCCACACTGCCCCACCTTTAAACTGTGATTTACTGACCACACTGATGACTACCTACTGATAAAGATAATGGTTTATTCATGGTTTATTTGATAATGGTTTACTATGAGGATGCTTTCCCCCTCTTATTTTCTTAGGTTTGAGTGTGGCTCTACCTAAGAACTCGGTGTTTATTTTTTAGCAGAGAGCTCAGCATTTATTTTGTAGCAGATATATGCCCTCTCCTCTCTTCAGAAAGCAACTAGAAATCCCCCCCGGTTGTTGCACCTCAATCACATTATTATAGGTATAAAATGCTAGAATGTTATCACAACAACTTAAGCTATATATTTGCTAAAAAACACAGGGAAAAATACAAATTACGTAGGAGTGAAACTGCAAAGACAGAGTAAGTACCCTAAACATGGACAAGGAAAACCAGGGCTAGGAACTCCAGTGCATTTCTCTTAGCGTGTGCCTGATGTCAGCCGGTACCACTGGAGGATGGGAGCCAGGGTGCTGGGCTCTCACAGTGGGAGGATTTCAGCTGATCACGGCAGCACCTCCACACTTCCTTTGTCTGCATGCTAAAATCTAAGCAAACCTACCAGACAGATGTTAAGCAACAACTGTAAGTTGTCACTTTCTGCAGCCTGCTTTGTTTCCCAGTTTTAAATTATGCCCAGTGTCATGAACCCTCCTATACCCCAAAAACCACGGGAAGCAGTTTGTGACCTGGTAAGCTCCTTAGCATGTCAGTCTGGTAACATGCATTTTCAAAACTTATCTACAAAGCTATTCGCAAATAGTCTCCCTATATTTAAATAATGCTTCATCTTAAACTGAGCTAAACTACAGACACCATGAAATGCCAACAGATGGTTGAATTGTGTTTCCATAGCAAAGTAATTTACAATAATTGCCGTATGGACGTAAATGCAATTTTCCATTATATTCATTTTTTCAAGTGTTACCATACAATTCTCAAGTATTTCTATCAGAATACGCGGTGAATATCTGGATTTTCATGCAGTAACAATTCTGAATTAGTTCAAACGTATTTACACATCAAATTTGAATTTGACACAAAAGCAGAAATATCTAAGACCAAAGTAAAACTAAATCCTTTTAAGAGGCACACAGCGTAGTACCAGGGGTTTTTTTGTGGCAACCTTACAGGCTTTTTTTGTTCGTTTGTTTCAGTGGGAGTGTTTTCTTATTATTTTGGAATTCAGAAATTCAGAGAACACTTTTCATGTCATTCTAAAGGCACCTCATACTCTTCCCCTCTGGTCCTTTCCAATGTATTTTACTGTTTTGAAGGGGAAAAAATATATCTCCAAGACCCCATAGCTTAGAACAGTCATTATATAAAAGGGAAACAACTACTCTGCTAGAATAGGAACAAAACTGTTTTATATTGATGGCAAATTAAATCTTTATTGGAGAAGGCTTGGTCATAGCTGGAATAAACAGTAAGTAATATAATTCTTCCGTGTAGAAATAAGAAGTTACTGAGTTTAATTAGCCTTAGACTACAAGCTTGTATATTCAGGCAAAGAAAAGAAAAAAGGTTTGTTTTCTTTAATATCTTCCTTGCCAGCCCTTCAGTTACCCGTAACCTTTTATAACTACTGAGACTCAGATCCACTAATAAACAGGACTGGATAATGTGAAGCAAGACACTACCTTAACACACTGTGCTAAAATACTTTCTATATAACAAATTCTCATTAAAGTAAGCCAGTCATAATGACGGTCGTTACACAGAATTATAGACTATAACATCGATTGAATTTAGTGCACTGACAAGGAAAAAGTGCAGAGGAGTGCAAGACATCTGAGCATTAGGAAGATGTAGCAGTGTACGACAGACATTCCTGACAAGAAGCAGCCAATTATAGCTTAAATTTCTGGCATATAACCAGTTCTGATTAATAGTTTTCCATTACATTACAGACATATTATTAATGTATTTAAAATGTCAAGCTTTGGCAAGAACTAGTACGACATGGCTCAGTTACTCTGCAATATCTTCTTCTAATGAGCTTCCATTGATACAGAGAAAGATATTGACCAAAGCACATTAAGGATCATGTGCTAAGCACTGCCAGTTTTGTTTCTGATGGAGCTATACAATTTGTCTTGCTTATATTTATTCCTGCCGAGTCACTTACAATATGCATTCTACATTTCAGTGCTCTACTGCTAAGGACACATCTATTTGAATTATTCTGTAAAAAAATGTTTAGAATAATGTTTCTGAAGTTTACAGCCATACCAGTTGTGTAGTTCTAAGCCTCTAGCTGCGGGCAACACAAAACAAAGGCTGTTTTTTTGTTCCCAGTAATGCCTGTGCATTTGACCTTCCAGAAAGGAAATCAAACAAATCAGGAACAACTAATGCCTTGATCCCCTCCACCCTGTAGTGCTTTGCTAGTTGCATACCCTGGGTGTTGGGGGGCCACGGAAGTGACAAAAAGGGATCAACTTCCTTGCTGACTGAGAGCGAGTGAATTGGCAAACTGCTGGAAGGACTTTAGCTAATGTATGCAAAGCCTCCACAGCACAACGCTCCTGGAGATCTCCTTTGTAGAGCAACAGCAGTATGAACTGCAGGACATTCTGGGCCTTGAACTTTCCCATGTGCCATAGCCTCTGCAATATGGGAGGTACCTGGGAGGCAACGGTGCAGAAGGCCACATCTGCTGCCTCTGCCTTCCCCTCTGTGCACTGCTCTGTCTGTGAAGCACTGGGCATTCTGGCCACAGTGAGTATGTTACAGCATTTGAGAATGGCATGCAGCTGACCCCCAGACTAAAATCAGCTCTGAGCACATAAAACCCTTTCCAGGTGGGGAAGTCACACTTCACACAGCATGTTAATTCGGCAGATGGAGCAGATACCCCCTTCACAGAACAGATACAATGCATCTTGGCAGAATCAGTGCCAGCAAAGAACTTCAGATCTCATCAAGGGTTGTTGGCAAACACTCCTCTTCTGCCTCTTTCCATCACAGTGAAAATCCACCCGCTTCCCCAGATAACATCCTCTGCACAAACCATATCGGCTGGACGGCCTACACGAGCTCCCTGCTGGGAGGTCACTGTGCAATCCATCCGGGTGGGCTCCGGGCCTCCCTCTTTGCCAAACCGCAGGTAAGTGGAGGAGGTAATAAAATAATGAGCGATCACCTCTCACACTGACTGTGCATTGGATCAAGTGCACCCTGCTGCCACACACGAGTAGGAACGAGAGCCAAAAAGCAGTTATTATAGTGCACTGCAGCCTGAGGAGAACTGGCTAAAATCACGAAGAAAGGCAAGGAGCGCTGGCTGTCACCTCCCAACATCGGCAGCTCCAGAACAGATTTTTCCAAAAGGAAACATGTTTCAAGTTTGTATCTCTAACAGCTTCAGCAGATGAATGTATCCAAACAAAACCAAGTAAAAAGCTCCTTTGCATCCACTCATTATTAATTATTTAAAGTTATTCTAGAACATAGGAAATAATGTGTATTATAAAACAGAGCTGACCCTCATGCAACTTATATTTAATAAATCTCAAGTGTTTTATAGCATGCTACACCTAGGCAACTTGAGAACTTGGTACATACTCAAACTGACCCCTTTTATAAACGCAAAATTATTAATCTATGTAAAGAAAAAGGGAATCTGTTTTCATAATTTAATACACTATTTCTGTCAGTACTTGTATAAAATGCAGCATACTCAATTGCTTTGGTGTTTTTAGACTCAAATGCTGCTCCAAATAAAGTTTATGTTCTGTTCTTATCCAGCTTATTTAACTATTTAGCAGAAAAAAGATTTCCTTGCTTTGGGAGAAATTTAAAATGCCAATACCTATTGGCTGAAGAAAATAAAATAGTGTTCTGCTGTCACATAAACTGGGATTCGGCATTATACTTGAAATACTTTTGGTTTTCTCACATTATTTTTTGCTGAGTGACACATCATACTACCACTGCTATTACTTGCCAGGTATCATCAGCTGTCAGCATATGGAGTAAAAAGCACTTCAGCTATTTAAATTTTAGAGCCTTATTATGTGGCTGCTTTTTCCCCCCTCTAAAACCTTTATAGTTGCAGCTTATTGCCTTAAATATCTCCGTACATAGCATCAATTTACTCCGTAAGTATTTTCTCAGGGAATTTGAGTTAGCATTTGGAGCAGTTAGTTGCTTTTTTTATTATTATTTTTCACCTTCAATAAGATAACACATGCTCCTTGCACAGTGTATCCAGGTTACAAGGGCTACCAAGCTTTCAAGTTAGGGTGTGAGCTGGTGACTTTCTGACAGTTCTTAGCCTGTAAAATGAAAGCCTACCGGTTGTTGAATTTGTTCTGTGCTATTGCTGTATTTTACATATGTAGCTAGAAAGTTGTTGCTGCTTCTTATCAGTGTCAGAGGCCTGAGGGTTGATGGCAAAGTTCACAACTCCGTCCGACTATTACCACTGACAGAAACTCTCTGGTGATCATTCTTTCAAGGTCCAAAACTATGCAGAAATAAAAGTGTTTTTTTTCCACATAGAAAACCCAAACCAAAACAAAAACCCCACACTACAACAAGAAAAAAACCAAAAAAACCAAAACAAACAAACAAAAAAACACAAAAACAAAAACAAAAAAACACCACACAAAAAAAAAAAACAAAAAAAACAAAAACAAAAAAAAATACCCAAACAAAAACAAGCCAGGGGAAGTTCTAAGGTGGTTTTACTCCCTTTGACGGGCTTCCCAGGCCACAGCTGCTCATCCTCAACCGCACTGTCCCTAGGCAAGACAGTGATTTATTCCCTCTTTAAAAGCACCTCCACGGCTTGTTCCACTCACTGTCTCCGATAACATCTCTGCAGAAGTAAGGCTGGCTCCTACCACATCAGATGCGGAATATTGAAAAGTTGATTGCAGAACAATAAAAGTATATTCAGCAGAGGCCAAAACCACAAATGCAGCAACTTTGAGAGTACAAAAGCATCTCTTTTATCGGCTTCAGCCGATCTGCGCTGCTCACCGCCATGAAGGGTTTCTTTGGCGGTTCCGTGTTCGTCTGAATGTTTAGGAAAGCCGTCTGCAATTTCCGATGCGAGGGAGAAACTGTTTCCAAGCTGGGTACCAGCGCCCTGCCCGCCGCTCCTCTCCAGCGGGGCGATGCCCTGCGCGGCCGCCGCCCGCGCCTTCTGCCCACCGGGACCGGCGCTCTCCCGCGGCCCCCGCGCGGGTGAATTGGCTCTGCGGGGCGAGCGCCGCGCGTGGGACGCGCTGCTCCCTCCGGACCGGCGCCCCTTCGGAGCGCGGCGCGGCCCGAGCAGGGCCGGAGGAGTCGCCGCGCCGATCCCACCCCGGCGG
>VXAU01006133.1:698762-783193 GCA_013399695.1 Formicarius rufipectus | reverse complement strand
CCGCCGCGCTCCCCGCCCCGCCGCCCCCGCGGGCGGACCGCCGGCGCCGCCTGCCCCGCAGGGGGGGCACCGGGACGGGACCCGCCGCCCCAGCCCCGGTGGGAGCCGACCAGGAGCCGGTGGGGCTGCAGCTGCTCCCTTCGCGCTGGACTAGCATTAATTGTCCTTAATTTTATTTCGGCTTCTGCCCGGTAACGCACAGGCGGGGATGCTGTCAGTGCTGTTGCCGTCCGAGCCCCGCGGGCTGACCCCAGTGCCCCGCCGCAGCGGCGCTTGGCCGCGGGGACAGGGCAACGTCCCGCCCGCCTCGCCGGAGGGTCCCTCCGCAGTGCTGGGCGAGCCGGGGAAGCGCCTGTTCGTTCTGTGCCCGCAGCACCGAAGTGCCACCGAAACAGGGAGCGCGACTTGGGCTGTTCTAGTGCTTCCGTGACCGCCCGCCCGGTACCAGCCCTTCCGCGCTCCTGAAAGACGTGAAAACTCCGGCCCCGCGTTCTGCTGTGCTGCCCGGTTCCCTTCTGCACGTCCTCTATTTCTGTCGCTTAAACGAGCGGCGCACGCACTTCTCCCTTTCGTATTTATCCAAGCTACAAAACATAGTCTAAAACTAACAATGACTAGCAAGTTCCGTCTAGGAATTGTGCTTACTCCTGGCAACTACCTGGCTACCGAATTTGACCGCCTGCAGATTGCCAGGAGTGCTGGGCAGTGGGACACTGGCGGTATTGTGAACGCTCAGGAGCGGCATTTATCGTTTGCTTGCGCGTTTTGCATGTTAAGAGATGTTAATGTGTTTATGTGGGCAACAGTGCCATTGTATTTTGTTGACAAAATTTGACGTTTTGCAGTGCCAGTAGATAACCACCTGTAACGAGGCAGGGGATTTCTGGCAGAGTAAGAGATTTGTTCTCCATTGAGCCATGGAATTTGGTAGGTTGGGTAAATAACTGGGAGAAGCCATTAGGAAGGACGTTTTATTTCTCTCCCCCTAAGTCGGCAAACTAAAAAACATACCTCCTTGTTCCTCCCAGCTTTTGTTTCCTTGTGTGGGCAGTGGTGTTGTTTTGCCCTTTTCATTCATTGGAATCTCTGTGCCTGTGTTGGTGCAGGTATTACATACATGGAAAGTTCTTTGTGTGGGAAAGCCAAGAATGATCAAAAGGATGGGAAAATTCAGGATTTTTCAGCCCCAAAGTAGATCTTACTTTGTTTGCAGCCTCCTAATCCCTGAGGTGGTATGAAAGGACAGATGATGGAAATCAGTAATTTTGTCATTCCACTTGAACTAGAAGTGTGTCAGGCATTGAGACTCCATAGGGCGTTTTGTAAAGAAGAGCAGCAGAGTTTCACTGCAGTTAGAACAAAGAGGTTTTTTTCCTAATTACAAGACAGATGGAGGGCTGTACAGCAAAGTGCAAGGGACCGTTTGCACTGAGCCAAGTCGCTGCAGTGGCACGTGTGGATGGACCAGCTCTACTGCCTGTGACAGCTGTGGGGTTTCTCTACCTGTGGTGGCTTTGTCTGGCTGAATGGGCTGTTTGTGTGTGCTGCAAGTGGAATAGTTTGGGGTCACTCAAGGAGTGCTCTCCAGCTTTAGACTTGAACTGGGAGAGGATGCCTCCTTGCTGTACGTGGAGAGCATATAGCTCTTCATGTCCCAGTAATGCAAGTGGCAGTGGTGTACTTGGCAGAGAGCAGAGCTGAATGTGCCATATGCACCTGCCCCGTACCTTGTGCTGCTCAGTGCGTGTACCCTAAACATCACCTACGGGACGTGTTGGATGTTTTCTTTCCTCCATACAGAGTCTTTGGCCTCTTTACTGAGACCACTACTTGGCTGGTGAGACTGGCTGGCCACAAAGATTAAAGGCAGGACCATGTCATCTGATATGTCAAACATCATTAAGTCCTTCATGCTAGCGATATTAGCCTCTTCTGTATCAAAGCTAGAGCAGCTGGTTTGAGTGTAGTGTCACCAAGTCTGA
The DNA here is from genome assembly GCA_013399695.1 of Formicarius rufipectus. Classification (NCBI taxonomy): domain Eukaryota; kingdom Metazoa; phylum Chordata; class Aves; order Passeriformes; family Formicariidae; genus Formicarius; species Formicarius rufipectus. Next base: position 781,211 of record VXAU01006133.1, on the reverse strand, counting down.
GGTTAGATATGCCTTACTGGTAAAAATGATGGCCAAAAATCAGATCCAGTACAAGAATGTCAATCTTCACAGCCAAATTTTAAGCTCATCAGAAAAAAGGGATCTGATTTAAATTCTTTGTCAAAGGCTGTTGAAAGGATGGAAAAGCAGATGGAATTCAGAAGCTAGAGAAGACTTGTCTGTGTTGTTTTTGTTCTTGTTAGAGTCATAAGCTGCAGTTAAATGGGGAAAGGACTTTTATAACCAAACTGTAAATATTGTTCCAATGTCTGTATTGAATTTCTGACAGCTCCTTTAGTAGTGAGTAATGATTGTTCACATGTAAATGGACTGGGTAACTCGTTGTCACAGCACCTTGAGGCTGGACTTTAGAAGGATTCCCAAAGCAGATTTGATATGTAGACAGAAGATAAGATTAACTAAAGTTTGAAAGGAATATTTAAAAACATGCAGACCACTGCAGGTCCCACTGCCTGCCTTACAGGATTAGAAATTGACTAAAATGAGGATTTAGCCAGTCGTTAAATACTAAAGGATGGAAAGTCACAACACTGGGAAAGTGTTATCTTGAAAGTGCTTCCAGCAGTATTTCTTATGTCTTCTTAGTCATAGCTGGCATTGGCCCCTAACGGAATCAGGGAAAAGGATTAATTTTTGATTACTGGCCTGAACATGGGAGCACCTATTCCTATTAGGACACTCCTTGCTACAAGGCATTATTTATACTGGAAGCAGCATAAAGAGCTGGTACAGAAGTGATTATTGCGGGTTGCAAAATTTTCTGGGAAACAGCATCTGAACTGTAAGTTTTTAACCAAGTCCTAAATCTAAACAATCTTTGCATGATTTTGAGCTGTGGCGTGGCTATTTAGTGCATCCCCTCATGTGCCATTATGAATCTTTTATTACCTGCTCTAGTCTGAGTTGACCTCTAATGATACAGCAGAATTATTTTATTAATGCATTTCCCCACAGCACAGTACTGCTGCACTAGGCAATAGCAGAGTACCTGGCTTTGCCTGAAGTAGTAGATTTCCCTGGAAATGTATCCAAAGACACTGGGAGCTTACCTGCCTGAAGCCCAGTGTTTCTGCATAGTGGTGTCTGAGGCCCAAAGTGAAAAATGCAGACATGATGTGATGCAGTGACTGATGCCTGACCTCTAAACTGAGAGTCTGATCATGGTGGATCTGGTGCCCTGGCAGGACAGAGGAGAGGAGGCAGTGAATGCAGCTGGTGGGTGCTGAGTGGTGGCTGGGAAGGTCCTGCTGTGTAGAGAGTAGATCGCTGCTCCTGTGTGTCTGTGTTGTGGAGCTGCTCCTTGTGCTGCTCTGCTCCTCCATCCCACTGCATATTTCTGACCTCTTTTGCTGCCAGCTGAAGGAGGTTTTGTGCAGCAGCAGGCAAAAGGTATGGCGACAACAGCAGAGTAGTGCTAATTTGCCCCTGCCTTCTCCTTCTAAGCTGTGTTGGGGTAGAAATGGCAAGAAACAGCAAATTCTCCTAGAGGCAGAGCTTGTCTGTCCACTTTATTGCTACATTGCCTGTGGTAGTTTAACCTATAAAGGTTGGGTAGAATTTGAATTTTGGTCTGGGCTTCCATGTTTAAAGCCTCCAGCATGTAATTTACAGGAGAATGATAAGAAAACTGTCTTGAGATAAAAGACAAAATCAAAAGGTTTCTGTGTTAGAATTGGAGTTGCTAACCTGAAGAAGAGAAGGCTCTGGAGATACCTTATAACACCTAAAGGAGTCCAGTAAGAGAGCTAGAGATGGACTTTTTGTTAGGGCATTTACTGATAGGAGATGGGGGGATGGCTTTAAACTGAAAGGAGGTAGCTTTAAATTAGATATTAGGAAGAAATTCTTTACTGTGATGATGGTAAGACACTGGAACAGGTTGCCCAGAGAAGTGATGGGTGCCCCATTCCTGGAAGTGTTCAAGGCAGGGTTGGATGGGGCTTTGAGCAACCTGGTGTAGTGGAAGGTGCCCCCATTCTGTGTCTTGTGCAAGCTAGGGGACAAATCTTGACTTTGTTTAGTGAAGCAGTGAAAACACAGACATCCCTGACCAGTGTTTTGACACTGTTTGAGCTTCAACACTGCTTGAGCTTCAACACAGCTCAAAGGCATGGGACAGGGAGGCTCCTGATAAAAATATCACCTCTTGCTCTGAAATCTCTATCACAGTACAGTTTGTAAGAGGTTTTCTCTGAGCAGGATGGATGACAGAACAGAAGACTGCTGGCAGCTACAGGTGCCTTGTCCAGACTTCCATTATAGTGCTCTGCACAGAGCAGATAGAGCTAGCAGCACTGGGAAGTTTTAGCGGAAAAGGCCAGCGGAGGCACACCCCTGAGTAAGGTAATCTGGGCAGCCAGCTGGGAGTATGCTGTTACACTGATGCACACTACATAAAGAGATACGCGAGTCTGACTCCTGCCTCCATTTCCATACAGCTTGATAATGACTTTTTCTCCTTAGAGGGTAAGAAGATATTTCCCAATCATATTTCAGGGCTGAGAGCTTCTCTGACCAGGACATTGTGGTCTGAAATCTTGAAATAGTGGTATGTGTGAAATCTGGGACTACCTGTTCAGCAGGGTTTTCATTTGGCTGGGGCTGTTTCCTGCTGACATGGCATGGGACCCCGTTACTCCTTCCTCAGGTCTAGGATAAAAAATGAACCATTTCAGGTCTCCTGGGAGCGCTATTTTTGTAATTCCCATGCAGTTCCCCAAGGAATGCAGAAAAGGAGTTCCACAAGGTGTGCCCTCAGTGAGAAGGCAAAGTCAGTTATTTTTTATACCAAGTCTTGCTCTTAAGTATTGAACTTGTTGATTCAGTGATGCACATAAATTATAGCCTGGATTTCCACTTACAAAATGAAAAATGTTTTGTTCTAATAATAAATACTGAATCTCTGCTGTTTCCATTTACATAACACATGTGACACAATGTGTAAATCCTCAACAATATTTTTTCAGAATTTAGCAGCTTGTTTTTCTGCAAACATAAACATTTATTTTTGACGTTAATAATTAATAATGTGCCACATGCCCATAATAAATGCAAAATCTAATTTTGTGTAGACATAAATGTGTTTGCCAAAGTGGTCTTTGCTGTAAATGACTTTCACAAAGTGGTGGCATACATTCTATTTTCAGTTACTGGTGTTTTATTTTGTGAACAGATATGTCATTAAATTAAATGTTTTCTTTTGCAAATAACAATTACTTCACACATTTGTTTTTTTAAAAAGAAAAATATTTGATAATTATTAACAAAAGAGAAGCAGCTAATATAGAAGTATTTGCAGCTGTATCCTAAGCAAAAAAATAGACAGAAATATGATAAATCCCAGCAATGCAGGTAAGGGAGCATCAGTCCTCATCTCTGCAGAGAAAAGAAGGAAATTACCTACTTGGTGTCAAAGTCACTTCAGCAGTTGGACAGAATGTGGTGCTGAGCAAGATCTTGGAGTAGTGCAGGGTAGTAGATAGAGGTACACCCTTCTCTCACCTATTGATTCCCCCCTTCAGAGCTCAGAATTTTCAAGTTACATAATTTTCTAGAAACCAGCAGCTGAGAAACCTCCAGAAAAAGCCTTGAGGTTGTATTGCTTTTAGTGGCTGTCCTACCTGGTGGCCAGCAGTGTGGCTGCTCCCAGTTACGATGGGACATCTATGTGACAGCTCTTCCTTCATGGGGTGGGCACAACTTGACAGCAGCTGCTGAGTTGTAAGCTGTAGCTGTGCTCATGATCTCTGCTTAACAAATTGGATCATATTTTAATACTGATTTCTGGCACAAGATGGAATGTAGTGTCTCATATTCAGGGAAGCCACATGTAACGTGTGGTTTGCTAAACTGCACAGGAAATAGCTGTCTTTTCAGAGGAGCCTGAGCTGACTTTTTTGGGAAAGGGAAAGATATGCTAACACCAAAGGCTTAACAAAGCATGAAATGTTCTATTAGTCTGTTTTATAAAGGCTTCTTATTTATATATTTATTTGGGGTTTATTTATACTATTCCAACCAACTGTTAACTCTTGTCTTTGTTTATGGTTTATCTATTCAGTTCATTGGTTGTGATTCGTAGTGGGGAAGACATGAGGGTTCTCAGAAATTGATCAAACCTTTCAGAAAAACTAAACCTTAATATTCCAACATGAAATAGGAGATGGAAGAGATTTATCTGAAGTGTTTTTCATGCTGTCATTATGCATTCTGTAGGAGACAAAGATCAAAAAAGTCATAAAAGGTGCTATTCATGAGCCAATACTTATTAATCAAGTGAAAATAGGGTGCTTTAATAAGGATGGGTTCTGAGTAACTGGGCTGGGATGACTCAGTTGTCTTTACAGTGACAAACACTCTGAATGGTATTGTCCAAGGTGCTTTGGAGGAAAGTTTTTAAAATTTCCTGTTTTCTGAATTTGTCTCTGCTCAGTTCATCTTCTTCTTGGGTGCTCTTTCTGCTGGAAACATGCAGCCATGTAGAGTTTCAATGAGGCTAATGTTGCTGCAACCAAACCGTGTTCTGGGGGAGCCTACTTTCCTGCATGGGTGACCATAAGGTACAACTGTCGATACAATTGATCCAAAATGTGCACCAAAAGGTTTTTTTCTTCACTTCCTAAAAGGCTTTTAAGAACAAAATATTCTATAGAAATGGCCAGCACCCTTGCAAGCTTCAGCCATTTTTCAACTAAAATAGTAACCACAATATATTATAAATAAGAATAGATTATTTGTCAAAAAATATTGAACCTCTTTTTGAAATGGAGGTTCTATCTTTTGTTTGTACATTTTGAAAATATTTCTTGTGCTTGGACCTTTTTTTTCCCTTTTTTTAGCAGATAGACTTATCAGGACTTGGAGTCAGGGACTACTGCTTACACTTTTGTGTAGAACCTAACACTGTTCTCATCTCAGTTATGCATCTAATATTGGATTTGCTGCATATAGCACATACAATAATTAACAGTAATTCATCATCTGTCTTCAGATACCTTCTAGCTGTTGATACTATCCTAAATGTATTTCCTTTGAAAAAAACCTTTTTTAAAAGACATACAGGTCTCAAAGGATGTGTGTGATAACTAGCTGAAACAATCAGCTAATCCAAATTCAGTTCCCAGACAGAACCTAATGTTTGAACACAATAACTATTATATTGATGTTTGAACACTATAACTATTATATTATATTATATATTATATACACAATAACTATTATATTGCTGTGTAAAAGGAGCAACTAAATTCTGTTTCCTCAGAAGGACAAAATGCATGCATTGAGAGCTACTGGTTATTTACTCAATCCTACATGTGTTCCTACACAAAATGGACATTACTTAGTACTATTTTAATTGGTCCAATATTTTAATATTGAATAGAATCACTCCAGGGTTAATTTTCATTGTTCTGTTGTTGATGTATTTCTTTCATGGAGGAAAAGCATAATTTAGCATTGAGGGAATTACAGTAGTGCTCTGCCATGGAATCAAAAACACAGAAAGAGTGGGCGGGGATAGTATTTGCAAGCATCTTGTCCCTCCCAATGAAAGGGATAAATAAATGTATACAAACATTTGCTACATGAAAACCTGGATAATGAAGAGTCAGTTCTGGGTGTTCATTTGATAGGAGTGTGGAAGTCCTGGAGGGAGAAATAGAGAAAACTGTTTTCATGTGACTGAGCCACACTTTTGTCAGGTAACCATTAGTTTTGATTTGTGGTATACCATTACGAACCAGTGAAGGGCAGCACTATCCAACTCTTTTAGGTAACTAGATAGATTATTAATTATGTTTTCAAGTTTACAATGATGGAAACATTAGGTGTTTGACTGGATTTTCTATGAAAATGATTGTGTTGCTGTATATCTGCAAAACAGTGACTTCAAGAGCATTTTGCAATTGTCAGCAGAATTCTGCAGTTACAAATTGACAGCTTACTGGTAATGGATTTTAGGAAAGGGCATTTCATTTATTGAAAAGCTGAATATCTTGCTAAGAGTATGGTCAGTTCAATTGCTTTATTAGGTTATAGTATTGGGTTGACATAACAAAACAGATTTGAGCAGATTGAATTGTGGTTTGTATCAGAAATACATAAACAATAATACAGATATTTTGTAGTTCGGAACAACAAGAAGGAACGCTTTTCTACACAAATTGGTAAATGAGATCAATTCTTTTATTTTTGACATTTTCTTCAGGTTTTTTTAATAGGAAATAATTGTGTGTATGATACTCATATTAATACTCAATATAACAGGATATAGGAAAGAACTTTCATTGACAATATTACTTTTTCCTTCATGTCTGAAAATCTACTTGTAAACTTATACAAATTCTTTCGAAGTACCGTCTTATTTACTATGGGTTTTGGGAGGGAATAAAATTAAAAGTTGCTCTACTATTTGGTCTGATTTTAAATGTTATAAGCACATATGCTTATTTTAAAATTACTTTAAGAGCCTTATGGTTTTTACCCTCAAAATAATATCTTGTCTTTCCGGAGGAAGCTGTTACAGTACAAGTTCATGCTAACAATAGTTCAGCTATTTAGTTGTAAAAACAAAACAAAAACTTCGTTCTCAACTTGAACCATTTGTCATGGCAGTGAAAAAGAGATGAATTTGTCCTGTTAGTTGATTAACTGAATACCCCGTAAGTGAAGATCTTCACCATGATTTTATACTAGAAGAAGGTCAACAGTATTAATTTACAGCCATATTCCCTTTTACAGAGAAAATAATTATTTTAATACTAGCAATATTTTACTGCTAAAAAGGACACATCTTGACTCAGCTTGTAAATGCAAGTGTGTGTGCATTCAGCCTTACTGTGTTCTTCCTGTCCATGCTGTCTGCTGTAGCCTCGGGCTGCCCAGCTATTCTGCAGTGGGGTTGTGCAGACCCAAGATGGTCTGAAGAGAGATGGAGAAATGTGTCTGGGATCTCCAGGGGCATTCTAGCCTCCTGCTGACCCTGTGAGCATACGCTGCTGATTAGCTTTCTAGAACTGATAAAGATTAGTGTAAAGCCCAGCCACTTGGGCAAGCCTTTGCCTATTAATCCAGAAGCCTGTACATTAACCTCAGATGTTTTGGGGTGTGATGTATGTATGAGTAATCATTGCATATGCATCCACTGTAAACAAAAAGTAAGCTTGTGAGAAAAGTTTTACATAGTTGCTAGAGTCAGCAGAACTCCCTCTACTGTATCCGGAATTATTTTTGTTGTTTTATCCACTGTGAATATCAGAAGTAGTGAAGTAAATTCTGATGGTGACACTATGTCCATGCAATGTGATGTGAATGCTTTAGCTTTTATAAAGATGTCTAAGTCTTTCTGGCATACAGCTGGCCTTTCTGCTAAAAAAAGTCCAGCTGTTGTGTAACAGATTAGGAATTTCACCATGATGCTTCAGACACGGAAAGGTAGGTGCTTGATCTGAGCAAGTCATCTGGGCTCCCTGGTCTGAGGGGATAGGGTTCCTTGCATGTAAGAGATCTAAGCTAGTGAGAATCTAGTTGGGAACCTTGTGGCTTAGAGTTGGGCTCCACAATGGTCCTGCTAAATTGCATTTGAGAGAAGTCCTGTCTTTATTTCCNTTTTTTTTTTTTTTCCCACAGATGTACACCTCCTTCAGTCTTGTGGTAGTGGAGGGAGGATGTCGGGGCCAGGATGATGCTGGTTGTTTGTTTGTTTTTTTTTCCTAGCAGATTCATGTACTGACAAAACATAAATATCAGGATATTCACATTCCTGTAGCCAACACCATTTATTTATATTTTAAATTTCACCTGCATTGCACAACGTTTACTGCTATATTTAATGTGCAAGACTGTCCAATTAATTACTGAAAAATTCCCCTTCTCCTTTTAAGGGATTAAAATAATGTTTTATGGGATGCGTCTGGGACACCGGTTACAAATTAAAATGGCGACATTTGCTGCAATAATGGTTTCTGTGTTGGAGAACCAGACCAATAGATCAGATTATAGAAAGATGAATGAATCAACAAATGAATTAAATGATTAAAAGATTAAGCTGGCTCTGAAGTTTATATGTTTACTCTGGTATGTAAAACATCTATTGATCTTAAGTTTGATCAGTAATATTTACAAATTTATTCACATATCATTATGATTGCATTCTCTGACATTAAAAGTGTGCTAGATTACCTGAGTAGGTTCCCAACATTTAACCCTGAACACTGATTACCCAGGCTGCTGTAGTTGCTCAGACCTTGGAGAGCTTTGCTTTCCATGCATTGGTAAGTCTCCCACCTGAGGAGGGAATTCTATATCACATGGATGCACCGGTTTTCTAGTGGTGGTGTGTTCTGTGTGTTGAAAGCAGGCAGAGGAGAAATGGTGGGGCTGCCCCTGGGTCCAAGGTGTCTGTAGCGGGAGAGAGACGGAGAACAGTCTGGGGCTCTCAGTAGTGCCTCCTCCCTTGGGACAGGGTTGTCTTTTCTGGACAGGAACAGTGGAGTGGAGAAAGCCACAGAGCAATGACTGAAAGAGTTTAGCAATTGGCATGAATAAGAACTGGAGAAGAGAGAATGCAGAAGGAGATCAGACCCATCAAAAGGTGGACCTATGTCAGGCTTGTGAGCTTAGACTGCAGGGTGGTGCATCTCCAGAGATTTCTTTTGTTGTTTTCAAAGTTCAGTTTCTCCAGGGCTTTTAAGAATAAGGTTCTTGAAGGTAAGCATTTTTTTTTCCTAATCTCTTTTCCCTCATTTCCTTTACACACTATCTGAAAAGGTATTATATTAAACATCACACATGCCCTCCTCTGATTTTGAACATTTTGAGGGGTCCAAGGACTGATTTTGAGACCTGAGAGGATGGAAACTCACTGTTCTTTGCTCCAAAAAGGCATGTACAGAGAGAAAAAGATGTGAACCTGGAGGTTTCTCTTATAAAACAGGTCTTAAAAAGGACTGTGAACAATAGACAAGTAATTCCAGAGAAGCAAAACTGGATCAAGCTGAACCAGAGGTTTGTTAAGAGCAGAAAGCTGGGCAATGAACATGGTCTGGTGATAAAAGAGGAAGTACAAAGTATCTTTGAAATCAAATATTTTAACAGAATTAATTTTTTCAGACTCATGCACAAACACATAAAAGGGATCAGAAAGAAAAAGCTCTGAAATCAGAAGGTAAATGCCAAGGGGATGCATCTAGCATCCATACTGTAGTTAATGCTAAAGTTATAACTACTTCCAGTGAGTGTAGGATTCAGATTTGGCTCTTTCAAAGATGCCTGTTGTGTTCTTTGGACCATCTACCCTCTTTGACTTTTTGATTTCAGCAGCTTTATTTGCAGATCTGGGGCTGGGTACTAGAGGACTGAGATCTGAGAAAGCATATTTTGTCATTAGCATCTGCCCCATTTGGGAATATGGCCACCAGCCTCCAGTCTGGTCCAGCATTTCATGCAGATCAGAATGAACATTAGAAGGCAAATTGGTGCAGGGAACCTGACTCTCCTCTCCTAGGAGAGTCAAAGCAGTACAACTTATAACTGCAGATGTTAAAGCTTGTAAGTAACTTTACTTAGGGAAATAGTTTCATATTCTTACTTAAGTATTCTTTTGTCTTTGTAGTTTCATTCTTGTGTAGATAAATATGTAAGTTACCTTATCAAACAGGTAACACAAAGTCTTTTACAATTGGAAATTGAAATACTTAGTCATGTCATGCCATAAGTTGTCTGAATACTCATTTACTTCTGAGAAACTTGGTCCAGCTGCCCTAAAACAGTTGCTTACTCCATTCAGATTCTTATTTAAAAATTCTATTTAAGATAGGAATCTGAACTAGTTTTTGTTGGAGTTTTATGTTTTTCTTTTTTTAAGAGTTTGTTTTAAGGCCCTGTTTTGCTCAGCCCATCAGTCTGAGAGTTCAAAAGATAAGCATTTCTTAACATGAAAAACATGAAATATATTTTAAAAGAAAACCATTAGAAACATTGCTTTCTAATCCATTTCACAGTTTATTGGTGCTGAGTAGTGAAAAAAAAAGGTAGAAGTACATCTAGAGTAATTTTGTCACTGGACCATCATAGAAAGTATGATTAGTCTCATAAAGAATAATAAACAACATGCAGCTGAAACTAGGGAGGAAACATGTGCATGACTGCAGTAGAGGTCTCATGGGCTAATTGTGGGTGTTAAGGTCCTCTCCCCTCCCCCAACTGAAGACCTGAACATCTAGCAGCACAAACAATTGCTGTTCTCTTGTCTTTTGTACACAGGTTGCTAAAAGAGTATGGGAAATGAATAGAGATGTGTGTCAAAAGTGGCATTAACATGGAAAATGTATTTCCTTTCTGTGAGGCTCTTGAGGATAACTTGTGTGCGGTTGTCTCACTGCAGCTGTTGTCTTATCATCACCATCAGATACATCAGCTTGCTTATTTCTGCATCCTTTATTCACCACAGATCAAAACCAGAAGGTCCATTTCAGCCTGTTCATACCTGCATGTTCTCCAGTGAATCCAATAACTTCACCAGTTTTCTCCTGCAGATAGGCTTCTTCACTCCCGTCTGCCATGTAGACCTCTAAAGTGTTGTGGGAATTGCTTAAGCAACTTTAGTGTATCAGATGAGAGATCCATTCACTGTTGAACAGATAGAGAACTTCTCTTCCCTTTTAAGGGTTTTGAATCATTTAGTTAATAGATGGTTAGTGGTTCATGTAGCTTTATGGCTTCTTGGCTGCTTTCTGAGAAGGTGGGAATCCTTGGATGGTGTTGTTCAACCATGGTTACACAATATATGTGACATCATCCTCTACCACAGTGGTTGTTAGCAGGAATGTGGAATCAATCCCGCAGCTGGGAGAAGCTATTCTAGTTTAGTCCTGGTGGATACTGAAAATACTGGGGGGAAAAAAGGGATAAATAGGAAGAAGTTTGTGTTGACGTCATCTTTTTTCCACCCTGTATGGTATGTTAACATACCTCAATCATCTGTCTATATCTGCACTTCTCAATCCTATTGCCAATTACTGGAACCAGCCACTCTCTGTATGTATTTTAGAAATTAGTCTCTGATTATTAAATCATGACTGCATGTTAACACACATTATTTTTATAAACCCACTGCAGACTCCCATGCATTATAAATAAATGGTATTAACTCCAGTTCATATGAAATATTTATAAATATTATGGAAAGGGCTCACTTTCTGTGCATAGTTATTAGACATTTTAGATTATAAAAGATTGCAAATGGTCAATTATGTAAAATTATGAGAATACAAACTTAAAACTAGGCTCATAATCCTACAATGAGACACAGAAAACCAAGATTCCAACTGGGTTCAAAAAGAGTGGCATGCTTTATGTTTCTTAATTATCTTTATTTCCCAGTAGTATTGCTATTGCCAGAGCTCAATTTACTATGTGCCAATGAAAGAGTAATAAGTTGCAGAAACACTCCTATATCAGAGTTTTACTCTCCTCTGTTGTCAGAACATAAACTCATAGAGGACAGATGATTTTAGCTATACTGTGGTGACTCAGAGCAATTTTGGAATTTGGGCAAAAATCTATTGTGAAGTAAAAGGTTCTTACCAAAAACCCTTCTGGAGATGGACAATAAGGCTGTTGATGTCACTGAATGTTATGCGGATAATAGAAATTACAAATCTAAATGGTTTTGTAAATCTAGGTCATAACTACCGAGTCTTTGAAAAGGTACCCTAGTGTGGTTATAAAACCCAGAACCAGAGCAGGAGTACTGATGCTTCTGGTTCACAGTGCTCTAGTTTATGGACTACAGAAGGACATGGCTGAGTTACAGGAAGGAGCTTTTTTAAACATTCATTGAGGTTCCACTGAATCCAATGGAAAGTGTCTTTTCTCCTCTGTGAGAACCTGGGGAGACCAGTGACAAATACCTCTGAAACCCTCGGCCTCATGGTCCAAACTGGACTTCATAGAGCTGCCCATTAGTTTCCCCAACAGGGATTATTAGAAGCTCTTGAGATGTTTTACCTTTTTGTTTTAGTCAGGAAGGACTTCTAAAAGGACTCTGTATGGTCTTCTACATAAATATGATAAACTTGTTTACCCAACCTCCTCTCATCCACAGCTTTCTTCTGACTAAATCTAGGTTATGTCCCTAGTTAGAAAATTTAATTAATAAATAAGTTAAATGTTTGTACAGCACCTTGAAGCTGTAAAGTGCTGTCTAAATCCCAAGTACTATCAAGTCTCTCAATTATGATATAGCATGTTTATACAAATATGTTTGATGTCCTCAGAACTTTTGGACTAAGAGGAGCATATTTCCTATTGAGAATAGGTTTTGCTAGTTGGAAACCATGCCTTATGAAATGCAGTATGCTCTCACAGCATCCAGTTCAGGAAAATAACTACATAAAGAAACATAATTTGCTGCATTAAACCCATATTTTCTAAATATTTGGAAGCAGGAGTAAAAGATTTCAAAGAATTGCTTCCTCCTGGTTTAATCTGAATCATGTTGATTTACTGATTACAGAAGCACCTGTAAGTTTTATTATAGTGGCATTGCATTTGACTGTAGTTAATGGTCTGACTGTTTTCATTACATATTTTTATAAGTTTATCATTTAGACATTTTAAAATGGAAACATAATGAAAATCTAACAGAATTAGGAAGCTATTCTCTAGAAGAGCAGTTTTCTCCATAGCCTGCTCCTTCTCATCATAAGCAGAGGACAGTGTTGGCTTTGGGAAGACTGGGATTTGCTGTGAGGCCCAGGACTGCAGCCAGGGAGAAGGCTTGCTCTAAAACTGTCTTCTGTCACTGTAGCTGCAGGAGAGGTGTAATAAGGTGCATGAAAAGACTAAAAGAAAATGTAGTCTGAGTCCTCTTCTCTTTTCACTCTTAAGACAATGACTCCTCTCTGTATATACCAGGTTATACATTATTACCGTATTACATATTTGACTTAGAATATCTTTAGCATTTTGATTCTTGAGTGTTGAAGCTGTCAGGCAGTGTCTCAGCAAGCACCATCTATTTTTTCAGGAAAATATTTTTCATCATTACAATGCCTTTCAGCCCAAACTAAGGGTAATTTATGAATTACAATGTCACTGCTAATACCAGTAAAGAGTCACATTTTGCCATGATGGATAAGAAAAATTATGCCTAAGGACTCCAGAGAATGCATGTACATTTTGGAAAAAGAGCTGTTACACTTCTAACAGCCGTGTCAGAATTCATATGCTCGTAGTTGAAAACTGATACTGGATAATTAAGCCATGCCAACAGATAGCCTCAAAGACATGCTACCAAGGATACAGCATGCTATTCATAGCATTAGAAAAGCCGTAAGGTAAAAAACTCTGAATTGCTCACCATCAGGCTGGCTCTGCTGCCGCTGAAGTAAAAAGTAGAGCTCCCGTCAAGCCTCCACAGGAACCATGCTGCACTACTGACACATGTGTCAGATAATTTCATCATTAATTGCAGGACCAAGTATCTTAATCATAACACTGACTCAACCTTTATCCATAAGTATTGTATTAAAAGCATAAATAGGCAAAAGGAACTGTTTTTGCAAGGACTATCAAGCCTTCAGCATGATGGATTTTTTTGCCAGATTAAGTTGAAGTTGAGAGGAGATAGAGAAAACCCCTTTAAGAACAGTGGTCTGATAAGACACAGCATCTTACACAGTGATTAAGAAGTCATCTAAGTGATGGTTAAGAGGAGGATTCTACTTACTTGATCACTAGCCTGATTATATTTTGCTTTTCCTCCACTCCCTGGGAGCAACTATGCCCCAGCAGAAGTGATAAATCACAGCAGGCAGGGCTGCAAGAAGCTGTCCTGGTCCCCATCCTGTGCCCTCCCTTCTGCAGGGTCGCTGGGTGTCCCAATCCATCCTGCCTCTGTCCTACCTCTGGGCTGCAGGCAGTACTCACGCTACACAACTGCCTTCACTGGCAAAAACTACCCATCCTAAAACTCTTGTTTTGCAGCTTCACGATCTTTTGTCATGGTGCTTTCTGAGTCCATGATTAATATCTATCTTTCATGTGATCTCTTACCCTGAAAAGCATTTCTGAGTGACACTCAGGTTCCTGGTAGCTTCCCCCTCCCAAGGTACTTCTATTCACTCTTTATCAGCCAAAGGCTGTTTATTCTGCCTTTTTTTTTTTTTTTCCTTTTTGGGTCTGTTTTCTCTAGTTTTTTCCATTCTATGGAAGTCAGATGACAGGCAGAACTACAGGTGGAATTGAATTGAGTAATGCTGAAATTCCTTATGCCAGACTTCTATCTATGTTTTGCATATCTGAAAGCTGGTAATGATTTTTCTCTGGATAATTTATCATTGATGAAGCCATTTCTTGTCTCACCTTTTCACCTGTCTTATCAACTGAGACCAAGCCTGTAGAATAGAAACATCTTCTACTTCTCTGCCCACCTCTCTACTGAGACCTGCTGGTTTCTCTGCCTCTGATCCTATATCTGGACTTCCTTAACTACTTCATGGTTTTTGTATTAAATACATGAGATAGTATTGCAGACAAGTTGAGCTGTCTTCAGTCTTTTTGCTCCCACACAGCAGCCATGGGAAGGGTTTCTGATTTACCCTACTCCGTGTGTTCATCCCATACCTGTTTAATTGCCTAATTATCTGATTTTCTGTTTACTTTAAATCTTGTTTTGTAGATTAATTTTTTATGTTACAGAAGGGGTGTATTCTCTTCTACTGTGGGTGTCTTTCAGTTAAGGTAGCCCATCAGTGCAGGCTCCCTGGTCCTATGTGACCTCAAAGGACTTGTTGTCCATAGAAATTTCAAATCATTGTTTAAGCTGATTAGTAAAGAACATTTACTATAAATAATAAAAGCCCAAACGCTTAAGAGATCATGGCACTGCATAGGCTATTTTACAGTACCTAAACTGTTTGTGGTTGTTTTGTTTTTGTTTTTTGTTTTTTTTTTTTTTTTTTTTTTTTTTGTTTTTTTTTTTTTTTTTTTTTTTTTTTTTTTTTTTTTTTTTTTTTTTTTTTTTTTTTTTTTTTTTTTTTTTTTTTTCTTTTCTTTTTTTTTTTTCCTGAGATAGTCATATGTCTTACAATTCACTTCTCACCACGAGCAATTTCTAGGTTAATTGAATGTTTTCTGGTGATTCCTGAAGAATCTCTAGGCTGTCACCTAGAGTAGTGACCCAATATGTATTTTTGGTGTATGTACACAGTTTCCTTCTTGAAAATGATTAGGAATCCCAATAGAGAGTTGGGAGATTGCAGTGTTTTGTTCCCAAAAACCAGGCTTCTTCACCCATCAGGTTGTCCAACTGGGCAAAGTTGCAGCTACTATCTAAACTACCTGTTTTATTTGTTGGGGAAGTGATGGATGATCACAGTGTAGATAATTTCCTTAATTCTTCAGGAAATATTAAGACTTTTTCATGCTGTACTTGGTGAAATCCTATAATCTGTTACATGAATGTAATAGTACTAATGTCCATTGGATTATGTTGTTAAAACTGAGCAGAATTTATTACACTTTATTCAATTAAATGCAATTTCTAGTTAAAAATACTAGTTCTTATGCATTCTTTTTAGCACATATGTGTTTTAAAGAAATGTACAGTATATATTGAGGTCCCACTACCTGGCATAAGGGTTACCGGAACAATAGCTTTAACTGAAATCTACAGTAAATAGAAGAATAAACCCCAGGGAAAATATTGGTAGCTTTATAGTTCCCCATAGCACAGCAGTGATTGCTACTGGAAAACAGTCAATTTCTATACAGGCTTTATTTTTCAATGCTGGTTTTTCAGCAGTTATACCAACTTGGAATGGAAAATGCACAAAAATATTGCTTTCACATAAGCAAAATGTTTTCTCCAGCACTCTTGTCCAATTGCCTGATGAAGAAATGGCCAGTGAGACAAGGAAGAAATCCCCAAGCTCTATTGACCTGGCTGACATCAGGCTCCCTTGGCATGTTTGTGTGACACTTTTTCATGTAAGACTACGTGCCCATCCCAGCCAAGATGTCATGTCCACAATGAGAGATGGGTTGGATACCAGTGGTATGTGGAGGGGGCCAAAGGGGTGCATCTCAGACTGTTCCAGAGATGAATGCTGACTCTCTGCTTGTCCCTTGGAGTTGTCATGTCTAATGACTCTTCAAAATCTGTCTTTTTGGTTCTGGTTCTAGTTCTCCAGCTTTATTCTTCTGTTACTATGAAATACTTTAATACATATATAAATATATATATATATATATAGAGAGAGAGAGAGGGAGGGAGTATTCCTTAACCAAGTGTATAAAAAGAATTGTACTTCCTGGTACTTCTTAACATATTATCTGGATGTGACTTCTGGATGTGAGTTATAGTACAAATGTGTACTGAAATACATTATTGATTTTGCTTTTGAAATATTCTTAATTAACAAAATTTACAATATCCCTTTCACTTTTCACCAGTGGAAGAAAGGAATCAAGCATGGGCAAATGAAGTTGTCTGATTTTGACAAGAAGTATGAATTTCACTTTCTTAAACCAGAATGCATCCTAATTTTCCACCCCACTCTGAAATTTGGAGTGCCAGGCCAGAAGGATCTCAAGATTATTCAGTCAAACCTTTTCTTTCTGTTACACCCTTCACTTTCTCCCTATCTGATATCAGTCTCAGTAGCTTACTGAATTAATTATTAAAAATATGTTCTTGATTTTTAGTTTGAATTAATCTGCCTTCAGCTTTCAGCCATTGCTTCTTGTTACACTTTTTTTCAGCTAGATTAAAGGTCCCTTTAGTGCCTGGTATTTTCTCCCCACAAGGTGCTTATCTGTTGTAATCAAATCACCACTCAATCTTCTTCTTGATAAGATAAACAGATTGAGCTGTTCACGTTTCTCACTGTGAGGCATTTCCTCCAGCCTAAAATAATGTGTGTGAGCCTCTTCAGCACATTCTTCAAATCTTTTTTAACATCCTCTGCCTTACATGGCTTCTTATATCTAAAAGGAGCAATCTACCATGAAAATTTCCTTTCCTTGCCTCCCCCAAGGAACAATCATCATCCAGTGACCCTGTGCATGCCTCAAAATAACAAGAATTGGACTTCTTTTGACACCATTCATTTGTTAGGCACCAAGGGCAGCTGAATATATCTGAATCTTGGTGCTTCATTTTTGGGTGAACCAGATTGCAGTAAAATCCTCTGATTCATCAGAGGGGAAGGTGAACAGTTGCTCATGTCCCTGGGAGAAGCCACTTGTCATATCACAGCGGCTGATGCGTTGGACTTAAACCTGGAAGCTGTGGAGGAGATAGGAATTGTGTCTAGCCCTGAAACAAGGCTAGGGACCATGCCATGGCCAGCTCTGCTATGCCAAACTTGGGAGCAAGTTTCTTCCAACTCAGCATATTCTGTGATTCTCTGATTTGCTGATTTTAAGCATATCTGATATCAAGTAGTAGCAAGCACACTGTGGGTGCAAAAGGCTCTGGAGAGGAAGGCAACTGAGTAATGCTGGTACTGCTGCTTTAGGGGGTGGGGTAAAGGGAAGGTTTATCCTGTCTGTGCAGGAAAGGACTGAGAGGAGAAACTGCTTCACCACTTCCAAATGACACTCAAACCCCTTGTTTACTACTCGTGTGATACTCACTGGTATTGTTGGTAGTGATGTGGTGCAAGAACCAAATGCTATCAGCATGCTTCAGTAAGTTTAAAAAAAAATGTGATTTGCCCCAATTTGGTAACTACTTCACTTTAAAATACAGAATAAGTTGTAGATAATTAAAGAGGCAGCTTTAGGGCTAGTTAAAAGAATAACAGAGTAAACAACATATCAATTTAGTTTCTCTCTATTTACCTGGTGGAATCAAGGTGCATTTTAGAAGACAAAGTGAATTACAGGTGAGTTCCTTCTGATGCTCTTGTACAGAACTTCTTTTCTGCTGTTTGTGCCTGCAAACCTCCATGTGAGTGCAGGAAACTGCCCACAGAGGCTTCGCTGTGTGGTCTAAATAATCAAAAATTCCTACACTCTTTTACAGGAATGCTATATATGGTGAAACACGTGGCATTCCTGCCTTCAGATGCTGAAGGGTGGAGGAGATGATATGCTGGGATTTCAATACTTGTCTATGACTGAACAGTCACGGTTCAATAGTTTTTCCCTGCTGTTAAAAAAAGCTGTTTAAGAAATCACTAATACCTCATTTAAAGCCTTGATCTTTTTGATGAGATGACAGGGGGTCAGTCTTGGAGGCGGTGTCACAAACAGAAAGATATGAATGTTCAGCATGTAGAAGTATTCATTAATGACTCATAAGCAAGTATGTGTGGCTACTAATTGGAGATTTTTGTGCAGAAGGATTATATTTAAGGGCTCCATACAATCTAACTTAATTTTGTTCTGCTGCTTGTGAGGCTATCTTTTTGGCAGGAAGAACTCGTTAATCAAAATCCTTCTTTTTGTAAATGACAGGGTATTGAGAGGGTGGGGAGAGAGGAGGGCAGGTACAACATGCATCTGAAATGCCAGAGAGATTTTTGCACTGATACAGCTCATACCACCAAATAGCAGAAGGGATGTAAGAAAAGTGGAAAATCTCTATTCTAGTGCTCCTTATGTTAGTGCATCATTGATGAAACCCAGCTCTACTTCTGTGTGTGAAATCTGAAGTCACATTTTTACGATCCCTTTCTGTTTAGCAATGCAGCTAAAATCCAGTCTGCTTACCATCAAAGTATTTGAATTAATATTTTACATTTTACATTCTCAGCTGATTTCTCATTGTCTAAAGGGTTCTTTTTGGCATAAGAGTTTGTGGGGAGCTGTGGGATTTGGGCAGGGAGCTGGATCCTTCTCCCACTGGGGGTTATTCCCTTTCTGCCTATGTGCAGGGGTTACTCTCCAGCTCCCTGAGGCAGTGCAGCCTGGAGAGCCGGCTGCACAGAGCAGCAGTGGAGTGCACAGGGTACCTAGAAATAGAGCACAACTACGTATGTGCCTGACAAACCTTTCCTTGGCAAGCTTCCACTTGAGCTAAGGCCAGGGCTGTTTTCACATTTTATTGTTCTTGAGTAAGAAACAGATATAATTTAAACAGATTGAAATGTATCTGCGCCCTTTCAAAGGACCCAAATACGCATTCTCTGAAACAGTTTCCTTGGAACAGAAAACTTGGTATTTAAGCTCTTTTTGTTTACTCTATATCATAGGCTAACAGATAGGGATTTCACGTATTTCTACTGGCAGAACTACCTTTTATCCTGTTCTGGCAAAGCCAGATTAATCTATTTTTTTAAAGATAATAAATATGTTGTTGACCCTGTCTGCTACCATGCTTTATGAATTCATTAACCCTTTTCTATATTGTGTTGTTGACTGTGCTATACAGCTATGCAAAGAGAGCTCCAGCCATTGTACTGTAAATCACTAATACGCAGACTGAAAACAGTCACTGTTAATGAGATAGCTCATCTACCACTCACATGTTAGACATAATTAAAAGCAGTATGATGTGCACAGCTTTGGTGGAGGCTGAATTTGTGTCTGTAATAAATGGAGGAAAAATGGACAGGATGGTTGGCCGCACACCTGAGCAGACCATCCATGATGCCAGCATTTCTCAAAGAACATTAAAGAAATTAAGGATGTCCTTGTGATTAACCAGCTTTTCCAAGTCTACCATAAGCTCTTTACTCTTTGGAAGGAAATACTTCCAAGGAGGATAGAGAATTGTTTTTAATGGAGGTAATCTTCTAATAAATTACTTGTGACCAAGAGAAGACTTGGAGGGGCAAGGTAATCCCAGAGTAAAGTTGATTTAACTTCTCCATTATCCTCAGGAAGGCTCTGGGATTGGAGCTTTGAAGAGCTGTATGTGACATTTTTAAAAGGTTTCAGCAGAGGCTTAAACTTCTATAATGTTAAATATATTTTCTGAAGCAATGAGATTCTCGTGCCAGGGGCAAGACATGAGGAACGTTTTTGTGTGTACACTAAAGCAGATGATATTGGCTTTTTGACAAGGTCACAGGATGCAAAAACGTGGTTTTTTTCCTTTTGAGTAAAGTCTTATTACTTTCCCAGTTAGAAAAAAACACGGGTTTTTCATTTTTCTCTGGAATTCAGCAATGCATACAAAAGGAACTTAGGCTATTTGTGGAGTTCCCAGCAGACAGTTCCTGTACATCAAAACTGTGCCTGATGTAGCAGCCTCTGCCTGCTCTGGGTCTGGCATGGAGCATGTTGGCAAGGCTCATAGTGTAGCAAGCTGCCCTCACTGGTCTGTGCATAAAGGGGATATGACTTTACAAGTCTTAA
The DNA here is from genome assembly GCA_013399695.1 of Formicarius rufipectus. Lineage (NCBI taxonomy): Eukaryota > Metazoa > Chordata > Aves > Passeriformes > Formicariidae > Formicarius > Formicarius rufipectus. Next base: position 760,880 of record VXAU01006133.1, on the reverse strand, counting down.
GAAGCAGCACCTTTTTCTTTCAGGTACAAAAAGTAAACCTGAAATTGTCACTTTTTGACACGATGTACTGATTTGCATTACAAGGCTGGGAAGAAAACATGCACTTCATCTGCTTTGACGGTTGGCCTTCTGAGTTACACTTATCAACTGTATTAGCCCAGCAACCTTTGGCAGAAGAGGAGCAGGGGTTGGTAGTGTTGTTCTTGCTGATCAGGGACAATGCATGCCTCTGGATTTCTGCATTCCTTTTGGCACTTTGGTGGCATTTATAAATATGACAGCTGTGAGTTAGCTCAGTTATTTACAGGCTGAATTGCACATGGCTCACTGACAGGGAAGGTGCAATAAGTTTTTTTCTTCTCTTTCACTTAGTGTTTGATTTCCACAGGAAAGCTGTGGCAGCCGAGTGTAATAGTGGTCACAAGCCTCAATAAAACTCTGCTGATCTGTTTACCTTGCTCATTTCTGTAGACAGTTATGTTTGCATCTGTGGTTGGTCTCAGCAGGAGGATCTTCCTTTTATAGCTCCATGTGGTTGTATTATGGGATAATGAAGATGAAGGAGGCTGAACACCTGAATTCCTGCCCTTACAGAGGACCATATCTCTCCTTTGTAGCTGTTCAGGTGCTAGTCATGCTTCTACCTTTCATATGACCTGTTTGATGGGTGTTCTCTGCTGGATGGGCTCTGTAATGAACTGCAGTGCACAGTGAGCAGTTCATATAGACCCTGCACGATTACTTTTTCTTCCTTATTAGGAGCCACTTTTGCTTTTGTTTTCAGAAATGTCTCTCCATATTCTAATCAGCTTGAGAATTTAAACTTTTGCTAATTTCCTCTGCTGTCATAAACAGAAGTGAGCTTTTCCTTAGACTGTACTGGCATGTCTGTATATGAGGGTGTGCAGGAAGCCACCAATGTTGTGGGAAAGGAGAGGAGGGGAGTTCAGTTGGAAGGACAGTGGGGCTGAGAGCAGCCAGAGCCTCAGATCTACCTGGGATGGGGAGGAGTGGAAGCTCCTAAAGCCTTGTTTTTCCCTGCAGCAGGCTATGTCCTGGTAGGGACGAGGCTGGGCATTCATCCAGACTGGGCCACTCTATGAGTGGCTGGCATGTTTTTGCCTACTTTCCCTTCTCGTGGAGAGAGTTCCTGTAAACCACCAAGAGGTTAAACAGAGAAGACATATTCCTTCCTCCAGACACTAAAAAGTCTCACTGCTGCCTTCTGTATCAGCTATGAAATTATCCATGTCCTTATTGATGCTGGTGAGGTTCGCCATGTGTGACAGTGTCTGAGGGTCTTAAAAGAGGGAGTTGCTTTCCCTCCTCAGCTCTGGGGGAAACCTGGACTTCTCTAGTCAGACTGAGCCTCAACATCACCTCTGCAATGCCTTGTTGTGTAGATGTAATCATATGTCTCTTATGTTGTATACTGTGTGATTGTGGCACAGAGTAGAGGATTGGTGTGGAAAACTATTTTATGTCTTACAATAAGGGTTATTTCTGTGATAGATGCATGTTTGCACACACCCTCCACCTTTCAGACTGTCAGAGTGATCTCTTTTAATCTCTTCAATACCTCCCCTACAATTCTGCACAGTCACAACCAAAATCAGTTATCATGGAAAATCCTTCCCCTTCTGCCCCCTCTCATTGCTCAAATCTGATTTCAGCCTGGGAAAAAGTGATTTAGAGGATTCATATGGGCAGGGTGAATTTTGTGACAGACTGGTCAAGAGCTCCATCCTGGAAGCAATCCTGCCTGCCAGCTGAGCCACTGCAGTATCTGTAATTTTTATGTATTAGTGATCTGGCACCTTTCTCTGGCATCTTATGCTATGCAAAATAAGCCCAGCATATGGCTAGTGTAAATTGAAGGGCATAGGTTTGAGTAATGAACAAACAGTGACTATGCTAATTGGCTTCATAGGTTTGAAGTTTGGTGTCTGCAGAGCAGGATCACCTTATCTGTTTTACAGTAAACAAATAATAAAAATAAGAGTTCCTGATTTGGTGATTTTTTTTTTCAATGTAAATATTTCTAGCCTCCTACTTATTTTGATTAGAGTTTGTGTGCAGCCCAATTTTCTACATATTGTAATGAATGGCTCTTAAAAACAGGTGAGCCAACATCTTTTTCCTCTAAGTTTTTAATGTAGCTGCAGTTGATAATAAAGATCAGCACATCCAAAGGTGTTTGTCAAGTTCTAGCATCAAAACAGTATGGAAAGCAGGAATCACTGTGCTCGTAAGAGCTGTAAATATCTCATAAAACTGAGTATTAATTATCAAAAAATCTTGCTATAAAAAGAAAACCCAGAAGGATTTATTTTACAATAAGATTTATTCTATGAATTTCTACTTACTACAGCGGTTTCCAAACTTGCCAGGCTGATTTTTTTTTCCTGCAAATGTTTTAATGACCTTCATTCTTCCTCTGCTGGATCCTAATTCTGCTGCCCGTGGTCACTGCTGGCTTCTTTGCTGGAGTGACCTAGGGCACCTACGAGTGCTGAATCAGCAGCATCTCTGTTTCCCTCACCAGCCCTGCTCCTAAATCCCAGCTGACAGAAGCACCCTATTGCTGCTGGGTTGAGTGTGTTCTTTGTCCTTCCAAAAGTCGTAGGCTGTTGGGTGGGGAAGGTGGAGCTGGCATGGAGTGGGAAGCTGGGGCACCTTTGAGAAGTCATTTGCTCTCAGGTGCCTATTCTCAGTGCAGGCACGTCTTGCCAAATGCAGTGTTGGGATTTAGCACAGGTTGAACTTGTGCAAAGGAAGTGCAAGCAATTTAAATTCTCCTCTCACCATAAAAAAATAAATCAAAAAGAAAAAAGGATGGGGGAGATGGAAAGAGAAAGAAAAAAGGTGGTTTTGCCTTGTGAGAGCTAATTCCTTCTGAGAAAGAATGGTTTCTCAATGCTGTAGAAGCACACCTCAGCCCTCACATTAAATTTTATAATCTGTGTTTTGGGGAACATAAGAAGTGATCTTCCAAATGGGGTGTTTTGTCTTTTGGCTGTGGCTTTTTGGGGTTGTGGAGGTATTCAGAAATTGAGAAGTGTGGTCTGAATGCAGTCTACAGAGGACCTCTTAAGCTGCCTTCCTTCCTTGGGCTGGTTTTGAACACCAAGTACCTTTATTTTGGGTGCTGTTCCTGTAGTTTTAACTGTGAGTAAATAGAGAACTTTGGTAGTCACATCTGTCCTTGATGAAAGGTAGCTCTAACTTAAACATGTTCCTTGGGTGATCATAAATAAGGATTGATCATTATTCATGGTGAGCGAGCTAGAAAATTTCTCCTTTCTGTCACACCCCTACTCTATAATGTGATCATCATTACTATGCTAAAAACCTTAAGAAATATCCTAAAAATCTGCTTGTCAATACAAGCCTTTATAATGGAGATATGTATATATTTAAATATATATATACAAAAGACTAATAGTATTGTTCTTGTAGTGCTGATGTTCTAGGGATTTAAATGGGCAAGGTTTTTAGAGGGATACTATCTTAGATCATTAGATCAGCAGTTTTAGTTGGGAAACGCTGGTAGATGCTGATGTCAGTTCTCTATCACCCTTGCAACAAAACTTCCTCTTTACTGCAATGCACTGTTGTCATTACCTACACTGCAGCTTGGGTTCCTCCTCTAATCATGATCAATTAAAAGCACATTTTTGTTGCTTTATGTTGCACTGTCTGTAATTATCTGTGGGAATAAAGTCCTGACAGTGGCTGCTCTAGCTAGGGGCATGCTCACAGAATATGTCACTTAGAGATTTCCTATTTATGGTTGCCCACAATCTCCTTGATTATTTTTCAGGGATACTGCTCTTTTCTTAAAATTGAATTGCAGAGTACTCCTCATCTCACAACTCATGCAATAGGATCAGGACAGCAGCAAATGCTGTAAATCTAGACAGTGTTTTATATCACAAACTTATCTGCGCTCTGTTAGAGGAGTGCCTGTTTGTTACTGTTCATGTGCCTCCGTTGGTGAGCAATGACTTCATCTGCTGGGAGTGCAAGTAACCTAATTTTGAGTCATTTTTAAAACAGACATTGCTAGAATCTCCTGTTGGCTTTGATATCTGCAAGATTTTTTAAAGTAAAGAAGCTAGGGCTATTCCACCTCCATGCACTAACTTCTGTCTTAATAACTATCTGAGGACTAAGAAGAATTGAATGACTGATGTCATGTTAATGAAAAATTTATCTGAACATGAGTGCAGACTTGAAAAGCAAAAAATCACAATCTAGACTTCTTGTTTTGCCTCTCACGCAATTTTCATGAGTTCTTATATAGAGCACATGCAACAATAATGTGTTCTTTATACTCTGATAGGTGACTGAGAACAGCCGCTTACTCTGAAACCTGAGCATCGAACACTTTCACCCTTTTTTAGTAGATAATTTTTAATTCTTTCCAAATAAAGTTGTGCAGTTCAGGCAGTACAAAGCTTGGCAGGTAGCATGATGATGAAGATTTAACAACTTAATTGTGTTCTAGATAGAAAGTACCAAAAGGAATAAATGATATAGGACCCAGTAAGAAGCACAACTCAGTCAGTCACAATCTCTTGCTTTCCATCAGAGAATAGGGTAGTCTGTAATTTAGTATTCCTGCAACAAATGTTTTTTCTTTTTCTTCCATGAAGATGTTCATAGCAGAAATTCAGAAACTTTTATAGCCTCTAATTATAGTTTCAAATTTTCTTTATTATTATTCTGCTTGTATTGGTATATCTAGTAAAACAGGTTTTTTGGTATTTTTTAAGACTTTGGTCTTTGTTATACACTGTACCTGAAAAGACCCATTCAATTTAACAGTTACCCACTTATCCTGAAAGAAAATCACAAGGTAAAGCAAACCACCCACATTTTGCAGGTCACAAGCAGAAGCTTGCTGCACAGCATTTTTCTATTCTAATATGTTACCTGATTTTTTTTTTTATAAAGTAATTGAGCACAAACTTTTAAAATGTTTTAAATAACATAATATCTACGTAGCTTACTGTCTTTAAAAATAAATAGGAGCATACCTTTTATGTTACCTGGTCAATGTGATCCATTGAATGCAAAGGGTTACAGTGGCAAATCTACAAGAAGAGAAAAAATAAAGACAAAAATCCTTGAACAAGATAAACAGAAGTTTCCAGCTGGAGAATAACCCTGCTGCTGTTTCTTTTAGAATATAATAGATCTGTAATAGATTTACTCATCCCGGAGCTGAGCTGACTGTTACCTCCCTACAAGCACTGTTAGAAATAATTGAGGATACCCATAACAACACTTCAGTCTTACAAATTATTGCTTTAATTGTATACAAAATCGAGTAAATAGGTATTATATCACTACTTCTAGATTTCAATTTTAGCTTTATTTAGAAATAAAAGAAATAAGAGAGAGAGAGAGAATGAAACAACCACTTTCCAAGGCAGAAATCATTTTCCCTGCTTCTGGTTTGGGCCAGGGCAACTCAGAAATAGCACAGAACAATTTGCCAGAGAAAGAAAAGTTAATTCTATATTTGACTGTAAATCCAGCAAAAATTTTGTTTATTCAAATTGAAATTTTTCTTGGATACTGTTATGTTCAATGGTCCTGCAATTGCAGACAACACCATGGGCTCTTTAGCAGTCACTGTCCCCAGGACCTTGGCTTTATGTTTCCCCTAGAAGCTGGACTGTGCCCAGCAGCACAGCCACCACCTCCCCACACAGATGCTGGGATTGCTCATGAAAGATTGTGTTGGGTCTCTGGGACTCCTTCTCACAGAATTCTTTACTAGGGGAGAGTAGCAGGACTGTCCCTGCTGGAGCTCAAACACTGGAATAGGCTGTCCAGGGAGGTGGTAGAGCCACTGTCCATGGAGGTGTTTAAGAAGAGACTGATGGTGGCACTGAGTGCCATGGTCTAGTATACAAGGTGGTGTTGGGTCAAAGGTTGGACTCAATGGTCTCAGACGTCTTTTCCAACCTAACTGATTCTGTGATCTTGGCATAGCTTTTGTTTATGGTGTTACCATTCTCAGGTTTGCCAGACAAGGTCTCTGCCTGGGAGTGGGGCAAGAGCTGGGGGAGAGGGGCTGGGGCAGCCCCCTTTCCTGGCCTGGGTGCCTCCCTGAGGCTTTTGCTCGTTGCCTACCTTGTTGGCAGCTTTGCTTTTATAAATACTGTGCCACTCTCTTGTCAGGTGGATATTTACGAATCAGCCCTTGGAGGGCCCTGTTTGACCAGTACCACTTTCCCTCTTCCTGTGCCTTCCTGAAGATTAGTGAGGACAAAGTTGGAGTTATGCTGTGTACCAGCTGCCCACCCCTTTTCTCTTCCCCAGGCTCTAGGCAAGTTCCTGATGAGAACAGAACTGCTGTGGCAGATCCTGTTCTTGGGAGAAGCTGCCTTTCCTGGTAGCTCAGTGGCACATTTTTTAGGAGCTGTTTATAAGGTCTCCCCTCTGCCTTGTGAATCAACGAACTGCAGAGAGTTTCAAGTGTGGTTTGCCAGCCCTTGTATTGCTGGTAAAGTTTGCAACACCCTCTGTTGGATATGCCTTGAATGTGACAGGGTTTGTAGCCAGGCTGGGCAAGTGTTCCCTCACAGGCATTGTAGGACATAACTGACTCTTCTGCTATATTTCTCTAAACTAATTATATGCAAAATGGAATCCTGTGCCTTTCAACACTGAGTGTAAAATCTGCATTAGTCTGGCACTGGAATAAACACTGTACATAATTCTCATTAAAAAAGGTGGTCTGGTTAGGTAAAACATGGAGATGAGTATATATGGCAGTAAGAGGCAAAAAACATCAGAAAAGCACAGGCAGTTCCTGTGCTCATTCATTGCAGCAATTTACAGTTCCCTCCCTGCTCCTACCCTGTGTCTGAAACAGAAACATCCTTCCATGGAAAAATAGTTATAATTTGGTAGCACCTCAGGTTCAAGTTAGTATGAAAATTGATACTTACAACAGTTCTGCAAGACAAAAAACTTCCAAAAAGTTTTAGATCAGAAATACCAAAGCAGGAGGCTCTTACTGCTCCATTAGTCAGGGGCAATTTCACATGTTAAAATCAAATCTCAATAGTGTTCCTCCAACAACAGTGGTGGATGGCTCCCATGTCTCTGCTGGTGGCAGCCATCCTGGAGTCCCCCTGGAACTGAAACAGCTGCCCAGCTCCAGCCTCTCTTACAGGCAGTGCTGGAGGGACTTGTTTACCTGGATCAGTATGACCTGGTAAACCTTGACTTTCTTTAGTTGCCAGTATATATTGGTTGATACATTTTTTTATGCTTCCTACTTATTAACCAACAAATTGTGGTAGGCAAAACCTCTTGCCAGCAGAGTGCACTGATTGATATTGCTATGTCTAGGCTTACTAGAAGCAGCACCAACTTGCTCACTTATGAAAAAAATCCAAATTATGTTTTAGCAAGTGGTAAGGTTCCCTTGAATGAAAATCTCACTTGAGGAATGTGAAGGGACAGGAAGACAGTAACTCCTCTGGTTAATCATATTATGAGATAAATTCAAAACAGTTGTAATTTAGCAAAAAAAAATAATAATTGTGCTAGTTCATTGTTTGAAGTTTGTAAAATGGGGAGTGGAGGAGGCCAAGCGAACAATTAGGGGAAGGGCAAAAGCAGCTTTTACAGTACTTAACCATAAATTATTTCCACCAGTATACATATATGCTGTGACTGTAATTTCATCTTTGAATACTAGTAACATAAACCAAAGCCTTGAACATCAATGCCAGGGTTGCTGCTTGCACCAGAATCTCAAGGAGGAATTAGAAATTTGTGCAGGGATGAGCACATATTCCTCCTCTCAACTCTGTTAAAGAATTCTGGATTAAACACATGCTTAACATTCTCATATATTATTAGAATGCAGAGGAAAGATAATTTCTGTTGCTGCCTACGTTGTTCACAGTACATTGCTGCAGTAAAGGTGTCAATATCAGGACTATACAGAACTGGAACCACTTTCCTGATGTGTTGGTTATTAGAATAAATATAGGCCCACACAGGATGGAATGGAAAGTGCTTCTTCAAAACACAGTGACTGATCCTACATTTTAATGCTTTCTACTGTATATGCACTTGTTTTTATTACACCATAAAATATTTTTCCATGGCACAATCAAGAGAAATACAGCATATGCATGTGTATTTATCACGTTTTTGGCTTATATACTACTGGTGAAATTTAGGAATAGAAATAGGACTATGAATACTAGGGCAATGTGACAAGTAAATTTAGAACACAAAAGTAAGCTGCTATCTGTGATTAAACTTTGTACAGGGGTTTTCTTTGTAAGGATATAAAGATAAATCTCAAGTCCACATAATTTATTAGGGTGAAAACCAAATACAAAATTTAGGCAAATAAAGCCCAAAGTCTGAGTTCTCACCAGTTTGGGGGAGAATTTTGGAGACTGAAATTTAGGCCTAATTCCCATCAGATATTACTGTTTATAGCTGAAGTCCAAGCCCAGGAATAAAACTAGTGTGTGGCTTGGAGTTATATGAATTATTTCATTACATCTGTAGTTATAAAAAAATTGGAAATAGTCTAAATTTTGAAGAAAACAACCATTATTCAAATCCCACTTTAATGTAGTCCTTGCCAATTTGCCTTCCATAACAGATGTTACTTCTCTTGACAGTTTATTGTGGCCAAAGCATTTATTTCTAGCCAGAAAACTGAATAAATGATCAAAGCCATACTGAAGGAAGAGATATGTTTTTGCGCATAGAAGGGCTTACTTTTCCTCCATGATGATGCTGGTTGCACAGGAGGTTGGGTGCAAACCCACATGTGTGTGCAGACATGCACACCTATTTGCCTTGTTCTTCACGTGCATTCGTTACCTTAGGACTTGTTTGTTTAGATTTTTGCTCTTCTAACTCTTGTTGTTGTTGTTGTTGTTTCCTTGAGAGTCTGTTTCCTTGCTGTCTTTTCTGTTCTACTCCAGGCCAGTTTGGAACATTTTGTCAGTGTTTGGTCTGATGGCCCATCTGACATCTTTACCTCATGCACCTTTACATCTCAATTCTTGGCCCTTCTATATGTTGTCCATCTCCTTTCCTGGACTGAAGGGTGTACCTTAGTCTATAGGGCAGAGTTTTTTGAAATCTGAAGTCCTACTCTTGAAAAATATTCTCAGACTCCTGCACTCAATATCAAAATAACTTGCCGCTAAACCAGAGTTGCAGCCTGCTGAAGGAAGATTGTCTGGAAGGATTGTTTGGAAGATACATAAAATTAAAATGACATTATGATTTACTAATTTATATTTTCCCCTCTCTCAGATATTCTAAGCAGATCAATACACTGCTTAATTTGTGACATGATGGTTTCTTCGTCTGTGCTGAGCTGCCAGGATGCTTCTGTCCAGGCTCTGGACATACAGGCACAGCCAAGCACTGGACCTGAGCACTGCCTTGAGAGTCTGAAAACGAGATCCTGGCAATGGTTTGCAAGAGCGAACAGAACCCTTCTGGCCAAAATGAACGGTGTAAAAGTAAGATATTATTCTTACTACTGAGACTTTTCATGTTCCCTTTGTTACAATTACTTTCACAACATGACTGAAGAGACATTCTGCTAAGAATAAACTTGGTGCTTGCCCTGTATTATAATAAAATAGAAGATAATTTCCATAGAAAGAGAGAGTAGAAAGAAACATTTCTGTCTTTGCTAATGGCAGAGAAAACTACTGGCTGTTCAGCCTACCATCAGTTCTATACTGCTGTGCTACATGGGAAGGAGGCAAAGGTTTCATGTGCTTTGAAACCTTTAATTTCTCTGACTAAGAAGCTCACTTTGCATTATTTGTAATTTTACTCATTTCAGGGCTTGTCACACTCTTACTTGCATTTGAATGCAGTTTCTCTGTGTGTTAAATACAGTCTTTTTAAATAAGTGACATTTCCTGTATTTTAAGCAGTGACAAATTGCAATTATCAAAGTAAGGATCTTAAAAATAAGTGATGTGCATGATAAGCTCATGAAAATAGGCAGCTTGGTGATTCACCTCTACTAAGGGGTTCAAGCGATATGTAGTCCATATTCAAGGTGTCAGCAAAGACACCACTAGATATCATGTAATAGGCATTGTTGTCTTATTCCTCTTTGTGCCTAAAAGTTGGAGCAATGACTGAGTTCAGTGCATTCTTGGGTACTCCTTGAAAAGGCAGTGTTTGCCCTAAAGCGTTTGTGATCAAAACCAATCATACTCTGATATTTAGTTCTGTTTTTTAATGGAATATTATACATGCATTCTACTGCCAATGATGCACATAGTTTCTCTTGATTTCACTGGATAAGCATTGAGCATATAAAGTGAACTATTTTTGATCCAGTTTTGGAAACATTTACCCTAAATTGTCTGTTTCTATCCTACAACTATGCATATAAGGAACCACCAAGAACTGAAGTATACTTGCAATATTACAATTTAGGAACCGCTGAACCAAGTTTTTCCCTCTGTATGCCAAGGCAACAGATTTACTTTCTTTTGCATGGGAAAAATCAAGGGAAAACTTTGTGTAAAATTTGTGAGTAAAAAAGCACTGACCACCACTAACAACATGGATAGGTGTGGACCCACATTAAATGAAGAAAAACCAATCCAGACTAGGACACATTTAAGCTCAAAGATGATTCTAAGTTGTATAGCATGTCTCTGTTACATATTGCCTTATCTTGTTAATGCCAGCCTGAAAGCATTCCAGGCAAGTCTGTTCAGAAAAAGAGCACAGTATGTACGAAACTCTCTAATCTAAACAAGATGGAATGCTACTTACAGGTATACAGTTTACAAGGCATGGAACATATGCTGAGTGAGGAAAACAAAAGAAATCGTGATCATGTAGAAATCAACCATCTGAATAAACAAGAATGCTGTGGACAAATGTCTGTCATCACTTAAATGATCACAAAGAATGCAAATTAAACCTGCATTTTCAAAAGGCTTTATTAATGTATTTGGGGACTTTTTTACCTCTAATGACATTGTTTTATATTCAATAGAAGTACTATGAAGGGGGACATGAGACATACAGCATAGTTCATGCAGACAACAAGTAAAGGTCCTAATAAACTAATAAAAAAGTCTTAATAGACTGTAATTATAATAAAGTATTTCGATCAAAAACCCCAACACCCCTAACCCTCCAAATCCAATCTGATTGTAATGGTACATTTGCCAGCTGTTCACATGGGAATGGGCCAGAATGCATAATTTAAAATAATATCTAATTAATGCTGTTTTGCAACAGATGTCAAGCTTTTTTCCTAGACCGAAGTGCCTATAACTTTTATCTTGTATTGAACACATCCTCAGAATCCCCTTTTTGACCTCTGTTTTAATACAGCCTGGCCATAACTGGCCATAGAGGAATAGCTGTGGATCACCCTGCTGTTCAGACGTGCAGAAGTCAGAGCAGGGAGCAGTGCTGAGCCCCAGGGCTGCTGTAGGGTGTGTAATACACGATCCGGGTCACAGCTGGTCACTTGCCTCTGCTGCACTAATATGGCTCTGTGGCCTCCTGGGGTCTTAGGACAGCAGGAGGGCAAGGGCATAAGACTGTGGTGATTGTTGTACCTCGATTTGTCCATTTATGGGCCAGTTAGTTCTGTGTGTACTCTCCTATGGCTTTCATGCCACTCACATTCTTGATCAATGCCTGCAGAGAGGCTGTTGAGGGTGAGCCCATGTTTTAGCCAGGCAAAGCAAAGTGAATCAGCTGTAGCCTGCATGTCAGTGCTGAGCTGTGCCTCAGCAGAGCTAATGACGTGTCCCAGGCCTCCCACTGCAGGTAATTTTGTTCTGCAGTCAAGAGTATTTGGTACAATTCACTCGTCTTCAGTGATTTCCCTCTGCTCTACCAGCTCCCTGCAGTGTGGGCACTCTGGGTCTGGCACTGGTAGTGCTGCTTCCGAGCACTTCAGGGGACCTGTTTGGGCTCTGCTTGCCGGCGACTGGCACAGTGATGGCACAGCCATGGCATTGTGTGCCTCTCTACCAAAGCCACACTTGTACGATGTGCACAGAGGATAATTCACATGCATGTCTTAGGAATTTTATAGAGAAGCCCCATTCTACAGACTCAGATTAAAACTACACCCAACCATAAGAAAAATGACAAGGCACATTAAGAAGATAACCGGTGAGACAGCAGAGAGTGCAGCGGGAGGGGAGGCAGTTCTGATATGCTGCATGGTTTTGTTTTCTCTCTCATATGCTGTATAACTGCAGCTCTTCCAGAAAGAAATAAAATACAGCTTAGGTTGTGGAAGTAAGGAGAGCAAGTTTTGAGGGAGATAGGGCCCTATACATGTTGCTTTGTGTAAGGCCCAAATTTTAGAATTAGCAGTGTAGAGCTATAGGTTGATGGACTGAAGTGCAGAAATGGGTGTTGGAGGGATGCCAAGTAGGGCAAGCTTGATATTTTAAAAAAAAATTACAGTAATAAAAGGCACATGTACATGTTTCTCTATGCACATACCTGACCTTACATCCCAAAAACTAGAATTTTCCAAGTGTCACCATAAATTTAAAGCTCAAGGAAAGACTCCTACTTTCCTTCTCTAGACTTTATTCTGCTTCTGCTTACACCTGGGAAATGGAAGTGAAATAAAAGTGGAGTCAATTCATCTTGTAGCTGGAGGCAGATTACTCTTCTACAGCACGACAGCACCTGTTAAGGCTGATGTTCATGAACTCCCATTGCTTTTTTTTTTTAAATTTGTTTGGTTGGTTTTGTTGTTATTTTGTTTGGTTTGCTTTTTAAATTTGCTTTATTTTTCATTATTTTTATTTTTATTTGCTTTGAATTATGCAGTGACAGAGACTAAAATATTTGAACCTGACAAATGGCATGGAGAAACCAAATTTGGAGATGTGCAATCTGTGTGGATATTTTAACAGACTGATTTTTGGAGTCTAAAGTCCCTCCAACTGAGACATTAAAAAACATGCTTTGACCAGGAAAGAGTATTTTTCTTTGTTTGAGCTTTCCAACTTTTGTTAGCTCTTTGGCATGTACCAAAATGCTTTGAAATTCGGCATAAAAATACGAAGTATTTACCTTCTTTAAAGAAATTATTTAGTGTTAGGAACTCTCCCTTTCCTCCTCCTCGAATTTATATACTGTGTGGGGAGAAAGTAAAAAGAAAAATTTCTGATGATGGGATAGCTTGCTTGACATTTCTCAACAACACTTGAGTTCTTGGTTTCGGGCTATTTTTCTTGATTGAATGAATTTTTACAGTTACTTCATAAACCCTTTAAAATCATAGTTTATAGGGGAAAGGGTGATACAACTTTAGTTGTGAGACATAATGTGCTGCCATTAAAAAAAAATAAATCGTTAACTCCTTCTGGTAACCTGTGGCTATAGTGTGATGTTCGTGCACCATCTGTTTGATTATATTCCAAAAAACATGATGGTGAAACATGTATAGTCTAAGTGTCAGTTTAGATTAACTTCTTAGCTCCATGAACTACAAACGCAGACACACACCTACACAGCTAATCAATCTAGACTTCATTTGTCAGTACAATGCATTGCATTTGGAGAGAAAAGAACAACAGCATATGTATAGTATAGTTAACTTTGCAATGAGAAGGCTCTTCCTGATCTCTATATTTTGTCTGGACTGTAATTCCGCTTTGCCTGCCCCAGCTTGTGTTGCAGGCGTGGCTGCAGTGCCATGTTTGTGTCATTCGGTGGCAGAGAGGACAAGGCAAGGTCTTTCCCTGGTGCTCTGACCCACGTGGGCTCCCAGGATTGCTCAACAACCTGACATTATTGCTTTTCTGTTTGCTGGTTTTTTTCTTTAATGTTAATCTGAAATGGGCGGTGGGCGTTGGCCGAGTGGTGTAAGTCACCGTCTCTGGAGCCGGGTCCTCCTCTGAGGTTGCTGGTTTGAATCCCAAGGAACTCGTTGTCACCGTCTAAGTGTGCTCGGCCGTGGCAAATGAACCTCAGGAGTAAAGGGGGTGGGGCCAGTTCCGCGCACACTGTGCCTCACCTGAAAAATCCATTGCGCGGGCTTGTCCCAAAATCTTTGTTCACGAAGTCTAACCAATAACAACAATTCCGCTTTGGTAACAAAATTTGAAATTGGTGAGTCAAACTCCTCAGAATGCTGATATTGGCATAACAATAATGACTTTTCAATTGTAAAGACTTAGAAAACTTTTTAATTAGTCTCTAAACTTTGAGTCTATAGGATTTATGTCTCAAAATCAAAATAAAACAAATTAAAAAACCCCCTTGAAAACATAGATATGATTTCCACAAATTAGCAGACATCCAGGGGCTGGGACTTCGAACATATTCTAACAATTAGTGATTATTTTGACAAGCAAACACCTTGAGCAGTTAGATAATCAAGTCCTGCCCTCCAACACCACTGCTGGTTATCAGACAGCAGCTTGGGCTGTGGTGTTGAACTGTTCCCCATCTTTCACTGCTCTGCTTCCTATGTGCACACATTGAGCTCTTGTGGGTCACAAAGCTGGCAATACTGAATGACAAGGAAATTTTATTGTTTTACTGCAGCTATCAAAAGTTATTGGCCAAAAAAAATCTCAACAGCTGAGCATGGATCTGTTAGAATTACTGGCTGAAAAAACCAAAAAGGGTTTTCCTCCTCTCAGCTGTGCAGACTAGGAATGAGAGGAGCACAGGGATTTCAGTTAAAGTTAATGCCATGTTAGCTGACACACAGGCAGCTTCAATTCTCTTTAATTAGTGCAGCATTAAGTGACAAAGTATTTAATCAGCAAGCTAACAAGTGCAGTAGCTGATTGCGCTGTGCATTCACTTTTGTGGGGGTGTAACTGAAAAAAAGTAAATAAAATTACTTTCCTTGCTTTAAATGAAATAGGATTCCTAATTTTATTTCAGTTGCAATTGGTTTAGAGGCACGATAGAACAATAAAAATTGATTCTATCCTGTTTTATTCCTTTAACAACGTATTTCATTTAAGAAGCTAATACTGTAATTTAACTGTTTAGCTTCTTGAGGTATGACTTTAAGCCTTATTTCCACAGCATCTCTGTCAAGGGAATGATCCAGCAGTCTTATCTTGATGTTCTACTATTGTATTTAAACCACACATATTTCTGTTTGCCACTAATCAGATTGAAGATTGAACCGCCTTTTCTTAGAAAGGTCTAGAAATGATGCTCCAAGTATATAAGCTTATTAACTTTCAGTATTACAATTCATTACATGAAGGTCTTAAGATAAATACTGTGAAAACCCTCTAACTGCTGCAAGCCACTTACTGTCTTAGTAATGCAGATTACCATCAGCACATCACCCTGGGCTACACTGGTTGCTGGGTTCTACTGGAGTAAGGTCGAGTTCATGATTTCTATATTAGATCCAAAGTCCTCTGTATAGACCCTGCAGTTACCTGCAAGATGGTCACTCTAAGGCACTGAACCAAGAACACATTAACTGGCAGAGAATGGCATATATGGTCCTTGATTGCCACTAAGCTTATGGATCTCATGGAAATGAGCTGGAAATGGCCTGTGCGCCTGTTCACTTTCAGATTGATTAGTTCCAAGTGGGATTATTGCTGTAACTGGAGCTCCAAACATAGGGGGATCCCATGTGTTAGAAAAGGCAAACCTTGTCCTAAGCAATTTCTGAAACTAAATCAGGCAGATGGCAATGGAGATAGGTGGAGGAGCTCAGACAAGTAGTGAGTCTGTGTTAATTTGTATGGGCATTAGTGTAGAACAGTAAGAACTCAAATGGGCTTTGAAGTAAGTGAACCAACTGCTTTAGTATTAGCTAACTACTTATTCAAGGACTTCCTTTGTAAGTCTCTACAGAAGGAGAAAAGAGACTTTTCAACGAATCAGTAAAAAACATGACTGACAAATGCAAAGTGACCCTTTCTAGCTAAGTGGCAAAAATCCTAAAAATTCATAGAGATTTTTGTCAATGGTTTCAAAGAACTCATAATTTCAACTATAAAGATAATTTATAGTGGGGGCCATCCCTGAAGCATGCTTTGAAGTCAGTAATGGGGGCTGAAATAACTCCAATGTGACTTGATGGTTTATGGAGGAGAGTGGTGCGGAGCACACCACCACCCAGCCCTGGGAGTCACAGAATGTGGTACATCCCCACAGCTCTTCCAAGTCCATACCTGTGGCAGTGGAAGTAATCAAACAGACTCTTGAAAATGAAGTTGACAGGTTTTCTTTAGAAAGCCAGAATATGCACTGGCTGCACTCATATCTGCAGCATTCCCCAAATTGACAGGCAATCTAGAGTATGGTGTGTATTAAAGAGAAGTAGTTTTGGACACAGATTTTGGTTCACTTCATACAATTCTTGTAACACTGAACATTTTTAGACAACTACTTGTTTTGTTTCTCAGTAAAGACTACAGACTCAGTTTGTTTCATGGCTTTTTATTTAACAGCTCACTGAAAAAATTAGTTTTAGCATAAGTCTGGCCGCCTAGTTAGGTAAGTTTACTTGCCTTTTTTTCCTATGTAAGTAAAATTCCATCAGAGTGGATCATAAAGCCCTGCCTAAGGAGACTATAGGAATGCATTAAAAAGTTTTTTATGGTTTTAATTTAATCTCAGGAATAATATCCAGCAAGTGGAAAACTCTCCATAACTAATAAACAATATTCTCATATTCAGAGTTCCTTTGAATTTCCAAGTGACCTTAGGAGAATGGGTTAATGCTTCAGGTTTTCTCAGGCCAGTGCTGCTCCTCTGAGATGACAGCCTGTTAATGGGACCTAGTATAGACTTATGTCATCTCAATTACAAAGAAATATAAGAAATATATGTTTGAAGGCCATGTGCTATGGACCCCAATCAAGTCCTGACTCAAGGAAATACCTTTGGGAGAGCACCTAAACAAAATGCTTTCCTGAGGGAGGATGGGCTGCAGAACACATGAAAGTATTTTCTTCATCTAAGATAGAAGAAAATGCATGCAGAACTGTTTGCAAATCTTCCTAGAATGTGGGAAGTTAGGAAATCTAAAAAACCTGCCAGACATAGTTTTTGTAGTGTAGTGGTCCAAAGTCAAGGTTTTGCTAGATCTGGGTACTGAAGAGTAGCAGGGTGCACTTTAAATGTTGCACTTAAAAAAAAATAAAAATCAGTTATTAAAGAGGTGGTTCCCATACAAATCTTCCCCTTGTGTGTAGAAGAGTTACTGAAGAGCTCTATGAGATGATTTCTTAACCTTCACATGCAAAATTTAATTGCACCAAGAGCACAGCAACATCACTGTGATACTCCTTCCTGATCCTGGAACCAGAGGACCAGCTGCTGGGAAAGACGTAGATCCTTGGAAAGAGGATGAGCAGTTTTGTAGATTACCTTAAATTGGTCCCAATGGTTAAAATTATTAACTATTTAAATGTTATTATAAGACAAATTTTATGAAGTAGCATATAGAGAAGCCCTCTACAACTTTAACTTAAACCAAACTCAGAGATGGTTAAAAATAAAAGAAAGTTAAAATTTTATGATGCAAGTTAAAGTAATTTATATTCCCAGTTAGCCTCTGTGATATTTTCTGTCTTGGACTTCTAAAGGCTTATCAATATATATTATGAGTTTTACAGCTCTCTTACAGATCTTCATTTTATTAATTCAGTGAATGCAAGTGTGAAAAAAAAAACAACCCAAAACAAAACAGAAAATAAGCATAGGACAACAAATTAATTATTAGGATTTCTTCTAAAGTAGGGCTTAATGTATGTAAGTACTCTCACATGGAAATAACCCCAGGTGTTCAAGGCATTTAGCTCAGCAGATGACAAGACCCGAAGTCTGGCAGCTGATTGCCTCACTCAATGTGCAGGTGGGGGTAATTTTGCTGTGGCCAATCAGGGCGTTTCCCAAGTAATATCAGGAAACCCTGAAGGTCATGTCACTGATTTTAAGAATAGGCTTTAGGAAGCAAAGAGGGTTTTTGGGGGAGCAGAGTTATGTAGTTTCGGGACTATAAATTAATTGTTTTAACTTCTGGGTGTAGTGGTGAAGTCTGAATAGCTGGAGGAGTTACAGAAAGCTGATTGTTGACTGGTAAGTGAAATGAACTTCTGGTATTAATCCAAACTTCACAAATGTGCGTTCAGAAAACAAATCCTGCAGCCATTACTACTTTTGTTTTGGTGATCTTAAGTGAAAGTTCCCTGGAATTGAATCAGAAATACAGAAAATAACAGTCAAGAAGGTTTTAAATTTTTTCTACTAGGTACCATTCTATTTATAGCTATACGGAGTGGCTTTCTGTGGAGGAGCATGCTACTGTATGGCCTGGAATGTCTTAAATGAACTTCTGGGAGCATTATGAGTTATTTTCTGTCAGGAGAGTGGAGCTTATGGAGAACCCTGGATGAAGAGGGAAGTTGTTAAGAATTTTTTGCCTATTAGCAATATGAATACTCCGTCTGCTTTCTGTGGACTGAGTTCTGGCTGGACTAGGCATGCAGGTGTGTGGCATCTCAGTGGTTTTATGGCACTGACTCCTGTGCAAATGCCGGAGCTGGTTTCTCTTGAATGCTGAGTATAGCTTCACAGTGAACAGAGATGCAAATAGAAGTGAGAAGTACAAATGGAAATGATAATTTTGGAGTAATGCTTTCCTAGAATTTTAAGGCTTTTGCTGTAACGCATTGGAATACTACTGGTATGTAGGAAATATTTTTAATATATACTTGTTTTTCTTTGGTTAAAATGAAATATTTAACCTAGCATTTTGATCTGTGTGTGTGTGTACAAAAGGGAGTAAACAAGAGGACTAAGGATAGGGAAAGGGGAGAAAAAGAATCTCTGAAGAAGCTGAGGAGCTTTCCCAAGAACAAATAGTGTGATCTACTTAGTGGTTAAACTGATTAGCTCTCTAATAATCTCATCTTAGCTGATGATCTTTGAGATCTTCTTCTGCAGAGCCCTCTATGGCTGTTCTATTTCATTATCTAAGAAGATTAAGTGGGTAATCCTGAAGCTCCAGAAAACCACCTGTTGTTTGGGCTGCTCTATAATATGGCCTTTGAGGCAATCCTTTGGCAGTTCAGCAGTCGGATTGTAAATAGGCTCACATATTTCTGTACCTCCTGGTTCCAGTCTGTGTGTGCTGCATGGAATGGTGTGCAAGTTTCTAGCAGCATAAGTACTTGACCCTTAGGAAAACCAGCCCAAATCAACTATCCTTTCTCCTGCTTTCTCTTCCCAAGGGACAGTTTCTGTCTGCAGCAGCACTGCTTTTGTTGCTATAATGACACTTGCAGAGGATCTCTCTCTACCATCTGACTGTTGCAGAATTTAAAATGCACCAATTGTTGGTAGAATCATCCACTTTATTAGGAAGGGTCTCTCACAGCATGTCTAGAACAGAATTATTAATGAAAACAAAAACATAACCTAAAACAAGATAAATGCCCTGGAAAGAGAAAGAGGTAAAAACAGGAAAAGTTGAGCTATAAACAAGTCACCCCAGAACTGGGTCAAAATGCTTGTTCTACATAATCTACTGGGTCACAATGGTAGCTGTTCAGGCTGGGTTGTTTTCCTGTAAACCACAGTGTCTGACCATCCTACTCAAATGTCACTCACTACAAGTGAACTTCCTAAATTTAAATCCACAGCCTTCAGTCTAGAGGAATGCAGGAATTTTTTTTCTTTTTTTCTGAGGAGTTCAGAATTCTGTACTAATGGAATGTATTTGTAAGATATAAGTTATATACTCTGCATTTCTTGTTTTTCTGCTCTGCTAATGTTAAGAACACAGTCTAAAAATGCTTAGTTCTAACTATCTTAATGATCTGATGGCAGTAGCCAGTAGTGTGGCTGTTTGTCTGCTTTGTTTTAAAGACTTCCTTAAATTCATTGCAGACTTCAGCCTTCACCACCACAGGTTAATACATTATGATTAAAAATGAATAAGTTTAGTCATATCATCATTCACAAAAATGTCTTTGTCAATCCATTAAACTAAGATTCTTCTCATCAATATGTTTATTCTTTTCCATCTCCTCCCCTAATGAAGCTTGTGAGGGGAGGAAAAAGAACTTTCAAGTTAATAATCTTATAGTAAGCAGTAGAAGTATTTCAGGCAGAAGTCTTACCTTGAGAATGTCTTAGTGACTTTTCCTATGAAAATATAGGAGAAATGAAGTAGTTCCCTGTTGACTTGCTTACATATGTCTTTCTGCCCTATGCAGAATCCAGCCACCCTAAATCAGTGTATGGCAGTCAGAGGGTTTCCCAGCATCTGGGGAAGGCATCCTGGGAGTAACAGTTGCACACTGGTCATGTCTTTGCTTAGAGCCATGATGACAAGTAGAGCTACAGCTATATGCAGTGCTTTGATTAAAACCACAAGATTTTGTGAGCCATGGGTGCTGAGAAAGTCATGCAATAACTTGTCCTTGCATTTCTGACTGTGGTGGTCTGATTGCTTAGAGAAATAAACAAACGAACAAAAAAAACACATATGTCTGTTGTGTTTGACTAATTTGTTCCCTTCATTCCTTACTGGGGAATGTGAAGGGTCACCAGACTTGAGTGTAGATAAGTCACTTCTGGTTGCTCTTCAATTTGATTTCCCATAATCACCATTAATGTTGGTGCAGCTTAATTGAATATGTTATATTGCAAAATGGGTCTGTATGATTAGCACTTTTCATGCTTGAAATAGCTCAGTAGAAAAAGAATTATCTGAAAAAATGTTTTTGACAGGCATGTTTTTGGTAGAGTGAGGGACTAAAACAAAAGATTACTGTTGTGAGAATCAATTTGATCAGTGGTGCTAAGGGTAGATGGAAAATAGATTAATCATCCCATTCCTGACAGTGCAGGGCAGAGAGGGTTAATAACAGGAGTATTCTTTTACAGTGCTCTTATGGCTGAGCAAGCTCAAGGAAACCAAATATGGGAATTGGAAACCATAGGAATATGGTTTGATGGACAGTTTATTCATCAAGGCATTGATTGTTTCCTGCCATTCAGCTTGAAGACAGGTCGTCGAGTAGAGGACAAGCATCTAATTAAAATTCCTTTGTTGTGTGATTCCCCTAGAAAGGCATGAAACCAACAATCGAGACAGCAGGAGTGTTTAAACATACTGTTTTTCCAGGATTTCAAAGTACCTGTTTTGCATGATCAGTTTAGAAACTTAATTCTGGGGTTTTGTCCTTAAATGTAGTTGCTTAGGTGTAGCTGCTCTGTGAAGTTTCAAGGCAGGGAAACGCCTCTGCTTTCTTTTTGACTTTTGTTAATGGCTTTGCATTTTGTAATGACAAAGTGCCAGGGGAGAGCTGGTATAAACTGAACCTTCTCTCAAGACAGAAGGCAGACAAGCCAGGTTTTTTACTCTGGTTTTGGTTGGGGACGTGAATTGAAGTTATTGATGACATCTTTTCTTCCCTAGAATTCATGCAAAACTTTAGAGTAAAAGGGAGCTTAGCTGTTTGAAGGGTATAGGTCAAGATACAGGAATGTGGCTATTTTGCATGTAGCAATTGTGTGAAAAACAGCATTTGTGAAATGTTAATAGACATTGAAAACTTTCCCACTCCAACAAGCCAGCAAGCTATAGCTTCAGCTTTGTGGTTGCTCCCATTGTATGGTTAGTAATTTTTTGTCCAATAATCTCTATAAACCCTATATTCTCTATATTGAAGATGTCTTCTCTTGTGTTACTCAGAGAAGTATTTTCCCAGCCTTCCTGTCTCCCAAAGGAAGTGTTAGACTAACTAGACAATCACAAGGATAGTAAAATCTCAAATGTGTTGTACAAAGAGGGCTTTTAAAGTGTAAATTAATGCTGAGCAAGCATGACTTTTTATGTTTTATAAGTCTCTATTGTTCATATTGTAATCTGTAAAACAGTAGAGAACTCCTTTTCCTAGAAGAAAACTCTAAATTGTGCCTTGCAGAATTGCAGAAGAGTGCCATTATATTCCCAAGTACTGAGTTACAGGCACAACACCCTCAAGGGAGACAAAGAGCTGTTGTATATATAAAAAGCACTAAAGGAAAGTTGACTTTTACCCCATGAGTTACTAATTTCTATTCTTTAGCTGGCAATGGCTGTATCTTTTTATTGCAATGAAATATAAAGACCCACAAGTGCAAAAGTGATGGTAACTACATTTAATACAGAGATTTGCATATTCTAGATGATAAAAAGATCAAATGAGACTTATTGTAGATCAGTATAAAAGGATCTATCTTTATTGTCATTAATTCTGGTTTTTACATAAAATATTGTAAGTCAAGCAATTTTTCTTCATGTCTAGATATTTCTAGAAGCTGGCTGCAGTGTCATTGAAGTATTTATTGGAAATTAAAGTTGTATGTCTTGAGACAGTGAGAAAAGTCTAAAAGTCACTTCTTACAGAAACAAGGCCTGGACAGATGAAGAAAGTAAGTTACTGGATGTTGCATTTCTTAATATGTGCTCTTTAATGTGATACTTTCTGATTATTTTGTTGCAATATTTTCATGAGGCTAGAAGTTGACCAGAAACTGCAATCCTTCTTACTGTATAGGGGCTTTGAGACAAAGAACCAGATAGAGCACTGTCAGTAGCAGGCAGTGCATTGACCTGCTATTGAGTCATCTTTTACTGAAAGGGGTTGCAGCAAACCTCCTTTGATGCGTAAGTGAGGTAGAGAAGAACAAGTCAGAATCACAGAATATGCAGAGTTGGAAGGCACCCACAAGGATTGAGTCCAGCTCCTGGGCCTGTACAAGGCCATCCCTAAGAGTCACATCCTGTGCCTCAGAGCTTTGTCCAAACACTTCAATTCTGTCAAGCTTGGTGCTGTGACCACTGCCCTGGAGAGTCTGTTCCAGGTCCCTACCACCCTCTGGGTGAAGAATCTTTTTCTAATATCCAATTCTAATATCTAAGCCTCCCCTTCACAACTTCAGGCCATTCCCTCAGGTCCTGTCACCAGAGAGAAGAGATCAGTGCTTGCCCTTCATGAGGAAGTTGCAACTGCAGTGAGGTCTCCCCTTAGTTTCCTCTTCTCCAGCTGAACAGACCAAGTGACACAGCCACTTCTCATACAGCTTCCCCTCAAGGCTATTCACCATCTTCCTTGCCCTCTTTTGGGTGCAGTCTAATGGCTTAATATCTATCTTATATTGCAGTGCCCCAAACTGCACACAGTATTCCAGCTGAGGCTGCCCCAGTGCAGAGCAGAGTGGGACAACCTCCTCCCTTGCCTGATGCCCCCCAGGGCAGGGTTGGCCCTCCTGGCTGCCACAGCACTGCTTTCTTGCCATCAACCACAGTTCTTGATTCTTTCCAACATCTCATTCCTCAGTCTGTACACATGCCCCATCCCAGGTGCAGGGTCTGTCACTTTCTCTTCTTGAACTTCCTGTGGTTGGGAATTGTCCAGTCTCCAAATTTGTTGAGGTCTCTGTGAGGGACTTCCCTGTCTCTGAGTGACTCAACAGCTCTCCTGAGTTTTGTGTCATATTCAAACTTAGTACCCCTTTCAGTCCTGTGTCCAAGTTGTAGGAAAGACTTGGATTTATCAGAGTATCTAGAAATATTCTTTTAATTTTCTCTTAATTGAAGATGGACTTCAGTCCCAAAGGTGGCAAACAGATCATTTGACTACATTTTGGTAGAATGTGTTTTATTGTGTGCCATTGAAAGCAATTTTGGTTTAATCAGAAATCATAGTAAATATGCAATTAAAAAGTTCTCAAGATGGATGGATTAAAAATGTCACTTACTATTGGTTTGTAACAGCTTCATTTGTCCATTCTGTACTTGGAATTGTATGGCAGGGCACAATCACATGTATAGCACAGTGATTTATAGAACTGAGAGCAGACACTAATGAGAAAAAGCTTTTAAAATAAAGACTTCTATTATATCATTTATGTAGCTATGCCCATAAAGGTCAAAAAAGAAAAGACTGAACAGATAGGTTTTTAGGGTTAAATGTGAGAGTGTCCAAGCTTATACCCTTATGGATATAAAAATTACAGAAGGAAAGACCTGACAATAAATTTAGAGGGAAGTTTTTATCATGCTAAGTGGCACTTCAGACCTGGCATTAATTCTAAAAACTAAAATCTAACTTACCTTTTCCCTCACCTCTTTAAGCAATGAGGACTTTGGTCTTCAGCTTGATTTGTGTTGTCTATGAACAAATACCACTTGTGTATGCTATAGAAACATTGTTCAGGGAGAAGCCTGAACAATGTTATTTAATACAATATAGGCAACAAAAGTTTTCATAAAAATTTCTCGAAAGTAATTTTGTGGTAATGAAGGCCATGCCCAGCTCTGAGCAGTACAAGTTATTACAGTAGTGTGGATGTTACAAGAACAAGATTGACTTGCCTCTATTGCAGAGGTGATACAGCCCATCCTGAGTTGTAGCATCACCTGTCTTTCCAGACTGGTAGCTGGGTGGAATAGTGGTGTGGAAACATGGGAAGGCACGGACAACCTGCAAAACAGTTCTGCACACAAGTAGGAAACAATTGTGGAGGGAATGATGCTTCCTGCTTGTCCCAAGATAAGTGGACCTGCAGCCATGCCTGTCTGCTAGAAGTAATCTAGGTTTGAACCAACTGCTACCTGCTATTAGCAGTTGTGTCTCTGTCAAAAAGTTCTTATACTTTTGACCTGAAAAAGGTTTTGCTAATGACAAAAGCAAAAGGCAAGAAGCAAAAAAGGTGTAAGTAACATTTCTAGTGGACAACTTCAGCAGCAAGCAAAATCTTACAGGAGAATCAGGTCATCTAGAGACTAGAGACTTTTGTGTATGAAAAGATTCCCAGTTCTTCAATCTGTTTGCCAAGGCATGTAATGTTAGGTATTTTTTTTTTCCGGGCTGACACATAACTGACTCAGTAATACTATACTGTTACCAGACTACTAATCCTAAGAGTATTGCAGGGCACTCTATGCATTTAATATGGCTTCCATAAGTAATGCTGCAAGCATTGCAGTTCTGTTCAAACCACTAGCTGAGAGCAGGGCCAACTTGGGGTCCCTCTCTGAGAAGGACTTGAATGATAGCAGGTAAGCATCTATGTATTACAGAAACTAAGTAAGATTACCCAAACCAACCGACAAACAAAACAGAAAAAGAGCTATGTTCTAGGACTACTGACTCCTGAATGTGAATTTTCTTGGGAAAGGAAGGGGAGGGTCTTGTTTCCCTTTTTAATTGCTTTTACTAGCAGTATTGGTTAAGAAGCTATGTAAGAAACTGCAGTGAACTTCTTTGTAAACCAGGAATAGGACAGACTTATAAATCTAGCTCCTACCTGTGGTTTGTGGAAGGAGTCGGAGGAATTGCTAAAGAGCCTGTAGGGTCAGTGGCCTTCTATTTGGGTTAATGCTTCCTTTCACTTAGATCTGTAGAAGCATCAAGACTCATGGCTCAGTTACACATCCTGATGAGTACTGCCTCACCACCTGGTAAAGAGTGTGCCTGCCTCCCCGGGTAAATTCTCAGGGAATATCACAGCTGAGGAGAGAAATAGCCAAGTCTTTTGCCCAGCCCAGAAGCCTGAGCCAGGCTGGAGGCCACTGTCAAGTGCTGTGTGGTGTAGCATGCTGAATGACTGCCCGTCAGCTAGTAAAACCATTGCCTTGCTTCAGGTATTCAAAGATGGAGCAAGTATTATTTTGGCACTGAATTTCTGAGGCAAGTAGTTAGAAAGGATAGTTAGAAACAGCTTTTCTGTGAGGAGCTATTGCATTCCCAAGTACAACCTCTAAATTTTCTGAACCTAAGGAGCTACTTCAGCTGTGGGGACTGTTTTGTGTGGCATAAAGCCTAGTGTGATTCCTTGGTGTGATATACCATGGGTAGGCTTTTACAAGGAATATGAACAAACTGTAATATTAATATACTTGTTAGTTCACATATGTGATGAATTACCAGTTATTCTAATTGTAAAGTATTTTCTTTCTTTTTTGGAGCTCCTCATTCCTAAGCAATAGTTGATCTTAAAGAAAGCTACCAGGAGACTTCTTTCTTTTCAGATAATTAATAAAAAATGCAGTATCTCCACAATGTATGCTTTTTGCTTGGCTTCTGTTAGATTAATAATTTAGTAAACATAGTTGAATGTGTATAATGCAATTTTCTTCTTTTTAACTTTCTGACATTCTCATATGTAAAAGAAAAATCACTTTTATTTGTGCTTTCATGAAAACACTTCCATTTTCCCCCCCTTCAGGATGATCTAATGCTTCAGGAAAGTGGAGGAGGGGGAAAAGGTAAAGGCTTGAGAAGCCAGGTTGTTGAAGCACTGCTGTCAGGTGTGAATGACCAGTGCAGATTAATTGCTCTTGAAAGCTTGCATCTTTGTTAGTACTGTGTGTATCACCATAAACTTTAACTGATGAAAACTTGACAACAGTGCTGTGGAAAAACAGGCACTAGGTAAGTGACAGTGAGGCATGAGGACAGCTGGGGAAGTCATCTGCTCTTGCTTTGCTTGTCCCCACACAGACACAGCAGAGCTGCAGTGTTGAATGGGCTGGCATCTCCTCCTTTGCTGTTCTTTGTACGGTGTGGGGTCACCATGATTCCTGGTACTAGTGCACTGGCAGCTAGACATTCTGTGGCTGTAATTGGATTCTCTTGGCCAGCTGCTTTTTCCTTCTTCCCAAATGGTGCTCCTTCACTGTGCTGAGACCATCATCTGCATAAAAGAGGAAGAGTCCATAGTTGCTCCAGTCACTGGCAGAGAAGGCTATAAAGGGTTGATATGTGCTGTTGTGGCTGTCAGGAGGTGGCCCTCCCTTGCATGCCTCATGGGCTCCAGAGCAGGTTGTGTCAAGGAGCAGATAAGAAAGGAAGGATATGGCCATCCATACCAGCAGCTGGACTGAATCAAACATTATGTTAAACAGGTCTACTGCTTTCTACTGGAAATATAAACAAGTAGCAAGCAAGAGAATAACATGGTCATTACTTTTAGCATTAGCAGCAGTTAGTAGCAGAGGATACCATCCCCTTTTCCTCAGAGGCTGTCCAGCACATGGTCTGCTATTGTGAGCTATGTTCTCAGCAGCCAAAAGTTGTTACTTGGGTAACAGGTATTAAGTATTTTTCCCCTCATTCTCCAGAATTTCTATTGGAAACTGATTAGGAATTACACTGCCTGGTATGTAAATTATATGTTAACTAGTTCAGATGTTTAATCGAAAAAAATTTAAACTGTCATCCGTTCACAAATGGAATACAGAGCAGAATATTGTGGTAAAAATAATTTATGATAGTAATTATGGTATAAACCAATTTGTCAGCAGCTAGTTGTTTAAATTCCTTCTTTCCCACTCCAGACCTATCAAACCCATAGGGCAATCTCTGTAAGACGTACCCCTTCTGCCTGCTGTGTTCATCAGAAATAGGATGCTGTACGTGAACAGTTAACTGTGTAATGAAAAAAGGGTCTCACATGCAATGATCTGAAGTATGAAGAGGTCAACCAGTTTTTTGAAATTAAGCTTTATCTTTACTGGTAACATCTAATATTAATTACTAATGCTCATACCTTTCACTATTAAAATCTGAATATTCACATAATTGAGACATCTAATGGCTTGGCAGCTTTAATTTTTTTCTCTGTGTGCATTTCATTTTGTTTAACCATGAGGAAACTGTACTTCTATTTATTATGGGGAAAATTGATTCAGAGTAGATCCTGACAGTTTTAGTTACTTTTGAGCTTTTTTATTTAATGGAAACACACTATGAAATCTGTTTCTATTCTCCCAGTATGGGAAGGCGGGGATTTGACAGAAGGAGTGCAGATAGTACCACTAATAGAAGTGACCACATGGCAGGGTGGGACAGACACATGTTGCTTAGCTCTTTTTGCATCAGTACTCTTCACCAGCAGGGAAATACCAGCACCCTCACAGCACATTGTTACTTAAGTGCAGTTCTGGTCTCGCTGCCTTACCACAGATAAACTAAGAGTGTCACCATCAGACAATATCATCTGTTGTGATAAGCATGTAAGATTGCTGCCTTTCCACCGGGACTTTCTGCAGGAAAGATGTAGTCAACAGAAGGTCAGATATCTCTTCCCCAACCATCTCCTGATATCTCCAAGCAAGATGAAACCTATATGGTAGATGCAGACGCTGCATTCAGGAAACAAGTTGTATTTGGTTGAGCTCGTCCTCATTGCCACAATAACATCAGAGTTGCTCATGATAGTTGCTTGCTGGAGTGTAGCTGAAATTCTCAGTGTGGTGTGACAAGTGTGGATGCAACTGGATAATATATTTATTGCTGCGAAACAGGAAGTGGTCACCAACTTGCTTCACACTGGTTACTGGACAGATGCCAACTAAATGGAATGGCATAAAGTTGGTTTGGGATTTAAGAAAAAAATCTGTTTTATTACCACTGAGAAACAAAAAATAAATGAAATGCAGGCTACTGAAGGAGGCTAGTGGAAGACAGGGCAAGGCCCCAAGGGGATTTCTTATAGGAGAACAGTTATGGCAGCAGAGTTCAGAAGTGGTAGGACGATAGTCAGCAGCAAGGAGAGAATAGAAAGAGTACACCAACAGTCTTTGATAGAACTGTGACTATTAAATAGCAATTTCTGATATTGCTTGCTTTTCAATCTTGTTTTTTCACATTACTCAGCATGAATAGTAGCTTAATAACTACTTTCATATTGGTAGTCCCCTGACACAGGAGTACTATCAGACTGGGTAAGTTGTGAGAAAATATGGACTCCTGAATGCAGAGGTGACTCTGACCTCAGGTGATGAAGTTTTGTCCCTGCTCCTCTGTAACTAGTCACTCCTGCTTTCAGTGCCAAGGGGAAGATTTTTCCTCATCACTTTGGACACTTTTCAGTCTTTAAAATTGTTTTGGAAATCATGGATATTTTAAGCAAGTATATCTAAGCTGTCTAGAGCTCAGGATCTTGTGCGAGGAAATTGCTTAACAAGGGGAGTAATTTTTCATAGTCCTTACCCTGCACTAACACGACATAGTGAGCAGGAAATGGTCTAATAGTTAAAGCATATGGTTTTTCAGCAAAAGCCTTCTGTGGCTTGTATTCTGTGTGATTTTGTTTTATTTTTTTCAGTGAGACAAGCCAGCTTTCCTGATATGACAGCTTCGTTGCTGTGCCTTGTGGAAATGTGCTGTCACACTAATTTTACCTTATAAGAATATAAGTATGAGAGCACACTGGTAAAGCAAAAAAAAGCCAAGGCTGCTATTGATATGCACTTTTTTTTTGGTGGCATAAATGGTTGTCAATAGAGGGAAGAAATTTGTGAAACTATACGGAGAATAAAAACATTAAAATATAGACATGTTCCCACATTGGATTTTTATATATGCATACCGTGAGCCAATGGAATTGCTAAAAGGGCTTGTTCATGGTTTGTAAATGATAACAGTAAAGGGAAAGATAAGACAAACTTGTTCCAGAAGACTGCACAAACATGTTTTAGTCAGAGAGGTGGGGGACCAAGAGAGTGATAACACATCTGACCTTGGTTTGTGCAGGGCGAAGGAAAGAGGGATGCTTTTGCATTTTCTCTAAGGGTGGTATAAAGCAGGAGCATACTGATTCAGTGTCTTTTCTAACTAGTGCATCATAACTTTGTGTCAACTGAAGATGGAAATATGATAATTGGTTTCTTTTAGGCTATGTTGACTTCCCTTAAATATGTCCAAAGTTTTCAGATTAAAGCTTGAGTGTACACTAAGGTCTTCTTACAGTGGTGTAAACAATGTCTTCCTGCAGTGCCAAATAGTGTCTGTTTGCTGAAGAGGGGTCCC
This sequence comes from Formicarius rufipectus, assembly GCA_013399695.1. Lineage (NCBI taxonomy): Eukaryota > Metazoa > Chordata > Aves > Passeriformes > Formicariidae > Formicarius > Formicarius rufipectus. The sequence goes on along the minus strand of VXAU01006133.1, from coordinate 731,043 downwards.
AGTGATACCTGATTAGATTCACACTTGTGCTTAGAGTTACTCTTTTTGGAGTGATTTGAGTTCCCTGATGTCAAAGTACAGCAACTAAAACTAATAACCATCATGGCAATTCAGAAACAATCTCTGGAAATGGATTTGTTAATTCTGTCTTCACCATATTAATTTCTTTGGATAGACTAAGAATTCTGGATTTGTGTCCATCACTCATATTTAAGCTCTGAGACTGAACTAATTGATTTTAATTGCATATGTTTGTATAGTCTCCTATTTTGGGAAGAAATTTAAGGTGAAATCTAATCTGCTCTGTTGTGCGTATACAGAATCCAAAGACAAGGCAGTTAATGGGGTCAACTCTTGCTCACATTTAAGGCTGCTTATTTGAAATCAGTTCAAGAATTCTGGTGATGGCAAACAAAAATTCAATTAGAGCTTTGTGGTTCATTCTCCGGTGTCAGTTAACCCTGCTCACAGGAGGCATTCAGCATAACTATGCTCAGAAGCTGAGCGTTGGTTTCTCTGCGCAGAGAACCGACTGAGAAGGGACCAAATTGCAATATATACAGTTTCACAACTGAAATTTTTTTTCAATGCCACAGCACTGGCAATGAAGGCAACTAATTTGGTCCAGTGCCTTAATTGGTTTCTGCTGCAGATGTGTAGTAGGAAAGGATATGAAATGCTACAGCTGATATACAAGTAAAGCATGGTTTTATAGCCATATGTATTTATAAAAAAAGCCACAGGGTCTAATCATTAGAGGTCAGGATAAGAGCTCTGCATACTCATATTCTAACAAGAGGGTTTGATAGGTATATTTTATGACCCTGTAAAAAGGAGAAATAATGGTGTCAAGCTGCTTTTATCTCAGAGATGGTTTATATCTGTATTGGATAACATCTGGAAGGTAAAAGACAACCTGCATATAGTGACAATCAATTAAGTATGACGTTTTTTGAGTACTATAACTGAGAAGGAAAATAAATTATGAACAGTGCATGATTTTTATAAAATGATAATAGCTGTAGTGTCTCAATCACCTTAAGTAACTTTTCTATCTTTAAATATACTCAAATACCTGTGAGAACCTGTTCCAGAGCAGTGCATCTGTTGGAATGGTTCTTCAGCCTGATCTGTGTGCTTTCAGCCCATTGTCTCATTATTGACCTTTTTATATTGATTAGTGTCTCTTTTCTTATTACACTTTGTTAAATATTATTTGATTTCCAGTAGCATCCAAAACTTTGGCACCAGAAATGTTCCTTGAAGGAATGTGGTTCTTCTGAGATAGAGAATGTTAGGGTGAGACCCTGCCAGCACTCATCTGTTTGAAGGACTCAACGAAGATGGGTGTTCCTCCCCTGCTGTAGGTCACCCACCTGAGTGTTCCTCAGGCACATAAGGAGCAATATTAACACATCCTTTTCCTGTGGTGGTTGGGGAAGAAGCACCTTGTCTCCTGCTTTGGGTTCAGGTCACTGTTTCTTAGTGCGGCAGTTGAAGGTGACAGCACAACATTGCCTGGTCTCACAGCTCACCTGAAGGTACTGTGGCCTGGAGCAAGCCCTGACCCTTCTGAGGAAGATCAGTTCTCTCCCTTGTACCCATGGTCTGTCCTTGCACAGCAGTCAGGAGGAGGATGCATCCTGCTCACACTGAGGATTTTTTAGGCAGAACTGTACTTGCACATGCTATCAATATGACTATAAGCTAGATTATACCCACCACAAAGGGACAGAGCTCCTCAGAAGGAAAAAACACTGATATGTAGTGAATGCCAAGGACCAAATATTTCCTCCCACTTTTTTTGAATTAAAACACTGAATGCCTTCATAATTGTGTTTAACCACTCTGAATAATGAGGTAGGAAAAAGAGAACCAGTCCTTATGTGAAGTTACATAGTATTGCAGAGGCTAAAAATAAGCATTTGAAATGTCTCTATAGCATCCACATAAAACCATATACACTGAGGAATTGCTTGTACCTTTCCTCACTTCCCCCCACCCCCAATCCCATCATTTAAACAGAATCTCCCCCAAAATTTTTAAAGGAATGATTTTTGTCAAGGTGCACTGCAGCTCAGTTTAAGATGCTTTCTGTAACCTGACCCTGCAGTAGATATCTAAATAACAAGTTGATGTCATGATAACTTATGTAATAAATGGTGAAGCCCTTAACACGTGACTTAACTGAATTATGACTTCAGACCAAAGAGAATGGCTTCTGAAAGAGTTCTTACTTGAAAACATATCTTCAATAGCAGTGACAATACAGAAAATTACTATGAAACTAAATTGTGTTTTGTATGAATAGCATCTCCTTTCAAGTTTGCCCAAGCATGATAATCCTTCTTTATTTACTCATGTTGCTGTTTTCTCTTTAGAGACCTTTAGTGAAGACTTATTTTATATTTCATGTATCATTAAAGTGACTTAATTGATCACAGATGTGGTAGGCCTGACACTTATTTTCAGTTATTAGCATTAAAACAGAGGCATTAAAACACAAGTTCTCTACTTCAGGGAGTCAACCAGATAGACAAGAGGCTGTTGTTTTTGGTAATCCCTACATAGTGTCCACATTCATTAGGTGTGATGGAAAGGTACTAGCATTATGGTTCTGATGCCACTCAATTCATGACTTCTGTGCAGTGTTTGGAAAGGGTATCTGCATAGTAATGAAAGCAAAATTGTGGAAGAAAAATACTTAAGGGGTGTCTTATTACAGTCTCATATCTACACTGCTGGGCAGGGCAGCCTCAGATATTATCTTTTACTGAAAAGAGTGGTTTGGTGATAAGTGCTACATTGGTCACCAAAAGCTTAAGCTAGAACAGGAAAGAAGTCCCTTCAGCCTTTAGGCACCATCTAAACATTTCCACTTAGGTTTTGATCACTTTAAACTGGAAACATTTTGTATGATTTAAAAATCTGAGCTATGTTTTGCTGAGCATTGCTTTCCATTTTTCATTCCTTTTGTATGTGTAAGTCAACATTAGTATCACATGTTTTTAGAAATATAATCATGTCTAAACCATAAATTCAACTAATCTAATCTGACTCCCTTTATTTTGTCACCAAAATTTTATCTGGAAATAGTAATGGTATTTTAACATCCTTGGCAAGATTGACCAAGCATAACAGTGGACTCAACTGGTTACAACTACATTCCTCTTTAAATTGAAGTATCATAGATTAAACAGTTTCATATATCAAGGATGAGAAAAGTTTTCTGTACTTTTCTGGTTGGTGGAAGAAGGAAAGGAGTGTATTATAAAATAGGCTATTTCCTAAGCTTTTCCTCCTGTTCATCAGTTAACTGGCTTCAGTAAGTTGTGGTACTGTAAAGCAGGTCAAGATTGCCTTACATTTGGATGTTTTCTATCTAGAGGCTTCTTGTGGTGCTCTTAAAAGTAAGGGGGTTACACTCTGCTGAGGTCCACGTGGCTCTTAGTCTTTGCTGAGGCTTCCCCAACAGGGTGTCACAGCTCTTCACACGTGTGAACGTTTTCACAGTACTGGGTGTCTAATTTGACATATTTGCCTCTTGTGACACACCAAGATTGTCTGGTATTTGTCAGAGGGTAAAATAATAGCTGAATACCTTTTGATAAAATAAGTGATGATGGCAATTTGTAGTTCAGTGTAAATTCATAAGTTTGTTGTTTAGAAGTTTAAGTAATTAGTTAAAAGCTTTTTGATTAATGATAGCTAACAGCTTGTGCGTATGAATATTATAGTGCTGAGTGGCTGAGTTCCAGGTGAAGTGATTGATGGTGTTCTGGGGGTGCACATATGTTCCTGGTTGCATATAATTTATTGTTAGTCATGCGTTTTCACTAATAGGATTATTTCTAGTGATGTCTCTTCCATTATAATGTCTTTGCTTTTCAATCTGATTCTAGACATCCAGACTGCCCTGTCTTAGGTCACTCCCTTTGTAGTTATTGCCTTGTTCTCTTTCATGTAATTGTCATATGTCAGGAACAATGCCAACAGGAAAAATGAAAAGAAAATGTATTTTGATGTCTGGATGAAAATAGCAATTTAGACCAAAAAAACCCCAAAACAAAACCACAGCAGTATATTTTGAGGAAGTAAAAGATCCGACTTTGTAGTGACAAGGCAATATGACTTTTAGGATAATGCTTTCACATACGCTGAACAGTCACATACATAAAACTCTTTGGATGTCTGTCTTCCATTTGCTTCAATTGGAGTAGGAATCCAGACTATGTGGTGGAAGAAACGGATCTCTAAAACTTACACGCAATTTATTCCTTGGCACATGGGTGTCTATATGACTTGACATTCAGTGGAACTAGTTGTCTTTGGTGGCAAAAACGTTTCTTGAAATTTTATTTGAAGCCAACACATTGAACTGAATGGGCTTAGCTTACTGAGTGTGTTGCAGCTGCTCTGGTGGTTTTGTTAGCACCTGGCATCTTTGGCTTATACCAAGAGATCTGCATGAACACTAAGCTTTTAGGGTATGGCCCAGCCTGGGCCAAAGAAGCTTGACTGAGATTTTTCTGTGTAGTGTTAGATATCACCCTGGCCCTCTTTGAGGGGGGCAATTTAATACCAAACCACTACAGGTCAGGGGGACCGCAGAATTTGCATCAATTCAATTTTGGTCCCAACCTCTGACTCAGGCAATAACTCTTTGGCTGCAAACCACATGTAAAGAGCTATATAACATATTGTCCTGCAAAACAAACCCAATGCACTAGACTGACAGCAGTTGCTGTGGAATGCTCAATTGCCTCAATGATGCAACTAAAAAAGCAGCAACCAAGCATGTCTTCTGGTGTTCCCTATGCCTGTGAAGCTCACCCAGGATTTTCCAAAGCCATTTTTAGACATAAAGGCATCCTTGTGTGCTTTCAGGATTTGGCCTCTGTGCTCAGACTGTCTGGAATTTTGTGGAGAAGATGCCTGTCTCCCACAGCCCAAACTGAGACCATCCACTCATTTCACACAGGGAGGAGAGCAGCTGTTAGACAGTAACTGTTTTCATTCATTGACCCTCTCCCTCTGTTATTTGCATGTTACTGTCATTTCTGCCTGTCTTATGTGCAGCTTATCTGCTTCTAGATGTTCAGAGCTGTTTCTGTATGCAGATCTGAGGCAGGTTTCCTATCAGAAATCAATATTTTAAATTATGTTTTCCCTAGAAGATTATTATCATTGTAAAATCAAAATATTTTGCAATTCTTGAAAGCTTGAAGAATTCTCTGTGTATGAGCTGACAGGAAACCATAATCAAATTGTCAAGCAATTGCTTCTACTGTGGCAAAGTGAGAATGTTAGATTACATGTGTCAGCATGTGAAGATAAAGACTGCGTGGTGAACAGCATGCTGAAGGCTTGATAGAAGATGGGAAGTTTATCGCTGTACACTGTAACCAATTGTAGACAGTTCTGCTACCTCAGCAGTCCTCAGTTTGCATTAAAAACTATGATCAATAAAATGCCTCAGTTTTGTCATTATACCAACTTTATTTGGTCAATTAAACTGAAAGCTAATTGCTATTCCAAAGGGTTAACTAATAAAAGATGTGGAATACTAATACATGTTCACTAGTTGTTTACAGAATCTAATATGATCGCTGCTCTAATCTCTTCAAACAGAAACCAAAATGCATGCTGCTCTGATTATTTGAGTAAGAAAAATGGCTAATTTATTGAACATATGCATTGGCTGCTGGTCTCGGTTTCTAGATGTTTAAAGATTTATGTGCAAATTATTTTTCTCCAGTTTCCCTGTCTTTTTACTATTCCTCTGTAGACTCTTCAATCTTCTTGTTCTCTATGGCTGCTCTGTACAATGGATATTCACTGAAAACTTATCACCGAAATGTTTGGTTCTGAGCTTGGACCTGTAACCTAAAACCAGCCGAAAAGTTGAACTCTCATTGAATACAGTCAAGGTTAATGAGTCATCACCTTGCAAGATCAAGGTTTGTGGGTCATGTTCTCAAACAGCCTAATCATTCCTGTAGTAATATCAGCAAAGACATTTACAGGAGTGAAATTTAAAAGGTTTTTAACTCTGATAACCAATTTGTTATTCAGGGAGATTATTTAACTGCAGCACCAAACAGGTACTTAATGTCAGTTAAAAAAGTAATTTTAGAAAAGTACAGTATTTAGCCACTTAACTACACAGCCTTCTTTGTCTGACTCTAAAATGGTTTGTAATTCCCTAACAAAATTTAAAATGAAAAAAAGTGATATGTGATGGGAGCAGAAAAATAAATTCTATACAATCATAATTAGGTCATCACTGGTAGCTGAAACCAGTATTGTACATTGGCAAGGTAACCAGCAAAGGGAATGCACTGAATTTCATAATTTTCATTAGCAGGAAGATATTTGGAAGAATATTGTTTAAAAGGATATTGAAGGGAGCATAATGGAGACTTGCAAATACATGAGGACTGGAAGTATTTATTGTGTGTATTTAGAGATAAGAAAAGGAAAAAAAAGATAAACTGTGAATGTTTAGACTGATTTAGAAATAGATTTGTAATCTTCCTTGGGTAAGGGCCTGGAGCACTCTTCCAGCAAGACTACTAAATGGGAAATCAGCTTTTACCTGCAGCTCTATTATTGTTTCCTCTGACCTGCACTCAAAAGGGCAAAACAGCCAGTCTTGGCTGTGCCTCTGATTTTCTGTAAGTGCATGCAGCAGGTGGACTACTGTCTTTATACCAAAAAGGAAGGTAAATTTTCTTTTAAACTGCAAATAGGTGAGCTAGTGAGGCAGTCATGTAACATGGGGTTGGAACTAGCTGAGTGTCCAATGAGTGAGCTCCATTTCTGTAGTCTTGCATACCTTATCCTAAAGAGCACATTATTTCTCAGAACTACTGTCTGGTAGGTATATTTAGTCAGATTGAAGGGCAAAGGTTTTGCTTCTGTATCAGTATATCTACCCTGATGTGTTAGTGTATCACTTGAAGAACGTGTACTGTGGAAAAACTGGGTCTAGGTTTTAGGTAGGTATGTTTAGAACCTGCCAGGTGAACTCCTTCATTCTCTAAATTTGAATTCCTTTGCTCCTTCTGGAGGTCACATGCATTTATAGGTGAGGCCTATCCTCATTAAAGCAGTAGAAAGATTACAGATGAGTCATAGTAACCTCTTGATCTTTTTCATCTATTTATATTCTTTTTCAGGACCTTGAAAGCTTATCAAATGCTAGAGATTCAGTCAAACAGACTGAGTCTGTGACTGGTCCAAGTGCAGTGCTGGGGAGGGTAGGGGGAGAACCCTCCTTTGCTCCAAGACACTAGATTTTTGTAAATGAGCACTTCAATGTCTCCCCTGTCATTGATCCCTCTGCAAGAGAACACTTTTCCTACAGTCAGCAGCGAGGTTTATCTCCCCAATAAAAGCAAATTGAAAATCTTGTTGAAAAAGATATGATTTGGATATGCATAAAAGTGATCACATACATATAGTATTCTACAAGAAGACTGAAGTAAAAAAAGAAAATTAAGAAAACCCTGTGGGCTGAAAACTTGCTGTTGATGCAAGTTCAGTACACACAAGTTTATTGGTCTGAAACTCTTGTTTACTGGCAATCTGTAGGTCTCTTCATTAGCAAATTACTATTCATGTTCAATCACTCTTTCCTCATCCCAAAGGTTTATCAACTCTATTTCACTGGGCAAATCTATCCCTTCAGTGAAATTTGTTCATCATTGTGCACTTGCAGTTCAGAAAGCCAACTGTATCTTGGGCTGCATCAAAAGCCGGGTGGCCAGTAGATTGAGGGCAGGGGATTCTGTCCCTCTACTCGACTCTGTTAGGACCCCATCTGGAGTCATGTGCCCAGGTCTGGGGTTTGAAACCAAAAAAACCATGGACCTGTTGGGGTGAGTCCAGAGAAGGCATAAAGGTGATCAGAGGGCTGGGATATCTTTGTTAAGGGGACAAGCTGAGGGAGCTGGGGTTGTTCAGCCTGGAGAAGGGTGCTGGGGTAGACCTTATAGCACCTCTGAGTACCTAAAGGAGGCCAAACCCAGGGACTTTTTACAAGGGTGTGTGGTGGTGGGATAAGAGGGAATGGCTTTAAGCTGAAAGGAGATAGGTTTAGGTTAGATATTAGGAAGAAATTCTTTACTATGAGGGTGATGAGATACTGGAACAGGCTGTCCAGAGAAGTTGTGCACTCCCTGTTCCTGGAAGTGTTCAAGGCCGAGTTTGATGGGGCTTTGAGCAAACGTGATCTAGCGAGTGGCATCCCCACCTATGGCATAATTATTGGAACTAGATGGTTTTTCATGTCCCTTCCAGCTCAAACCATTCTGTGATTTTAGCTGACAACTAAGCAGCTAATCAGTTGTGTGTTGCTGTACCTAAGCCGTGAATCCCCACTGACTACTTCCTGCTGCCCCAAGGGAAGCTGCAATAGGAATTAAGTAATAGTTACTGTTGCTTTATCTCTTGGTTTGAAACTGCTTACTTGTGGTTTATTTTTGTACTGCTCTCCAAACTTATCTGAAAAGGCATTTAAACTGTTGTATTGCTGGGAAGGACAGCCTGCCAGGGACTATTATGATGACAAAGTAAATGACAGTCTACTTTGCCAACAGAATATTGGACTGTAACTTTTTTTTTTCAACTGTTTCCACAATCGCTATCTGAATGCAAGATGGTAAGTGTGATAGGGTGAAATGCCACAGATTCAGCATTCTCACCTGATTGGATTTCCTCTTTCCTTGGTGGACCTTAAGTACACATCTTCCTGAAACAAATCTTATATGGCATCCTACTTCGTCTTCCTTCAATTGCTTTGATAATGGGAAGGATTTTAGCATTAGAAGAATGACTTTGTGGTATCACTCAAGGAGGAGTCCTTGTACATCTTAATAATTTATTATGCTCTTGATAAGAATTCTAGATCAGGAGATAAGAGTAAACAGGCTCAGAGAGACAGCCTTTTGATGCTGGTGTTGTTAATTTTGCAGCAACTGAATTGGTCTTCTGTTGTTACAACCTAAGATGATTAATTGCAAGATCATAGTTTTGGGGAAGTTGCTACTGCCAAATATATTACAAAATGTTTATTAATTAAGCAATTTAAAACAAAATACACCTTTCCTTAGTAATATGGAAGAGAGGAAAAATTGTAGTTGTTGAGACCTTAAAACAATTATGGGAAGAGTGAGCTGCAATTCCTATGCTAAAATTAGAATTTTTTTTAATATAACCAAGCCATTAGATATGGGCAGACTAGTTCAGATAAAAATAGAATTAAACTAAACCTACAGTTATTATTCAAAAGTACTGAATGCTTGAGAAATTGGTAACTTTGCATATTTTAGTAACTTCTGTGATTAGTAGGAACTAGAAAGCAAAGAAGTGTGTCATAAAGATAATTCTGGAGAAGTGGTTTAGTGATCTAAGCTTAAGTACTTGGGAGTTTCTATGTGGTTTTTTTTCCTGGCCATGTATGCTACAGTGTTTAAAAATAACTATAGTTATTATGGAAGAACAGCTCAAAGAGAAAGAAATGCCTCCAGTTGCTTGCGTACACGGCTACATTTGGGAATGGTGCCTTGGTAATGCCCTTTGTCAGAGGTCAAAAGAAGGTGGTGGTTCTTAACTCCCTTTTCCATGATCCTTATGAGAAGGGACAAGGGAACTGAGTGATTTGTGAAAAAAGAACACAAAACTTGTATCAAGTTTCTCCTCCATAAGAACAGTGAAAATATCTGCTGGATGTTAATTACTGTCTGCTTTTACCATATTGGCATAATCTTCTTGGCTACTACAGAAGTCTTGCTACTAGCTAAAAATTAATTTGGAAGAGAGCAGACAATCTTAGCTGGGGAGATAAAATTACAGCATTATTGAATATTACAGGGATTTTGAGGAAATGGAACCAAAATTCCCAGGATCAACCCTTTGAAAAGTTTGACTGTTTTGGAGCACAATGGAAGGAAGATAGTGCAGAGGGTTGATTTATTTATTCCTGTTGAAGAAAACCAGAGCTTAGTTTCTGGACTAAGGTGCAGTGGTAGCTGTGAATTACTTTATAAAAATGAAAGGTATTCTAGAAGTATAGCAATCTAATCTTGTGGCTCTGTTAACTTGGGTTCTGCTTGTGGAGTTATGTTTGCTTTCAAAACAATACGTGTTCGAACATTTGCCTCATTGCTCTGATCTGGCTCTGCTTTTACCTGTAGGCAGATACTTGTATCAACAGACATCTACCTGTTCCTATTTTGACTAGACCATGGTACTCGGGTCAGCTTATTGCCCAAAGGCAGGAGAAACCTGGCCCATAAATCTGCTTCTTTGTGCCTTTGTCATCCAAGTCCCTCTTCCAAGAGCACTGATTGCTTGCTAACATTTCTGGTATGAGGACCACAGTCAAGACAGCTATTATAGAGGAAATGGAACTGAGTGTAGCTAAGAAAAAAGCTAATTAAAAATGAAGGGGATGGGAAGCCTGAAAGAGGTAATGGTCCTGCAAAACATATTGGTCCTAGAACAAAGGTTTACTTCTGCTAGCTTTTCTTAAAAACATTGTCAGCATAAGTTCCTTCTGTTCTGCAGTGATCCCTTTCAGTTTGGGTATCTTTCAGAAAAATGCTGTCACTGTGTAATCATTGTCTCATCATCTCCATCTGGATGTTTTCTCTTCGTCAAAGTGATTTTGTTTCAGTAGCACAGCTACTCTATACATCTTTGTTGCATTCTCTAAGAACTCTTGCCCAGTCCTGAATCAGGGTTGAAGCAATCCATTATGAACCAAACATAAACAGCATTATTGAAGAGGCACTTTGCATTATTTGAAGTACCCACTTTACTAACATATCTATTCTGAAGAGTAATAGGGGTTGTATTTGATTCTCCATGAACAATTCAATAGTCAGGGTCTAGACTCAGTCACACTGGGGTAAATGTAGAGGAGCACCACAGAAGTCAGTTTGTTGTTATGACTTTGTGTGACTGGAACTGAGATTGAAATGGATTTCTCTGTATCATAAATAAGGCTTTCCCAGGCCAAATACATAGATTATATTTGCTGAACACTTACCGCCAAATAGAAGAAATAAGTATTTAACAAGCTTACAGACACAAAAATAGGATTTAGTAATTTAAAATATTAGCATTTTTTTTTCAGTCCCCAGTTGTTTGTCTTTTTTTTTTTTCTAATGCTATTATTCCTTGTAGTTTTCCATTTTATTTGTGCTAAAAAAGATGAAAAAGAGGAGTAATATCCTCTAGTGTTTTTATAGTAACAGAGTAATTTTAGAACATTGTCATGCCGGTTGGTATGTTAAGGTAATTGGAAAACATTACAAGACGAAAAAAAACCTCTCATGCTGATGATGGCTGATTTACTCACAGGGGAAGCCTGGGATTTTATCATTGTTAGTGTAGCAGGCCTGCTGTTATACCTGCCTCACTGCTTTCCAAATAATATATGATGGACTTTTTGGAAGAAGATTGAGAAACTTAAAACAAGGAGTATAGCCCAGTATAGTTGCTGGTATTGGGGCATTCATGATTGAGTCCCCACTGCTGAGATCAGAATCTGACCTGTCTAATTCTCTATAGCAATGTACTATATTATTTTATTGAAGAGGACTGAAGGCAAAGAGATTCAAGGTATATTGCTCCAAATTGTGCAGGAGTCTGTGCCAGAGAGCCTGGGCTCTGCTGAGGCTGCCAAACCAGGCTTCTGGTGAGACAATGTCTCCCCCAACTTGTTGCCCTTGCCTTCCCAGGGCCTGATTCTCCTTCTCTCCTTCCTGTCTGTGGGCAGGAAGATGTGGTTGCTTTGAGCTTGAAAATAAAAAAATGTCACTTTTTCACTTTCAGTTTTTTTAATGATTTTAATGAGCATGGCAGTTACAGGAGGAAGGCTGGAGCTGGCTGAGTGGGAGAGGTTCCTGTAGGATTGCCCTGGGATGTTGAGGTGGCATGAGGGGCTGTGTCCTCAGTCAAGGGCTGGGCTGTGTCCTCAGTCAAGGGCTTTGCTGAGGAAGAATGAGGATCCCCCTCATTCCAGCTTAGGAGACAGGAGACCTCATCACCACAGAAGTTGTTGTACCACAGGGGCTGATGAGTTCGGATGTGCTTTCAGTCCAGAGTTGTTTGTGGAGCCACTTTTGCCTTGATTCCATTTTTCAGGAGAGTGTGATTGGCTTGGCCATGTAAATGGTAGGGAGAGCAGAAAGGGGCCAAAACATTGAGGTAAGGGCTTTAAAGATTTGTAGGGGATATCCTCAGAAATGAGTTGTTTCTGAGCCAATGTTTCCTTACCAAGATGACGACTAACTGCTCCTTTGTCATGAATATGTGCCGCCAGCTTAATGCCAGTGTGTTTGTGCCTGTAAGATTTAAACCAGTCAGCAGGCTCAAAGCTTTTGACCCTTAGCTGTCTTGGTGGACAGAGGGTTGATTTTGCCTGTCCTGTTATGCAGGACAAAGGTAGAAACCCTTGAAGGAAGCTGGTGCCTGGGGCACCATTCCACTGTGAGGGAGTGGATGTCTGCAAGATCCTTTTCACACCAAGTCAGCAAGTAAGAAGGAAGTAGCAACAGTAGCAACCTGTTGAAAAGTTAAAGCTTAAAGCATCCTTAACAGGAGAGTGGGAGTGAATGCTATTTAATCTGAGTTTTACCACTCTCAGGAAATGAGTGGAGGAGTGAGGAAAATAGATCATGACATAATCTGACATGGCAGAGAAATGTACTCCCCAGTTTTCAACATTGCTAAGGAGCATAAGTTACTGACTTGTGCTCTGTTGTAGCCAGATTTTGTACAAACACAGCAAAACTCGTGTAAACTCCTTGGGTGGGGGCCCTCTAAGCCAGGGCGTACAGACCCCTTGTTTATGCTCTGACATGCTGGCTTTCCTGCAAGTCAAGCACTATTTCCATAAAAATTGAAACAGGTGCCTGTTTAGCAAGTGATATTTTTTCCCCTGCCCTCTCTAAATGTGTGCACTATATGTGTACTCGGGGGGCTCAGCACCTTTTTCCACAGTGAATTACCCATTGGACTTATCTGAAGTTTCTGTGTAAAACATTCTCTGAGAATTAGTGGTTTTCTATTTATTTTTTTTTTTTGTTACAGACCCCTAAATTTATGCACAATTACTCCAAAAAGGTGAATTTCTTGATGAAGAAAAGATTAGAATACACTATTCCCACACACAATACAAGTGATAGCCATTCAATAGTGCATTTTCCATAGCTTCTGGTACAGGGAGAAAATGAGCAAAAGGTCCATTTCACATGTCTTTGCTCTGAATGACACTTGAGGTGTGTCTACACAGTACAGAATACCACAGTGTATGATTCTCATGGGAAGTGTTCACTACCAGAAAGAGACTTGTTTCTCCCTGCCTGCCCCTTTTCCCTGACAGCTGGTGGTAGCTCTTGGTTTGCAGCAGGTAACCCAATAATACATGTGTGTAAAGGTTACAAACTCTCTGCTTGTGCAGCTCCTGCCACTGATTGTGTGCTCCAGTCAGTGCAAGCAGCACCATAAGCAGGAGCAACCTGTTGGAAGTTTGATCAGGTCCTAAGGAAAACGAAATAGCTACTATGGGAGACAACCTTCTGCACTGGCAAGGATGCCCAGGGTGGGATACTTATAGCCTCCAGCTGGTTACTAGACAGATACAATTTGTGTCCTTTTGTTGTAATTTTTTTCTACCATACTAACTTTAACCACTTAAGACAATGTCATTACCTATGTACCTTAGTAATAAATATTTGCACATATGAGCCTGTCTCAACATTCTTTGTGCTACAATTAGTATGTTAGGACCCAATATCAGCTGGAGTCTTTGGTGGTGGTAGTAATGCAGTAATATGATACCACAGAGCTCATTTGTAAGGCCTGTCTGGTGTTGACTGTAGTGCCATATAACCCATTCTAGAAGGACAGGGAAACCTGAGACTTCTACAAATAAACTGAAGAGGAAAAACTACACCTGGTATCCATTTATAGTTAGAATTCTCAGCCAGTACATGCTCCAGATAGAGCAATAAGCTTTCAGCTTCCGCGTAACTATGCACAGCAGTCAGCCACTTGGTCTGTCTGGATTTCGATGAGAAAGGAGGTTCTTGTCAATACTCCAAAGAATGCTCTGTGGACTAGATCTTTAAAAGGAAAGTCATTATCCACAATGTGAGCCAGACTCCTTCAAAAGCTTATCCCTGGTTTAGGCACCAAAACAAACTGACCATATTCAAGAGCTCAGTGTTGTGTGTGTGTGTGCGCACAGAGTCCTGATCTCTGTGGCACTGCCAGGGCAACAGGATGCAGCTGCTTCTTGTGGATCTGGAAATCATGAAAGTGTCTAAATATGACCTTGGCATATTGAAAATCTGTCTGTCCACAACTGGGGGTGCTGAGCCCTTGAATATAAACCCCTGGGCTCTTACAGAAATCTGTTTGATCTGGAAGTGCTGGGAGGGAGCTCTAGCTATGCAGATTAAAGTTCCTTGTTGAATTAATTTTGAACTGGTTGTCACATTTAGTAATTATGCTGTTAGAATCATAAATACAGTTGGACGAGTAAGAAAATTATTATTAATTTGTTAATACACTATTACAAATGTCTGTGGCCTATTTTGCATTATTTCCTGTGATATTTGAAGCCTGTATCATTTTCACAGCAAATTATAGTTCCCTTTATTAAATGCTGTGAGAAATTTTGCTCCCTGTCAGTGGAGCAGCCTTTACTAAGACACTGGTTGTTCTACAGTTTTCACTTTGTCAAGCTTCAGAGAAGTAAGTTTAAGAAATAATTAGGAGTAGATGACATCTGAATGCACATTTAATATTTTCTTCTCCCCAGTTTCTGGCTTTACTTCCTGGTGATGTTGATAAGAGCTGTGTCTGAAACTCTTTTGGCTTTAACACGTCAGGAGGTCACCTGAGGGCCTACAGGTTCTCTGTGGCAGACTGTGGTCTGCCTTTACCTGATTTATTATTTTAACTTAGTTTGTTACTTCCTTTGTAACAACTTAAAAATTCTGGGATGTTGTAAGGAGTCACTAGGAGCACAAGCTTGTACTCAAGAGAATGCGGACTAGCTAATAGCTTAGCTGATGTCATGCATAAAAGTAATTGGTACAATTGAGAACAAGCATGAGCCTTGGAATCAATTATTTCTTCAGTGTTTTCCAGAATGGAAGCCCACTTATGCAGGAAGTGGGTTTGTGCCATGAATACAGGCAGTAAAACACTGTGATCCTCTGGCTGGAAAAGTTCAATCCACATGTGAGATTGTGGTTACTATTAATGATACACTTTACCTATTGTTATAAATAATTTGTGGTTTTGATAAAACAGTGCTTTTACTCATTGCGAACCATACCACACTTTCGGTATGTATTTTCAAGATTTCAGCTGTAATCTTTAAAAACTTTTAGATTTATTCTGTAGATTCTTATAATTATGTTGATAAACAACTTGAATAAAAACAGTCGCATAAAGCTTGTGGTGTTTGTGTTACTTTTCTGTTTCTATTTCATTGTTGAATAATTTGCCAGAATACAGCCAGATAGTAATTGAACAGAACTTGCTGCTACACTGTCTTTGATTTGCAGAAAGAGAGACACTGGGAGCCACATTCCCTTCTGAAACAGCTTTAACGTCACTGGATTTATCCTGATGGAAAATATTATCCTTGCTGCAGAGATGTACATAAAAGTGATCATGTTTTGTGTTTGTTTTTTTTCTCCCCCCCCTGAGTATTCATTAACCTAAGGGAATATCTCAAGCTTGCTCTTTGGTGAATCTTTTAATACCTGGAGAAACAGGAGTATTGAGAGAATGACATCACTCTGGTAAATAATTATTCATTCCTCTTGATGACTGGGGCATGAGGATTATGTCATCTTAAACAGTGATAACCTGCCAGCCATTAAGTTAAAGATCCCCTTCACTCATAACCTGTCCCTGTACAACAGATACCACTCTTAACTTCTATACATCCTATTGATACCCTGTATTGTATCAAAGTGACATATAGTCTCTCCTATTTCATGTCTTGCCTTTGTTATAGAGAAGAGAAATCATATTGCTCCCCATTTCTGTAGCTCCTTATTGGGGAGGGAAGACTGTCAGTGTAATAAGTTTATGGTCCCATCTCTCTCTTTAAATAATAATGTGCAGTAAATGGTGGGTGACTTGGTTACTTAGCAGCATACCTGGTCCTGACTGGCATCTGGGAGAGTTTTTTCCTCTCAGAATCTGACCCTTTGCAGAGGAGCAATTAACTCTGTTTTACTCAGAGGGCCATGAAAGACAGATGCTATTTATGACTTTTTTTTTTTTTCCTAAAGTAGCTTCTGATGTTTGGATGTCTTAGTTTTGTTGTGATGGAAAAATGTCCTCTGCCAGGAAATCATACAGATTTATGCTCTTGTATGCATCCTCTGCTTTTCTAGGTCTTAGACTAATCTTTCCAAGTAGATTGCTGTTTAGAATGATGGGTTTTGTTTTGCTTTTTAGATAGGCTATTATTACTAGGTAGTAGCTGCAAAAATCCCGTTCTTGTGGTTTTAGTAGAAGAATGATAGAGACTTCATCTTAATTTTCAGCAGTAAAATATGATGAACAATGAGCAAAAACAATTTGAATATGATGAGCAGTGAGCAAAACCAATTTGGAGCAGGTATTCCACAGAAATAAGAGATTCCCATCCTATTGTGGCTTTAATGCTGACATAACCCAGGGGCACTTGTAGAAGGCTTTGAAACTCCTGGAGTGCAGTGTAGATCCAGGCTTTTACTGGCTAAGTACAGAATAGGTAATAAGTCTACATGGACATAATGGGCAAAGAAAAGAAGTGAAGAAAAAAACAAAATGTCATTGAAAACAGACACAGAAGTGTTTCTGACAGACAAGAAACAAAGCCATGATTTGATTCACAGTCAGCCTTGAAACAAGACCATCTAAACCCAAGGTCTTCTATTCTTGTTGCAGTGTTGGTTTTCAAATGTTCAACATATGTTTTCCCTGCCACTGCTTTTACATGTGATTTTTGACATCTGATGTGTCTAAATGTTACTAGAATACTTTATCATTCTTTGTGCAGGGAATCTTTTCAAAGAACACCACCACAGAAATGGCATTTTTATTTTTTCTAAATGATTACAGTTATCTTGGAAAAACATCTGTGATAACTTTTAGAGAGTGATTTGTGGTTTTTTATTTTTTTTACTTACCACATTATTTTAGTTGCTTAGCCATAAAATAGCCATTGTTGTTACTGCATAAAAATCTTAAAATAAATTAATATTCAACTTAAGACTTTCAGGTGACACTGATAAATGCTTGAGACAAGTGTGCTTTTGCTGTTGGCAAGAGGGGTAAGGAATTATATCTGCAGTTATTCCTTTCCTGGAGAGCAGGCTTGAGGAATGAGTCCTGCAAACACCTGCAGCAACACTCAGCATTTCTCATATACTCAAAATTAGCAACCACGCAAAGTCCTTTTGCATAGAAGACATGTCCTCCAGTAAACTAGGCAAGAACTATAGATATCCTCCAATAATGACAGATAGGGGTATCTCTACAAGTGCTTTAATGTGCAACAGAGACTGTTTATAGATATGAATCCTTGTCACATGTACGTGAGCTGTGCTGTGCATGCTAATGGGTACTGAGCAGCTTGTGAAATGGTCTGTCTCAGCCTGGTCCATAGAATGTTTAGGGTTGGAAGAGACCTTAAAGATGATCTGTTTCCAGCACCAGGTTTCTCAAGTACTTCAGCACCATAAAGACTCTTGTACTTCTGTCCTTGTTTTAAGTACTTTCATTTTGGAGACATAGGACTACATGGAATTAGCTGCTCATTTGTAGAAAATGTTTATAACTGTATATTCACTATTTCCCTATCCTTACTTCAGTAACCTGGACTGACTAGGTAATCTGCAATCAATTAAGTAAGGAAAGCATTATTATCTATAAAGATAAAGATTGAGAAACTTCATAGCGCCACTTTAAAATAGGCAAAATAGATCCTATGGGTGCATTCACAGTGCTAAACAGCATTTAACAAGGCGGCGTCTCTTATTAACATCATAGGTTGCTGTCTGGGAAAAAAAAAAGAGCAGCAAGTAATGGAAAACAAAATAAATCAAACAAATGCACACTGAATCTTAGCTATGAATCTGGCCTTAGGCAATTTGGCATCAGTTTGCACCCTTGGAGAGCAGCTGCATTGCAGAGGAGCTGCTCTCTGAAGGGGAGGGTGGCTTTACAAGCCTGTTCAAGGCTCTGCTGCAGCACTCTGCCAAATGAGTTTCTTCTGCCCAGGGACAGGTGCTGAATCATGTCTCTCATGGTCAAACAGGAACCATCTGCTTCTATACCAGCACTGTCCTTTCCTGGTAGAGATGTTGGCCTCTCTGTGATGGAGAGGCTGCAGGATAACTGAGATTCTGGACCTACGAAGAAACTTCAATGACTGAACAGGGAATCTTGTTCTGTGTTTTAAGTAAGGTTTTTGTTTTGTGGGTTTTTTTNTGGGTTGTCTTTTTTTTTTTTTTTGAGGTCACTCATTTCACTAACTGGCCATTGGCATGAATTCTAAACCTTTGGTGGAATCACTTTTAATCAGCATCCCTATTGTTACATAGACTTAAGAATTTGAGCAATAAACGCTAGCTGAGAGCACCAGTTAAACAGGATGATGAAGTCAGATTTATAATGAAGGAGGAGAAATCCCACCTGCCTGTGCATCTGGGTTGTTCCTATAGCTACCCAAACAGGGTGAGGGAGATCATAGGCAATTTTCAGTGGTAACAAAGTGCAGTCAGCCAGCAAAATCTGTGTCCTGTATGGCTTCATGTCTAGTAGTATTGTTTGAAACCATCCTGCTTCAGTTCTTTCTTAAAGATGTGAACATGACTTGTGACTGAAGTTTTAAACGAAGGCTATAATTGTGCAGAAGGGTGTTTTTGGAGAAGGTGGTTGGCTGTGGCCTAAAATAAGTGTCTGGTCCCAGACTCCCTGGAGCAGCTTGCTTTCCTTGAACAGCACAGGACAGCAGCACGCTAAGCTTCAAATACTGTCAAATATTTTTTAAATGCTACTAGCTATATTCAAACTGCAAATGCTCACAGTATCCCTATTTTAGCCACTTACCCTCACTTCTTCCTGTAGTTACTATTTGTTCCCATTGGTTTCCTGTGGCTCAGCAGTTCTCTGCTATGAAAAAGGTACCAGAAACAATATTGACAAAAAGGGGGAGAATAGAGTGAATATATATATGGAACTACAGGCATCTAAGCATTCAACACTAGCTATTATCATAGAACATGCCAATTAAACTAGTCTGCATTGATAACTGCCATACAATTGGTTGAAAGTATTGCAACCAGCAACTTGATCTGTAAAGAGCACTGAAGAATCAAGGCAGGAGAGCATTCTGGTATGGGAAAGTGTTTCATTTTAAGGATGGTTAAACAGTTATGCTGAATATCTCTGGAATCACCCATTTAAATACTTTAGTAAATTATGACCTAAAGATTTCCATCTACTCAGATATAAGAGTAAAAAGAACTGTGTTTAATAAGAAATATTTAAAAACAATATGTTGATGCTGGATATGTTCCTGGGATTAGTGAAAGACCACTGGCTTTGCCCATCCATTGATTAATCCAAGAGGAATTACATGAACTTTGGTTGTCACCCACCTCTTCCAGATGAAGAGTAAAATCATGTTGCTTAATGGAACTTGTTAAATACCTCCCTTTACCTTTTGTAAGTGCACAGGTATTCTTCCACTCTGGGGGGCAAAAAAAGAGCTTGGATCCTTAGCTGTTTAAGACTGCACTAAATTTTACATTTTGCTGGCCTGGACAAGGACTGATATCTGTCCTGGACTGTTAATAATAAATCTTTAATTTCTTAAAAGGATGCTAATATTTTATTGTACAACTGTTTAGTACATTTTGTATGTAAAAAAACTTGCATTTGAAAAAGTATTAATTCTTACAGACAGTGACAAAAGAAAAAAAATTATTCCTAAGTAATTTCTGCATGTTGTGAAAATGTTTTGGAACTGTTTTAAAAACATGACACTTGTACTAGAATACTAACCTTCCATAAATATTTTTTGCCTATAAAATGTTCAATAGAAAGAAAATTCTGGAAGAAAAAAAATTAGATTGTCAACCAGAGCAGAGTGCCTGCCAGAAATATTTAAAACAGATATTGATTGAGATACCATCTCAGAGTCTTGGCAGCTAGATAACTTTTATACAGAACAGGGAAAGCCAAAAGGCTAAACTCTCCAAAGAGCAGGGTGTTCAAAAACCTGCCCAGGCTTATGACCTAAGAGCAGTCTCTTCAGTGTACTTCTGAGTGAAACAGACTATTATTGATTCAACAGGCTTTCTTGCTTTCCTTGTCTTTAGTTTCCTCTACTGTCCTTCAGTTCAGTCATTTGGGGCTTTTCAGGAAGTCTCAGAGAGGAAATGTCTGATCTCTTGCTTTGTTATTTCTCTTATTTCCAGCTGGAATACCTTGTTCAAGTGCTAAGAAGTTTGAGAACACAGTATTAGTTTAAGGATGTAGAATACTTATACATTTACATATATAAGGTATGTAATTTCTGTGTATTTATAGATATATATCTATATAATTATACTTATAGCCCTGACATATTCTTACTAAGTTTAAAATGCGTTCCAATGCATTATCAAGGCTGAATATCAATGAAACTAGAGAATTCTGAATAATGGAGGTTAAGGTCACTCCAGACAGCTTCTGTGCTGTTCTTGTTACCAGGACTATAAACAGGCTTTTGCATAGTTTAGGGCATTAACCTGAGAGGAGGAGCAGTTTTACTCTGTATAGTGTATTGTATATATAGTATATAGTCTACTCTGCAAGAATATTGTCATCCTAAAATAGGATTTGTCTGAAGAACCAAGGTAGATTTTCAGCTAAGGTAAAGTGGTCTCTTTAAACAGCTGTCTATGAGCCATGTATTGGCAGAGTAATCAAAGTCAGTTTTTATGAAGAAATATGAGATTAATATAGATGCTGCTGCCTATGGTCAGTGGACTCTTAGCTGTGGTGTGTTTTGGTTTGTTAGCTAGTTGGGTTTTTTTGTTTTGTTGAGTGGAGAGGTGTTGGGCTTTCTGTGTGGATAGGTTTGTTTTGGTACTTTTTTAACAACTGTTCTATTCAGTGAGGACTTTGTTTGCTGAGATCAATCAGAGCAATAGCTCTTAGTAAGCTTCTTAGGAACAACATTTAATGGATGCAAACACCTTTGTGGAATTGAGGAAAAATTAGGCAAATCAAATGCCAAAAGATTCTGCCCCCTCCTCTCCACCAAACAAAACCAACCCCCCCTATTTCTGAAGTTAAAAAATGCATATATGAAAAGTGCAGTGGGGAGGAGTAGTGGAGCAGTTTGGAAGACAGGGATGGGAGAGAAACACAGATGAGTTTCTTAATAGTCTATCTTGTTATTATCATATTTCTTACAGTTTCAGGCACTTCAGACAGTTTGCCTCTTAGTGTTGGCTCAGAAGAGAAGATGTATTATTTGATGTTCTGGATTTACTTTATTCTCAGTTTTTCTGCTTCTACTGGAAGACTTCTATTTTACTGCAGGTTTCTGGACCAGAAATACATAGAGTTTTGAATTTAGCTTTCAGTTTAAATTAACCCTACAAAACCAAGAACTGGAAGACTTGCACTAAAAGTGGATGGGTCCATTTAAGCCTCCCTCTTTACCTACACATCTGTGCCCAGTGTGTGTTATTCTCTGAGTGACTCAGTTTTATGAGGGCTTGGCTTGGAGCAACCCAGTGTGGAGCTTTTCCAAGTAGCCATTTCCATTCTCTCTAGAACTTAGTGTTTTCAGTCCCCCTTCTTTTCATAGGAATATTCTTCTTCACAAAATATGTGACATGTAGCAATTTTCTTGATATTTCTGTTAGTTTATTAGTGGTTGATGTTAAGTGGGCATGCAGGACAGAATAGAAGATGCTTTTCCCAGCCACCAGTTAAGACTGTATCCCTTAGACTGCAAGTTTATGACCCAATGGTGGAAAAATGTATCCATGGGGACAAGCTGGTTAATGAATTTTCTTCTTTCTTACCATTTTAGTACAAATCTCTATACTGGGATATAATTTTGTAGTATTATAAATCCGTTTAATGTATAACAGTCTTATCAATAACTGGCTCTACATGCTTGACTCTAACATGCTTAACAATATGGTCCATGAACTGAAAAATCTTATAAGTAATGTTGGGTTCAATCCTCGGAGATAGATGGTTCAGTAGATTTACTACAGCTGATTGTACTTAAATTCCTGTCATTTATTAAATTCCTTAGAACTGAGATTTTGCATGCTGTATAGGAAACTTAAGAATGATTTCTTGAATGTAATATAGCAAGTCAATTATATAAATTCATTCTTTTTTGGTGATTTGCTACTGGCTGCTTATTGATCTTTGATGAAAAAGTATTATGAAAGGAAATTTATGTGCCTGTAAACTTGATGGCAATAGTGATAAACCGGATTTGCATGCAGGCATAGCTACTGCTTGCATTCCCAGCAGAAAGATTATATTGCTTCACTCCACTGATTGGAAGTAAGAAATAGTGCCCTACCTCTTAGATTCATGAACTGGAGGGTGTGGGTGCTGCCTGTCTGCACATGTGTGCATGCATACTCATCGTATTAGAATTGTTTAGCTCTTTACATTTAGTGACTATAAAGCATATCTTGGGTAGGTCAGGCTGGCAGTTCAGATTATATGCTACTGAAACATTCTGCATAGAGGAAGTGTCCTGTTTTTCAGGGTTCTCATGCCCTTTCTGCTGGGACAGTATCTCCAGTGGGCTGCATCCTAGGCTTGGAGGTATCACAAATTGAGTTCTCTTTGAGGCTATTACCTCTAAAGATTCAGGTTGGCGCTGCTGGCAAATAGGGATTATTTGTTGGGTGTGACCTGATGTGAGTGTAGAAAGATGGTACTTCTAGGCTGCCCACCAACGTGGAGGACAGGAGATAGTCAAGACTTTCTGCAGAAATATCAGGTGCAAGGCCCATGGGGCTCAGCCAAATAGTGTGTTATCAGCAGGGGTTACCATTTGTTGCCATGGTTTAAAGTAGAAGTCATGAAAATTGGTGTCTTGTAATAACCTTGTGATCCATCCTCAAGGTGTTAATCATCCTCATAGTCAATTTTATCTGTGCATCAATCTCCCACAAAATGATGGGAAAAACAACATTGTAGTGAGACAGCCCAACATAATAATTAATATGCAGTATTAAATCTTTCATAAGCAGACAGTAAGGAAAAGAAAGCTCAATCATTACATTGGATTTAATTTGCTGAGGGAAACAGCCTTCACACCTGAGCCACAGTCACAGCTTGGTTTTCTCTCAATTAAAGCCATACTTGTCTAAAGCAATGAGGGTTTGGAGGACAAGATCAGGGCACATGCTAATGATATTCCCTGCAGAACAAGGGCATTATGAAGAAACTGTTATGAGGCAAAGACCACATAATCTGTTTTCAAGATTCTCTCTGAAGCAATGAATATAAAAATTTGGTGAATATTAGATATAGACTATCTTATTAATAATCAGAATTATTTTTTCAAATTCTAAAAATATGAAAGTGTATTTGTTACATGTTCAAAGACTAAAAATTGAGAATGTTAATATTTACTCATAAAATACGGTTGTTTTAAAGCTATAGCATTAAAATATAGTGTTTTGTGACACTATATTGCCAGTCAATAGTACAAATCACAAGATTTATATTTCTGCACTTAGCCTTTGGAAATCTAAACAAAAAATTGTTGCTTACTCCTATTCAGATCCATTTTGAAGTCTTCCCCTCATATACTATGTTGTTTTGGCTTAAGTCAAACTATAACACTATGATCTACTGCAATACTGCTCTACTAATTAGAGTTTCTTGCCAGACTGTTAGAATTTCTGGCAGTATCGCATAGCTCCCAGAGAAATTCTAAGCTGAGGTTTCCAGAAAGTTGCTAGTAGTTACTATTACTGATTGCTTATCGTTTACTTAAAACCATGTTTTGGAAGGATGATGAGCAATTGCATTCAAAAAGACTTAGAGGTATGCCTATGCAACTACAGAATGTTCTCAAAATTTTTTTTTTTCTCAAAAATAGTAAAAAACTTCCAGGATCTTTTTCAAGCTTCTTAATCTATATACAATCATAAGCAAGTTACTCTTATTAAATAGTTCCTCACCATATGCTTATACATGGACACATTCCTTCCCTGAGTCTTGCTTATATGAACAGAATTTGAACTGTTTCAAGTCATTCCTAACTAATCCCTCTCTCCAATGCTATAGTGCATTATTTGACATTTGTCTGTAGCTACAAAGAGAATTCCATAAATGAAATTTCAAGTAACTTGAGGTGCATTAAATCTAATGTTTTAACACCTAAGAATGCTTTTATTTGCCTTCAGAATATTAATTCTGAGGGTGGATTTGGTTTTGTTTGTTTTTTCCTGAGCCCAGGTAATGAATCTTGAAATTTGGCATTAGAGAAATACAGCATTACAAATTTGCACCTCTAGAAATCCCATCCTATTGTGACTGGTTTACACTAGCTTAACTCAAAATAGTTTTTCAATAGAAATATACTATACTCAATTATAACTGATTTGAAACAAGAAACCTACTTTCAGATTTTGTTTCTGTGGAAAACACCAGATTAAAAATACTAGATATGAAAGGAGAGGGTCTAAGAAGTTTATCTCTTCCCTGCTATCCCTAGGTTTCTCTTGAGTTTGCCTGGTTTAATGCAGAGGGTCTGGATGACCTATTTCCCCTCTATCTCAGGACATATTGTCAGCTATTCAGCTATTTTTGATCATCTATTTAATCTGATCCAACTTATACTTGTGTCATGTCACATTTGTCATTGCTATTTTTTGTCTAATCTTGCTGTTTATATGACAAAAAACTTCCTAGCTGAGCCTAATCATTGAGCACCTATCCATAAAATAGTTTCAAAATAATGACTTGTGTTGGAAACAGGAAATAAAACCCTTAAGAAATTATAAAAAAAAGTCCCAACCAATACCCAACCCCCAAACTCCAATAGAAATGCCACCCATATGTTGAGAGCCACTTAAGATTACATCTTTCAAATACGCTGAGGTACTTCTGCCATGAACAATGCTTAACTAGACTATTTAGATGTTTACTATTTAATAATTTAGGGAGATCTCCTAATAATTTCTGCTTTGGTGTGGCTTCATGATTTGTGTGGGATGTTTTTTGATCACTTTGTGTTGTGGGGTTTTTTTCTTTCTGACCTTGTCTGGTTTGTGTAATCTGATGAGCCATCAAGGAATGGACTATTAACTTTCTGCTTATGTTACTTTATTTGCATGTAAAGCCCAAAGTAGCAGTGATCTATTATAGAATCACAGAATATCCTCAGTTGTAAGGGGCCCATGAGGATTACTGAGTCCACACAGGACAACACATTAAACCCTGTATTAAGAGCACTGTCTAATTGCTTATTGAACACTAATAGGCTTGGGGCCATGACCACTTCCCGAAGGAGCTTGTTCTGGTGCTGAAACACCCTTGCATCTCTTCTGCATTGAGTGTTCTGGATGTTTTGTATTCTTCTGAGAGTAAATGGTCCACCATTTCTTTCTTTCAAAGGTGCTATCATAACTGCACCATTGAAAATTCATGTTGGCAGAAGAAAATTGCAAATTATAAATTCTTCAGACTGTGAAATGTGTGCAAACCAGTCTCAGAGTGTTTATAAAGCAAACCTCATCTTTGGCATATCATGTTTATGCCACTTCCATGGAATTGTCTTGAATCCTCTAGCACTATTGATGATAATTCCCAGTAAGACATGAAAAAGCCTTGTGTGGAATAAATAACACTCTCAGGGGCCCCATGAATCCTGAGATGGATGGGTATGGCAATAGCCAATACATGACTCTGCAGATTTAAATATGCAAAGATAAGCAGAGTAAGGGATGCTAGAAAATTGGAAAAAATTAAGAGCTATTAAAAAAAAGTCTCAAATGATGGAACACTTGTAGTGTAAATGGATTTAATGATTACATTTAAAAAGTAAGAAAGGAATTAACTCCTCTTCACTCCAGACTGTAAAATAACTCAGGTACAGTCTCTCTAAGTCAGAGAGACTTTGGTTTTTGAAAAACCAAAAAAGGTGGATCTGTAAAGGATTTTGCTGTTGCACAGAAGTCCAACCCCTAGTCCCTAACCCCCATATCTGGCATTAAAAATTATCCTGGAACGAGAACAACAGTAATAATGTGATAATGAGGCAAACTTAGCAGTATGACCAGAACTCCAACCAGTGTTAGTGGTCACAGCCAAGCCATGTGTTAACACAGAGTAACAGATCAGTGCAAAATGTTTCCATGGTAGAGCTTGACATTGAGTGGGTAGCATGTTTTTGTTGTGTTTTGCTTTTCCCTTTTGATGCACAGATGTTGTGATAATACAAATCATTTTTCTTTAGTTCACTGTGATCAGAATTAACCCTAAGGGGATGTTAAAGCCAGAAATGGTGCCTAGTATCTGTTCAGGTTGGGTTTCGTTACCAGCATCTAACCATGACAGACATACCAAATTGGCGATGGGAGTAAAGAATTCATAAGAAATGGTCATGATCAGTATGTAAATTATGCAATCAAGCTATGTGTGTGCTAAGCAGTGGGAGCTTTGATGCATGAAGGATATGAAAAAGAGTGTGGTAATAATCTCTATGAATATAACAATACTTTCAGAACTGTCCTAGACTTTTTTCTTTTTTCCTTTCTTAAATTTAAAGAATGGCTAATTTTCTTACTAAACAAATAAGATACATGATGTGTATGGCATGACTGAAATGTGTTTTGGTTTCTTTTTTTTTTTNTTTGCCTTTTTTTTTTGTTTTGTTTTTTTTTTTTTTTTTTTTTGGTTCTTGTTTTTTCCTGTTATGGGAAGGGGGAGAAGAAAACTAATCAGTTAAAAGTAACTACACTCCGGTTTCCAAAAAGTGAGCCAAAAGATTTTTGTTTGGTTTTGTATGTGTTTTTTTTTTTTTTTTTCCCCCTTGTAGGATTGCAAGGACAATTGTCCTCCAACCTTTCTCCTTCTGTAAAGAATCCAAGAAGAGGACATGTAAGCTCGTAATTAAATCTGCTTCACACCGTGGTGCAAAATGCAAAGCTAAAGCAGAACAGAGAGAGAAGATCCCTCTGCTGCACCTATTGAGTTGCAGAGAATGAAATTCTTTTTGAGCATCTTGTTATCTCAGAGGAAGTACTGCTTCACAGAAAAACACACAAAAAATCCCAATAATTACAAATGCTCAGTGGTTTATAACCAAGTTCTTATAATGGGACTAAGGCGTGCACAAAACAAATTTCAGCTGAGGAATGGAAAGCAGTCCTCATGCTCACTGCCATGTTAGAAACCAGCATTTGTGACAAGTCAAAACTATGAAAAGGTGGTTCAAGTTGCAATCACTCAGCTGTAGCTGGCTGTGTTCATCCTGTGATCAAATTAAACATTTAAATATGAACTGCAGTGTCAAAGACAATTAGACTAAGAAGTAAAAACCAAACACAAACCCTTCCAAAACAAAATAACCTCCCAAACCCCCCCTTCTCCAAAGCAAAAGAATCTCCAACACAGATGCCAAAGTTTCCACATATCACTAACGTTTATATTCACTTTTCTGAGTCTTCCTCAGGGAGGAGCCAGAGTGAATAGGATATAAAGTGATCTTATTTGTAAAGAAATACTGAAAAATTTTTTTTCTAACCAAGAGACTACTTCTGTCAGGGTGTTTTCTGATAGAGACATTGTCTCTGAAGCTAGCTGTAGAAAATTATAGCAAGTTCAACTTCTTGGATATGTTAGAGTAAGGAACTGGTGAGGATACTTCAATAATAAACTTTGCAAAGAAGCAACTTAAAAGGAATGGTATAGGCAGGTGATAACTGCAGTAATTATAATTTTTGAGACCCAAAGTATTACTGAAAATGCTATAAGTGGTTTCTGTGGTTCATAGCTTAACTATGTAATGGACCTGTTTGTAATGATGTCAGTTTTGTACAGAGGTATGTCATGGAGAGGAGTGCCTAAGGGTGATGGAATGCAGTGGGAAGGTTTTAAGGAGAGGGGACTATGAAGGCCTTTGGCTCTCTGTGTACAGCAGAGGCCCATGTCACTTTGTCATGTGAAGATATCCAGGGTTGTGGCCCCGATGACCTGGAACACCTAGTGGGATGCTTGATATGGAAGAATCTTGTCCATGTAATAAAAACTAAGTTTAGACTAAAGAAATTACATGACTGCAAGATGCCCTCAACATTTGGGGATGTTCTTCAAATGGTGTACTGCCATTGCAAGCTGGTAACTGACCACTGAGGAACTGAAGTTGTACTCTGATAGGTAGGATTCAGGTACAAAGATTAGAGGGGTTTATTTGTATGATGGAAACTGTGAGCGAGGAAAGAAAGCAGGCAGCTGAGAGTAAGTTCACCAGGACACACCATGACATCTTCCAAGGTTGCAGTTGAACCAATAGATGTGCCCAGGACAGAACATTTTTCTACATGGATAAGGTATTGCACAATGAGAATGTGGGTGTGATTATGTTCAAATACAAGATAACATGAAACTGTATGACATGGGCAGAAACTGGAAACTAAATATACTTGTGGGTTATGTAATTATTATTAATAAAAGGTTTATCAACATATAAGACAATAAACCACAAAATGTATACTGTATATATTACAGTTTATATAAAGACAAGCTTTGTCAGAGCTATTAGTGCTGCACTGTTAAATGGATGGACCCTAATATGTGAACTTTGCTTTCTTGTTATCTTCTGGTTATCAGTTGCTGAAGTGCCTGGGACCCCTATCACGAGCAGTGTAAAACTTATACACTGTGAAGGAAATTAAGCCCTTGGACTTGCTCTGCAGGGTCTTGTGGGTTTTAAATGTAGTAGAGCAAATTCATGTATTTAAAAATATAGGAACTGTTAAATCTGGAAATATCCCTTGGAGTGCAGGAAAGTGAGTTCAGCTAGGAGGGGAGCAGCAAGCCCTGATATGAGTGACCTAGGTCCTGCCGAAAAAGTCAGAGGCTCAAAATAAGAAATACTAAACTGTTATGTCTTGCGGAGGTGGAGAAGAATTGTCCATTTGCAGCATTAGATACTTGATAGAACTTGCTGTGTTACATATAATTGTATCACATAAGGCACTTAACAGGGTTTGAGTAGTAAATTAATGACATTGCCTTGCGAGATATATTGTTTTCAATTAAATTTCTGAATAGAGACAAAAAGATGTTACTGTGCAAAGAGCAGTGAGTATGGCGCCAGACTCCTCTTCACAGGAGTCTTCTGATGTAGGTTGCAAGCCTGAAGAAAAGGGTGTCACAGTAACTAGAAGCTGAGAGGACTAAACTGTATGAACTTGCTTGGAGATTGAAGAGATTATAGATGGTAGTTCTCCCCTAAAGGATAGAGTTCCACCAGAACATTATTAAATGTATTGAAGTAATTTTTTTATATTTTGACATTATAGGGGTATGCAGAGACGGTATAAAAAACCAGAATTTTAAGAGAAGAAAAAGAAATCTGTCATGTATCAGGTTGCACTATGTCATAACTTGTTACAATATGGGAACTTAGTTTTCATAGATTTTGGTTCTGTTTTCCCAATTACTATGTGTGTCAGCACTGTTTGTTGTTTCGGTTGTACCTTCTCAGTGTGAATTTCCCGTAGCAGTTTAGTCTGACAGCTTGAACTTCAGATTTTAGCTTGCCTTTTGTACTAGCAAGCTGTTATATCCATAGTTTTGGATTGTCTGTATCAAGACAATAACTAAAGTAGCACTTGTGATCAAATCAGCAGGAGTAAGGGCTGAAGAGAGAGCTTTGTGGAATCACCATAGACACATAGAGTTGAGACTGATGAAGTAAATGGAGAGAAGAGGGAATCCAGAGAGGTAGGAGTAATGGAAACCATAATAGGATAGCATTTCAGATTTTGTCATGTTACGGCTATCAGATGACTAAGGGACATATTAAAGAAAATGTGACTCAAGGTTGGGGATAGGGCTTATTTTTGCCTTGGAAGGACAGGTTTTAAAGAAAAATGGACAAAGCAAAAAAAGCCATGTTTTCATGAGTAGCTACTTGAATTTCAATGTTTACATTTTCAATGTAAAATTTGCATATTGATTTGCTAGAATGTAAGGGAAAAAACATTACATTTATAAAGGGTTTTTTCTTCCCTCTCACATACACTGCCAGACAGATATTGGTAACTGTAATACTTAGAAGGGTCTTTAGGGCAGAAATCAGGCAGACTTTAGGCACTTCACACCCAAAACTTTTAAAGGTTTGGCCCTAATAAATTCTAGACAGGGGAATCAGATTGACTGTTGAGTATGTGTTAGTTACTGAATAAGGATAAAGCAGTGCCATATCTAGTCATTTGGCCCAAATCCAGTAAAATCTTATTTTATCCAGATTTTTACTATATACTTGCTAAATTAATTTTTGTGAAAGCCACCAACTGGAAGGAGCAGTAGAAGCGGTACATGGGGGAGGTATGCTACAGCATATGCTCTGGTTCTGCCCTTGAATAGGATGGTTCTGAAAACAAATTATATAATGTGTTGACAGAAAACTATAATCCCTGAGGTAAATTTGGCTTTAGAAAATATTCTCTAAGAATCATTTGACAGGTCCTTTGAGAACAACAATATGGTAAGAATGGTATCTGATGCACTGTTGGCAGATTTGAATCTATCCAATTTTTTTAAGAGACATGAAGTATCCATAATTTATAGTAGACCTAGGGCAAATACTGTGATATTTGCTTAATTTTGAAGGGAAAGCTTTTCCATCTACAGAGTTATGTTCTAACACATTTTTTCATGATCCTATATCTAGTTAAAAGGATGGCCATTCTGTTAAGAGTTCTGCTGAGAATTTGGTCAAATTTATCTCTCAGCTGAACTGTAAGAAATTCATAACTGCTTCAGTTGGTAGTCTGTCTAAACTTGCACAAAAATTACTGTTAGAAGAACCTGACTCAGTCAAGTATTACCAAGTGGTGTGTATTTTTTAAATTACTGATATGAGACTTGAGAGTGTCTCCATTGATGTAAGCTGAAAATATGATAGAAATAGGAAAGCACATGGTGCTGGGTCATGGCTCATTCTTCAATGGATTGTTTTCAGAGGTTCTTATGTGGGACTGTTTTAGAGTGCAGTTTCAACAAGGGAGGTTTAATACAGTTATTTTGGTACTAACTGGATTCTACTGAAATGAAAACTCTATAACCCTCACATTTTAACCTCCCTGTCAGTCATAGGAAGAGTATTATACACTGCAATATTTACAACATCTGCTAACTGCTATCTGTTCGTGTGTTTTATAGCTGACTATATGTGACCAACACTTTAAATTTCACAGAAATTTATATAACAGGGAGTTTTGGGTATTTCTTTTGTAAAAAGAGTTATTAAACCTTCCAAGGGGTTGTTAAACTTCTAAGGACATTTGGAATGGTGGAATTTGGGGAAAAATTGTAGGTACTCTGCAGAGAAGGTGAGACAGCTCTGGACAAAGCTTAAGCTTGCTCATAGAAACATATGTGTTACTTTTTCATACTTGACAGCAAGAGAGCACTGTTTAGTCTTTGATCACTCTAGTGTGGATTAAATGGCAATTGTATGTCATTAGGAAGCCTTTCTTTTAGGTAAGAGTGAAATATCATGGTTAACATGCAAGTTCCTGCATGCTTGAAATAAAGGAAGATCTTGCCAGTCTTTGGGTTCATATTGAAGTTTATCCATACTCACAAAACTCAGTATTTGATGTATTGTTGTGAATTTGATTAGTTTTTATTCCAAGTAGACAAGATTTTATTCTGTTACTAAATATTTATTTAGGTCACTGAAACCAAGTATGACACCTCAAATATAGCCCAGCTTTGAAAGCAGGGCAAAAGGACAAAGATCCTTTTACAAACCTCATATATACCATATAAGAAATACTAAAGAACAGGGGAAACTGTTCCTCTTGCACAGTCCTTCAGAAGAGATTTTTTATTATTCTATTATTTCTATTTTACTTACTGTTTGTGAGAGCAGAACATTAAGGCTCAGCAAAACAATGCTGGCTGTAGTCTATTTTAAAGAATAAAATGAGATTTTTTTTTTTCCTGATTCTTTTATTAATTTTGTTTG
>VXAU01006133.1:656210-698710 GCA_013399695.1 Formicarius rufipectus | reverse complement strand
ACTCCTTTTAATGATCCATATTTGCAAGCTGAATTTGATGCCTGTACATCTTCTTACAGTATGGAGAGCTATCCAGTTTGGCAGCCTGGGGCATCGTAAAGTAGAAGGAAGCAGTGTTGTGTTGTGTTTTTTTCTTTCTTTCTTTCTTGTTGTTGTTTGTTTGTTTATTTTGTTTTCTGTTTTCATTTTTGTTTGTTTGGTTCCCCCCCTCACTTATTTGATGTAAATATTTTTATTGTTTTATATTAGATTTTTTTTCCTCTTCTATTTTGATTCCAGTAATAACAACTGTTGCCCTAGTGGTACCCTGCCCTCCACCAATAGAGAGCAGAAATTTTTGCTCTTGATGCTGCATGCAGATTGGTTGTCAGGAATTATGTTAGGAGCAATTATCATGCTTCTTCCATTGTAACCAAGCGTGTATGTCTTTATGCCAGATATCACAAAACTTTATTCTCCCATGGTATGGAAGATTTGAGGTGGTATTTTTTGCCCTGGTATTTTTATTGTGACTACATCCAGCTGCCCTACCAAGACAGCAAGACTGCCACAGCATAAAATCCTTGCTTTGAGAAATATATTCTGTGTTTTTATGTTGAGCACTGGAACTTTTTTTTTAAAGTTCTTTTACTTTCTTTCACTGTTCTGTTCTTACCTACAGAATGTTTCCACTCTGCACTTGTGAGGTCTTTTCTGACATTCATTTGATCCTTGCAGGGAAATCTTTTACCTGCACAAATTCAAAGCAAGTCAAAGGCCACCTTGAGAAGACTGTGGAGGATGAAGTTGCAGTATAACAGTATCATGCTCAGAATAATGATCCCTCTTCCACTTTCAAGAGAAATCAGAGGTACTTTTCTGCAATGTAGCATTTTCATTCTGCTCACATTCTTCATTGATTTTCAGTTCTCCAATCTGATTTTACTGAAGTATCCTCCCAACCAACTGCAAAATGTCAACACAGTTTACAAAATTTTTCATCTTTTCTATCAGCAATTCTATTTGATTAAATGTGTAGCATCAGCAAACATTAAAACTCCAGAGCTTTCTGGAGGAAATAATGCAGTGGAGTTTTTTAACATTTTTTTTTTTTGATGTCTGAGAGCTTCATTCTAATGCAGGAGAGTGAGGCAACTACCATTGACAGTCAGCCTTTCCAACAGCTGAAAATAAATGTGGAACTTCTGAGTATTATTTGGGTTTTAAGCCGAGTTGCTCAGGTAATTATTTAGCCAAATTATATGATCTGACAATTTATGTGACTTCCAGGCATCAGAGTAGCTGTGAATAGATAGTACCTATCCACTGTATGTGTAGGAACTGGTTTTTGGTCTGATGTTTTTGAAGGTATCTTGATTAAGAGCGAAATTCTGCTTTTTTGCCAATGTACTGATACTGTAAGTTCAACAGTGTTTGAAGAGCGAGACATTGTTTAGCATGAAGACAGTACAGTCATGCTATATGCAGTATGAGCCATTCTTATATCAGAAAAATACTGGATGTCATTAAAAAGAAAAGAAAAAAAGAGATTTTACTTTTTTTTTCTGCGTTGGGAATATTTAGCAAGGAGGCAAATGATCCTTGTAAATGTATTTTAAAAAGCTGCAAAGGTGTATTAGGATAACTGAGGGGTGACAAATTCACACCATTCAAGCATCTTAATCCAACTGCTCGTGGTGCCTAGGGCAGGGGTGTTTGTGTGTTTGTTGGCAACTAGTAAAAATCTGGTCACTCCAGCTCAGTGGACATGAAATGAAAGATTATCCTGCTGAACCTCACTCTTCAGATATAATTTTAATTTTTTCTGTTAATTATCATGTATATTTGAGCCCTACTTCTAAGCCTGTTCCTGCTCCCTAGTGAACAATCAAGTTCAAGTTATGCTATAATAGATCAGGGAGTACCTAGAAAATAATAAACAGGGAATGTGAGCCATAGGCATCAGCAGAATTTGTGGCTTCAGGCAAACATGATCAGACTCACATGCATTGCCTCCTGTGCACACTGAAGGGATGCTCCTTTCTGCCTCAGGAAAAGATAAGAATAGAGATATTATCTCTGGAGTTCAGAGCTCCAGTTTCTAGCTTTCTGTACCGCTTTCCTGGCCCTGTGAAGGGATTTTGAAAAGGATTACGTACGCAGTGACTCAGATTTGTTGATTTAGTCATGTTGGATAAGTCCACAGGAACTTGAGTGCAACATATACACGTTGTCTGACCCACTTGAGAAGATCAGATTTAAAAGGAAGATGACTGAAATATGGCAAATGAGAGGAATAAAAAAAGATCTGAGAGTCTGACCTATAGTAAATTTTTCAGTACTTTTTCACTTAAATTGGTTCACTTTACATAATAGGTCAAAGGAGCTACATAATCTTCATAAGAAAAGCTTGCAAACCTTTTTTTAACCTTTGTCTCCTAACC
The DNA here is from genome assembly GCA_013399695.1 of Formicarius rufipectus. Taxonomy (NCBI): domain Eukaryota; kingdom Metazoa; phylum Chordata; class Aves; order Passeriformes; family Formicariidae; genus Formicarius; species Formicarius rufipectus. The sequence goes on along the minus strand of VXAU01006133.1, from coordinate 696,287 downwards.
TAACAGGAGACACAAACTTTCCTTTTTGCCTTGCTCACTCTTAATGACAAACAGGGCACAATTTTTATTTTTTTTTTTAAAACTTAATTACTTTATATCAGGCATCTAATTCACTTAGATTTTTTTATGACCAACTTAGACAAAACCCATATTTTATTTTATTAGCTCTGGGTTCCATTTTTTTTTTTAAATTTCTCTGGACTTGAAAATGATAAAAATGAGGATGCATGAATACCTATTGAAAGGGTTGCAGCCATTCATACAAGTTATACATTTCCAAGTCACTGGAGGACTCTCTTCAAAGTCAGGGAAGAGAAATAGGATTGCCTCACTGAAACAGTTGCTTCAGGTAAAGAAAGGGATCGTTACTTTTTTTTTTTAATATAAGATCTATATAATATATAGTCTTTAAAATGATGAGAACTTTTGTCAATAGTGTAGACAGTCAACTATAAATCATGTCAGCTTAGGTGGGAGGAATCCCAAGTTATGTGTTTTGAGGATTTTGTTTATTGTGATACCTTCTTGTGGTGTTATTGAGTCCCCTTTGGTTTATGAACTTGGCAGCAACTCGAAGACTATTCCCTGCAACACGGTTGCCTAGGCAGGCATGTTGATTCTCACAGATCATCTCCTTTGCCCACCTACAGCAACGTGTATTTGTCACTTTGGGATTCTGCCATCTTTTTTCCTCTGTCAAGATTATTTCAAACTCTAATCCTGTTTATCAATGTTACCTGCAGTCCCTCTTGGCTCTGTGTCACCCACTTATTTTTATATATTAAGCTAATAGTAATTTCACTTGCATCATATTCCTAAAGCTTTCCTATGAGAATGTCATGCAAAACTGTCAAAAGCTTTACTAAAGTGAGGGAACATGACACTTCCTTCCTGTTCACACACTCTGTCTTGAAAGGAAACTGGATTGATTTGATGTATGTTCTTGACCAACACAGACTGCTGTGTTAAACTTCCTTGCTACTGTACAAGTGCTTGCAAATAGTTTATAATAACTGTTCCAGATTTTTCTGTACATTGAACCAATTCATCTAAACTTGTCCAATTCTGTTTTCCTCTTGGAATCTACAAAAAAAAAAGTCACACATAAAAGTAGGGTTTATGGTATAATACACCAGAATGTGGGAATAATGATGACTTTTGGTAAAAATTTGTTAGTCAGAATTCAGGTTTGTGAAAGAAAACAGTTCAGAGGCAGGCTTTTGTTTTGGTCAAAACCCTTTGATTTGGGTAAAAATACTAAATAATTTGAATCTGAGGTCAATCTTGCATACTTTTTTTATGCAGTACAGTCTTTTGTAAGAGTCTGGTTTGGGCAAAAATATTATTTGTTTTAGAAAGAGTTATGTGGTTTAGTACTAATAAAACCAGGATCTAGGACTGTTATTTCAAGGAATTTTGGCAACATACAAATGTGAATTGATTATTGCCTGACACAAGGCCAAACTTTGAATGTTTGCAACAAATAATACCTAGCTTTAGTAAATAATCTATATCTGAGGATAGGCTTGGGCCTTTTCAATGTTGTCAATAGAGGGAAAATCATGTGGATTTTATTTTCTTCTGATGTTTGGGAAATACTGACTCAGAAATGCCAACTATTAGTAGGTTTTTGCAGCAACATAGCTAAGTAATGAAAATTTCCAGTCTAACATTTTTTTTGTCATAACACTGTTGAAATAATAATTTCATGATTGATACTAAATATACATATATATAAAACACACCACACAATACATTCAACATTTACAAAATGCTTGACAGGAAAGAATTAAAATACTACATTTGTTTAGCACAGAAAAGAGAGGCTGGAGGGAGAAGTTTCCATAGTTCTAAGAATTAAAAGGCTATTAAAAAGAGAGTAATTACCTAAATTTTAAGAAAAGCTGATTTAGATTAAGTAAAAATGTCTTAATTTTATGGCTATTTAAGAACCTTGACAGTAACTTGACAGTGCCTTGACAGTACCACCTACAGAGACTTTCTGCTATGCCTTTTGCAACCAGACTTGCCTATCTTGCATTGGTCTTATCAGCCATCAACGCGCTTGCAGCAAGCATGGGTAGAGCCCTTCCAAATCTTTGTTCGCGAAGTCTAGCCGTGATGATGATTTAAGAACAAAAAAAGGCTACATGTGGAGTCTGTGAAATGCCCTTAACTGCAGAATTTTAATTATAGGTTAGATAAATATCTTGCATGGGTAGCATAGTTACAGTTGACCTTGTATCAAGTTTTGGGGCATAAATGGGATTACTTCTTAAGGTTCTTTGAGCTCCTTTATTATTTTTTGATAAATAACAAAGTAGTCACATCTAAATTGATTATGTTGAACAAGATAAAGTGCCATAGATCTGGTATCTTCATGAATCAGTTGATTACACACCCAAATCTCAGATTTCATTGTAGAAGAAAAACCTCTAATTTTTGACTAGGCCTAGTTAAGATCTTGAGAAAAATCCATCTAAGGTTGTATCTATTTGTAACACACCTGTTTTCAAAAGAGCTAAGTGACTGTACTCTTGTTCTGATCTTTGGTACTGCAGATCTCTAACAGCACTGCTGAACTACACTGAATCAGAGTTGCTGCTAAATTTCATCATGTGGAAGTGGTTTGGTTTCTTGTTTTCTTTTTCTTATCCTCTGTTTTGTTGTTACTGATACCACAAGGATCATATCAAGACCTTATCAAATTATGAAAGAAGAATGTATGTAAATTCCATCCATAGTGTGCCGTAGCCCATACCCGTGGCAAGTATGGGAAAGAACACACACATCAATGTGATGCAAGATCAGTCCACTTTATTGTGTTTTTCTAACAAGCTCATGTGTCCACGTGCCTCTAAATACATTATAATTGGCTATAAGCAATTGTCCATGCTCTCTTGCTCGGTCTCTGGTTGGCTTCAGGTTTCAAATCCTTTATTGGATACACATCCTGCAGTAAACCACAAATTCTGCTTATCTTTATTCCTCAATGCCGTTAGCCCTGAAAACCTCCCTCTTGAAGACCATTGTGTGACCCGTTGTTTACTTTAACTCCTTGTAGTCCTGCGAAATAGCTAAGGCCCCGACAATAGTGTAGACAATCTGAGATGGATGTTAACATGTATCATCCCACTGACTGAGGGAGGATTAGCTATTATCAGGTACTGGGAAAGGAAATTCTGAACACGCAAACCAACAGGAATACAGGAGTATAATATATAACAATATAATATGACCTTCAGATTCTGAAGTGGATTAATGTTTTCTTACATGCAGCCCTGGTGCAATCAATATTGCTTTGTGTGTCTCTATTATTTAACACCATAGTTTAGTCTTTTAAAAGCTGTGATTAAAAGTGTTCTTCCCACAAATAGATCTTGAACTAATTGGCTGTCTCTGATAGAGCTTACCTAACCAAAACCACATGATTTCCCTTGTTCAGGGACACATCATTGCATCTCAGATGAGTGAGATCAATCACACATTTTAGCAAAGAAAATTAGTATGATTCATTATTCTCTTGTTTGCATGGCACCAAGAATGCTACCACCCAGGTGCTATCAAGGTGGGTAACAAAACAGAGGGGAATGAGCTCCAAACATAAATGATCTTATTCTGTACAAAAGTGGATCCACGCATAAGAAGGAAATGAGCTGAAAGAAAAGCAATAAGTAGTTTTTAGTTTGAAGACCCAGCAATTATTATGTGGAACAGATTACTGCTGTGATGTACCAGAGTGCAGGATGGCATTACAGGGCTGATTCTCCAAATCATTACAGAGGTGATGACATTTCTGCAGGACTGACCATGTCTCTTCTATAGCAGTAGTTATTCCAGACAAAGGTGGACCAATATTTATCAAAGAAGAGAATTTGCAGAATCATGCATGCAGTGCATGTATGAATAGACTTGTTTTGAATGCAGCTATCATGACTTTAACAGTCAGTGATTACAAAAATATTATAAAACCTGTACCCAATATAAAGTCTGAGAAATAAAAATGCAAAATTGTCAACTACAACTTAAGGAACTTTGCAATTACAGTAACTGCTGAAGGAAAAAAAAAGAGCATCTTCATTAATGTTCTACTGTGAAAACTCATCTGTATGTAAAGTATAATTTTGAGAAGAATTAACATTTCTCATATAAAGAGTGACTTTAACCAGCCATATCATTGGTATATCTTTGTACCTAGGGGAATGGGAAAAAATGTTCCAGAGTTTTAGTACATGAAAGTTACTGAAACACTCAGAAGTCTCTGTTCTGTAAAGGTCATAAAATGAAAGCTGGCAGGCGCGGTCCAGAGGGTTCTTCAGTCTTGGGCAGGACATACCCTCTTACTCTCCATGAAGTGAACATCCCTGCAAGTATGTGTTCTCATTACAGAAACATCAGAACATTTATTTTGACTGCGAGGTCTTTATTTAAGTATTTGTTTAAATATTTATTTATTACATTTATTTTCTCATTCTGGAAGAAGATGTGGGTATGACTGTATTTTGTTTCTGATCACAGTGCCAATTATTTTGCATTACAACATAGTATTTTGAAGGTACTTTTACATGCTGTTCCCAGTATGACGAGCTTGTATTAGAAGCAATAAAAGCTAAAGACCGGAAGAGTAGGACAGGCAAGAAACTTGTGCTTTTGCTGCATTGAAACTGCTTTTTGCAATACAGGTGGGTGATGTAGAAAAGAGGCACAAGACTATGCAGAGAAACTGTAGCCACTGACAAGCATTAAAAAAAATTAGTAAATATCACAGAATTGTGCCTATAACTTGTAGGATGTTGAAGATTCCTGTTGTTTCCGAGGTTTTGAGCTTTTTAGGGCACATATTTTCAACTTGTGTCTGTAGGCTTTTTCCTTTTTCATGTAAGCTAAAAGCTGACCTACTCACAAAATCACCAGATTCTAGCATATAGAAGTTTTCTCAGTTATGAAGTACTGAATGTAGTAAAACAGAGACTGGGCAATATTAACTTGAAAACCACAGGATTTAAAGGCAAATATGTAAAAGCAGGAGGGGAAAACTGAAGTAAAGGGAAAAGAAAGTAACAAATTCAGAGTTTTAAGGTGTAATTTGCCCTACCTATAGTTTACCTGGTACACTTTGGCACAAGGAACATATACCTCATACCTAAAACCCAGCCCAAAATTCTTCCTGAGCCAAACCTTTTGTTAAAGCACTGCTTTAGTTTATTGTCCCTGCTTCCTTCATACAGTGAATTTTGGAACTTTCAGTTGTTTCTTAGCCACAGTGTGACACTCTTCAGGTCTCCTTGTCTTTGAGAACCCTCATCTCCTTTCTTCGCTGTGTCCTTTTCTTGAGCGCCTTGAGGCTTGTGCCAGAGTGCATGGTGTGCTGCAAGATGACTGTGTTGGCGACACCAGTGCTACTGTTGGAAGCATTGGGGACACACGGTGTTTGTAAGACAGAAGTAAAATAGTGGAACAGGCTGGTGACAGGAAGACAGGTCACCCTGCTGAGTTGTTGTAGTAGGAAATCAAGGAAGCAGGTTTTCTGTGAAATGTCAAAAGAATGACGTATTCCAAATTCTCTTCTAGATGCTGCTGTGGGTCTCTGAACTGGAGAAATCCACTTATGAAATACCAAGGTTTCTTGTAAAGATCCATCCTGATTTTTCAGTTTGAGAGACTTTATCTGATCCTGTTAATAGTGTCAGATCAAGCCACTAACCCCTATGACCTAGTCAGGTAAGGGAAATGTTGGCTAATTGAGGCAAAACTACTGACACAAGCACCTGACTTGGAAAACATCAAAACCAAAGCAGTGCAAAATTGCTGCATGAAGTACTTGACATGAGACAGCAGAGATCCCAGCCTCCTGCAGATTTCTATTTTGATGGGCAGTAATTGTAATTTTGAAGCAGAGATAGAAAAAGCCACAGCAGGCTGTAGTGTTCATAAACTGCCGTGTCCTCCAGATCACTGAAATACAGAATGTTTTCTGTTTCACAGAAACTGATTTCAGTGACATAATCTTGTTTGGTTTTATAATGGCATGCTGGGAAACAACTCTATCCCATGAGGGGTGTGGTTAAAATAGCACAGTGCCAGCTGTGATGGTGTTTAAAAAATGGGTTTGTACATATGATTCACACATTGTCTCTTAGAGGTTAGAGCAAGATGAAGATAATTTAATAGTCTTACCAGATAAGTTATCTTTCTGCTCAGGAAGTCTGCCTGTCTAAATGGGCTTTTAAGCGGACAGGGAAGTATCATACTTTTCATCTTCAGTGATGTTACCAGAACAATCTGAAAAAAGTGGATTTCCTAAAACAAGTTGATGTCATGGAATATAGACAAAGTGGGTAGATAAATGTGTGTATAAATGAGTTATTTCTCTGATTATTTAAAGGAGTAAAAATTACTGAGGTTATGTCCTCAGATGGTAGAAAATTAGGTTGGCTTAATTAGCTAAGTAAGCAGTGTTGGTTCACTTTTGTTATCAGATTTAGTGGTTGGTAGCTTTTAATCAAAGCAGGAGAAGCAGCAGAAAAGTAATGTGAACTTTGTGCTCTTCTGCTGCAGAGCAGTCACTGTAATAGGGTTGTTTATTTTCTTAAATAACACGTGTGCTATCTTTTTATATGACTGGTTTAAAAAAAAAAATTGCCAATTAACAACCTCCCAAAAAAGCAACATGAAAAGGATGATGGTGGTCTTCTCTCTTGGTTGACAAGTGTAATGCCATAAGAAACAGAATTTTAGAACTTCTCAAGTTGATTTTGCACAGCACTGAGGCTGTCTGGGCTTTGGGGGCCTTGTGAGATGTTCCTGCCAGTGGGGCCAGGGAGAACCTGTCCCTTCCTGGGGCAGTTGGTGTCTCTACTCTTCAGCCTAGTGCATAAATATTATCTCTATCAGCTCCAGGCCAGTCTTCTGTGTAAGTAAAAAGCAATATATGATGGCCCAAATTAAAAAAAAAAAAAAAAAATCTGACTTGAATGGGGAAGAGAAGTATAGAGAAAGTTCGGCCTGACGTGTCATTTGCCCTACTTTTGTGCAGACTTTCATGGTTATTTTGCTTCAAAATTATTGTTATTCTTTTAATCTGCATTTCATTTTGAATGCTGTTGGTTTTGCTATGTATTTTCCTGTACTATGAATTATCTCCTATAGAATTAATGGACTTAAAATATAGTAGAGACTTTTGAGTGGCAGAAGGAAAATTTAAAAGCTGTGATTTAGAAATTTTGTTTGATTCAAATCAATGAAAGACAAGAATTTTACTTTAAAGTCTTTGTATTGCAAGATATGAAGGCTGACACATAAGTTTATTTAAGACATTTGAGATCTGGAAATATGTGTGGGGGTGGTATTCCTGTCTCGAACTTAAAAGTCTCTGAAAAGAAGACAACTTTCTGCATGCAACCTTTTAAGATGGGGTTTTCTGTCCATGAGTTTCTATTAAAAGTCTGACATCCGTCTTGACTCCATCTGGAAGGTCTCTAAACTAGGTGAAAGTGTTGTTTCTACCAATAACATAACTATTTCATTGTGATCTTGTCTTAAAAAGAAAAAACACAAAAAAACCAAAACACAAAAAAAAAACCAAAACAAAAAAAACCCAACAAAAACCAAACATATGCTTTCACAAGCATTGTGGAAGTGTAATGTAGTAGGAGGGTAAACTTGCTTGTGGTGTACAGAATCAATATTTTTGTCCTAACTAATTAGTGTCAAGAAATCTTTTTATATGCCTTATATATGAATTTTATTTTTGTGACTAACCCAATATCTATAAATATCTATTCACAAGTTTTGTAAAATATTTCTTGAACGTAGAATGCTTTATTCTTCTTCTGTTTTTAACAATAAAGGAATTTAAAGAATTCCTACAATAATAAACCCAGAAGGGGTGTAAATATCATCATGATGGTGTAAATTTTAATGGAATATTTTAATGCATGTGATATTTAGGTATTGTGACCACTGAGTTCCTTCTAATTTTTCTCCTCTCTGTGTATTCATTTTTCTTTCATGCATATGTCAAGCAGAAGGTAGAAAACAGAGTATAACCCAGTAAAGTGGTAGTGCTTCATCTTAAAGCCTTATTTGTTTGCTCTTCTGCTGGAGCACCATCCCTTGGTTCATCTTGGAAATTGCACCAACATTCATAAGCTTCCTTACATCAGTGCAGGTCTTGAAATTAAGGTCCATGGGACAGTGATAGTAAGAATCTGCAAGTGGTTGCTTTGACCAGAGTCAAAACCCCATAATTTTATATCTATCTATCTATATTCTGGAGTAATTTATGACAGGTATACTAATACTTGAAGAACTTAGTCAACAAAGACAAATTTTGAAAGCAAGAAAAAAAATTCCTGCAAGGAAAAGGGCACTGCTCTGTGTATCAAATCTGCATATGCTCATTCCAAGGTAGAGATCAAGGACACAAAAGTTGTGAAAGCAATCTTTGTGTGACAGATAAAAAGCAGAGCAATGATGTGATTGGTGTGATGGTTCACTGTGAACTGCCAAACTGTAAAGACCAGGGTGAAGCTGTTGGTAAGCAGTGGATAGGGTAACCCAGAGCCACATGATGGTCGTGAGTGGGATGTTTAAGTGGCTGAGCTGGGAAAGGAGTATAGTAGGGTGTACATCAATCAGATTCTTTAAATCAAATGGAGCATTTTCTTTTACTTTCACAATAGGGAAGAAAGATTTGGGGAGAGATAGTTTTGTAGACTTGATTGTGTCTGCTAGATAAATTTTGGCTGATTAGTGTAAATCAGAAGTAGTTTGAATGAAGACAGGCAAGAAATGATAGTCTATGATCTCTGGCAAGATTCTTGTTTCAGAGTGGAAACAACCTTATCTTCTCAGATAAACCTGACACTCTAAAATGTGCAGTAAAGGAACTAGAATATTTCACAAAAATAGTTTTAAACTGTTACGGAACTCCTGAAGTATTTTTTCTGAAAGGTTGGTCCAATTGAAAAAAACAGACAGTGATGTAGGAGATTTCATAAGAAAAATAATTTCAGAATACCCTAGGGAAGCACCATATTACTGCTGGAAGTTACTGCAGGCATGTGTAAACCTGTCCGGAAATTCATATTCAGAGAGTCACTTGGTGATCCAGAATCAAAATGGAAGGCAATGTTGAACAGTGCTGTTCAGTTATTTGACTTAAGTCTGATTTTCTGTGTGCATTTATTTATTTTTTTAATGAATGGGCTGGAGGATATAATAGTGTTCCAGCTTTGTAAATCTGCAGCACATTTAGGAGAGTATTTGAATGTGTCGGAGGATGGAAACAGGATCCAAAAATTGTACTGAAGAATTGGAGAAATGCTGTGGAGGTGATGAGTGAAGTCTGATGGTTATGCTCTGTGGGAGGGGAAAGCAGGAACTGCTGGCTACCAAGTTCTGCAGGAAACAGTGGTGGGCTTCCAGTGGATCCTGACCTGAACATGGCTCTACTTTGTCTGAAGAGGTGAACATGCTAGTTTTGCCATGGCTGGAAAATATTGTCATAAGTAGTCTAGAGAAACATGATTCAGATAAGGCTGTGAGACTGACAGATGTGTGAGGTAACCTCTGAGAGTTACTAAGCAAGCCTCAGCTGCAGTGCAGTTGGTTGCTCACAATTCAAGACAGATACAGTCAAAAAGGGAGACAGTACAGAAGAGGGAAGAAAATTATTTGGTGTATAGAAATGAAAGCCTTACAAAGAAAAATTAAATTAATTGGGAAAGACTCAAGAGGGACATCTCTTCGAAGGTGCATAGTGCTGTTGCAAAGCAGAAGGGAATGAGCCGTTCTCCATCTCCGCAGTGAATAGGATAGGAAATATTCATCTTATATTGCTGCAAGAAAAAACTGACGTTGAGTGGGGATGAATCTTCTTAGTGTAAAAAAAACCCCAAAAAACCCAGACAAAACCAAAAAAATCCAACAAACAAAATCCACCAAAACAAACCAGTTTTGACATGGGAAGTGATGGCCTTTGTAGACTGTGGAATGGCAGTGATGGAGACTTACAGAACAGAAACCTGTTAGGATTATTGGTGGGGCTCAGTAGTGCCATAGATGACTTCTTGAGAGGTCTCCCAGGCAAGTATTTTAAAGCATTTCTTTATAATTTTTGATTCTATAAAGAAAGCACAAAAAATCAAAATGAAGAGGTTTTGCAAGGCCCAAGCTATCCTATTTTGTTGCTTCTCACTGTTCCATCTCCTTAAGTGGTACTAAGTTACCTGGTAATCTGATTTTTTTGATTGAGATACTGCTGTAGTTGTTAGTGATGGAAAAGGAATGATACTTTTTTTTCTTTTTCTCACTCATATTTAACCTAAGTCATTCTCCCTATAATGACTACTTTTATTTACATGAGGAATATTGAAATCAGAAGGTTTGAATTTACTATGCCATGTTTCTATACTTCTGTTTATACATATATTCAGGAGTAAGATAAGCAGAATTTGCGACATCCAGTTTGGGATATTAACTGTTGTGCAGCTTAATTCTATGGGATTTATGTAAGTATCTATTTGGGCTTTTTTAAGATCAAGAGTTTCTAGCTGTTACTGAGGTTCTGTCATGTTGGTCCAATTCTGGCTCAGCTACTTTTATTTTTAAATATTATGATAAAAGACTATGGAAAACTCTGATCTTTTGAGCTGATGATTGTATGAATCTGATAGATTTGCTAATCAATTTCAAAAGGATATATAATTGAACTTTGTCAAATGAATTCAAGAGCTTGACAGTCCTTTTATACAAACAAGCCATGTTAAATGGGCAGCTGCTATCTGGCATGGAGACAATGATCTGTGTCTTGCAGAACAGTAAATCAACATTTTTATGGAAGGATTATTTCAATTTCATAAAAACAGTTCTTGATCATTATGACATTTTATTACCCCATGCTTTTCAATGAACTTGATAAATATTGTTTAGTATTTTGCCATTCACATCATACATGCTTCTATGTTCTCATGGAGGCAGAATTGCATTTGTCATAATTGATAGTCTTAAGCATATTTTAACAGAAATATCCACAGTATACAGTCACTTAAAAACAAATTTGCAAAACATTGTTTTGCAACTGAAATGAAATTGCTGAATATACAAACAATGTTTCAGATGTGGAAGATTCTACTTTTCCTTCTCAGTTGCTAACATTGTGATGAGTTGTCATGTGTAACTGAGCTCTCACTGATTGTTAATCCTTGTCATGGTGCATACAATTTCTGTAATGAGCTTCTGCATTTAGAGAAGTGGAGTAACGCAGAATTGAGAGCTGGTTTTCTGATTCCTTTTATGTTTTTTAATAACTGGAAGTGATCAGAAGTTGAGTACTTTTAGAGTTCTCTCAATTCTGTACATTTGGAGCAGGAAGAGTTTTAAAATTTGGAGGAGGGAATGAATATTCAGAGACTGAGTTTAAAAGAAACTTCAGCTTCTGTGAAAAACACTTGGAGAGAGAGAGGAAGGGGGAGGGCTTTCCCACACTAATACAGAGTCTAATTTGCTGCTGGAGGCTTATTCACATCCCCACGTCTCAGGTGTTTGTTACCAACAGTTAGGGTGGTTTTACTTCATTTTCTAAAGCAGGCAAGGACTGTTCGAAGTAAAGCTGGGGCTTATGTCCCTGGAGCCAGCCACAGTTTTAGCTTTTGAGTGCAAACCATGTGGGCCTTTTAGAATCAAGTGAATGTAGCTCTACTAGCTGCTGATCATAATCAGCACTTAAAAATCCAGATTAGATTGAAACAACTAGTATAAGACAGCTCTATGTGTGCCGACACATTTCTGGCAGTCCCAACACAATGCAGTAATACTTTGTGTTTGTGCCCATGAAGTAGCTTCATGGGTCGTTTGGAGTTCTGTTTTTTTCTTATTTTTCTGATGTTATTGGTCTGATAATAAGTTTCATTGTATCTGCTAAACTCTGCCTGCAATTAACAAAACTGCTCCTACTTTGCATTGCCATAAGTACAAAGACAATCAGATCTAGTTTATTTATATATGTTTATTCTGTAAAGTGAATTTATATTTTAAAGGAATTGCAGAGTTGGAATTAATTTAACCAGCGGACATTGCTGCTGTCTCTGCCAAAGGGAAAAGCAGGCATATTTATCTGGCTGTTTAAATAAAAGCAACTCTAGGTCCAGTAGTTCCTAATAGTTCAGTTTTGGAAGCTTGCCTTGTGTCTCTATTCTGCAAAAGTTTTATTTTGATTTTAGTATTCATAACCAGCCATTGATTTTTTTTTTTGCCAACCTAATTTCCTCCCTGGTGTATTTAATATCAAGCCAGATCTGCCATTTATCTACAAATCACTGTGGCTTTACAAACCAGTTCTGCCATCCATCTACAAATCACAATGACTTCAGTCAAGAAATTAGAAATAGGCTTAAATTTTTTTGAAAGCAAATGATTCTGAAACCACTGACTTGAACCCTCTCTGTGACTCAATTTGTCTTTCTGTTTGTTGCAGTTCCTGGCTCGTGGACTTCACCAAGTTAAGACATAAAGCATATTATAGCTGATTCAAATTCTGGCAATCAGAATGGATATTTGCTTTTATTTTCTTTTTAAAGAAAGAGTCGTGATTTTTTTTTGAGTAATAATTCTAGGAGTAGGCAGTTTAATGTCTAGACAGATTCAAAATCAATTGCATTGGAGTGAGGAAAATGTAGTATACAACAGTATCTCTTTAACAGAGGGCTGAAACTATTTAAAATTAGTTATTAATTAATTACTGTAATTATATCCTGAATTTCCTTGGTGCAATAAACTCCATAATCAAAACCTTTTTTGTAAAAGTCTTCCCAGAATATATTTACCAGAAGTAAAACTGAAGCTATAGGAAGAATCAAGTCCAATTATCTTGATTTCTGACACATTTTAGAGATGATTCAAAAGTATTCTTATTGTTCCAGTTAAGCCTATGCCAGACATGGCTCCCAGTGTGTTTCAGCCATAGAGGGATGGTTCCTCACCTTTGTGTTTGGTTGCTGCTGTGAGCAGAAACTGATGAAAGGCAGTATTTGGGAATTTACATGGACTCATTGTGCCATAGAACTCAATAGCAAATTTCACATGCTCTGTTGATATTGATCAGTGTTTAACATCACAATAGCATTATGTTGTTATTATTATATATTAAATGTATGAACTTGGTATGTGCTACTTTGGGGGTGGAGAGACCAGAGAACTGCTTTTAGAAGAGGTAGGTGTGCACCCAGATGGATTTTCTGAAACATCTGAAAAAGAGCAAAATCTTACCTTTGAACTGTAAAAAATTTTCTAGGTTTGAAACCCTTCATTGGTTTTAAATCATATAGAGCAATATGTTCTAAAGGACAGATTCTGTTGGTGTGTTTATAATGTTTTTTTGCTGAAGAAGCACCTTCCCCTACAAGTAGTTAATCTGTACCCTATTCAGCATGGTGCCCTGCAGTGTTCACCCATTGAATGGAACAGGGTTAAGTCCCAATTACTTCAGAGCTGCATGTTGTTAGAAGACAATTGTCTTGAACCTTGGCACAAAGATTAAAGCATAGTAGACTATGAAAAAATTGTAGATTTTTTTTTTAGCTTATTAAAAGAATCCCACTCTCTAAATAAATGTCACAAAAACCTCAAGGTCTGAAAAATTGTCTGAGCTATTATGGGTCAAGAAAGGTACCACTTGAAAACAGCTTAGACTTATTGAGCATAAACCAGATCTATGCACCTGGAGTACATGAATATCAACACTGGGCATTACCAGGCAATGTCTTTGTGTGGTGCAAAGCAGCTGTAGCAGGCAGATTTTCTTTTTTGGCTGTTTTCCTTTCAGTGTTTTTCTTGAATGACAAAATATTCTTAAGATCGTGACATATTTTTGCTTGTACTTATTGCTTGTGTGTGTAACTTGCATTCCTTATAAAACTAAAGATGTCCTATGGAGATACTTACAACGATGACTCAGTTTAGTTGTATTTTGACAGATTCCTGGTATCATTTATAGTGAAATGAGAATTCATCTGATAGAAGAAGAAAGCTGATGCTCTAAAAAGTGTTTTGCTGCCAAAAACTTCATGCATATGGACTGACTATGTGTTTTGACAGTGTGTGAGGGGAATACCAGATGTCAACTAATCAATGTATACAGCACTCCAAAAATGCTTATTTACCAGTAATAAGTTAGGCATTTTTTTAATGCAAACTGCTGGAATGAGCTGTTCAACAGTTCCATTCAGTTATGACTGTGGCTATATCTTGAACTGAAAAGATACTACTGGAGAGGGAAGTCTTGTCTCTCTTCTCATTGGGAATACAAAGTATTTGGGCATTTGAGAATGATGTTAAAAATGCATCAATTGAAGGTTTAAAATGTTGTTATAAATCACTACATAAGAAGTCATTCATGTACCATACCTGAGGATTTATAGATCACAAGTATAAATTTTAGGCAAGGTAAAACTTTGCTGTGTAAGTAAAAGAACACTAGATTTCAAATCAGTTGGCTCTACACCAAAAAGGTTGAAGTCTTTAAATATTTAGCAAGATGTATCTTTTAACCTTCACTCCCCTTGCAAAGCAGCCTAAACTGTATCCAAATCATTAAATTAATCCTTAGTGGCCTCTGAAAAATCAAAATTTCATTTCTTTAGCATTCAAATGCTGCCAATTAATGCTTAAAAATATACAGTAAAAGAAAAAAATCATCCACCTGTATAGTTTGATCTGGTCTGAAGTCTTCAACATAGTTACACTATAGACATATTATGTGAAATGCAATTTAAAATTTATTATTGCAGTTAGATGGCAACTACTAGCTTGATTCAAAGGATGAAAAAATTAGTCTTTTTAATCTGCTTTATGCTGCTGGAAAGCACATGTGGATGCACTGTAGAGTGAATGAGAGAAGAAAGTATATTGCTATGAAAGACTGTTGTAGCACTTGGATTCTGTGGTAAGTTTTGAGATTGCCTCTTTTAATACAGTTCAGAACAACAGGGCTGCTGAGTGCTTCCCTCTCTTAGAGAAATTGGTGCCAAGGGAGACTCAGCGATGACCTGGAATGGGAAATGGAGCGTTCCTTCAGCTGCTGCTTCCCTTCTGGGAGTCAATGCAACAGGCAAGTGCACGTCATCATGTTATGTACTTTTCTGCTGATTGTTGCCTTAGTTTCAGGAGACATGGCTGGCTGAGGAATGGCCTTGGACAGGGCAAGCTCTTGGCCCACAGTTACCAGCAGCGAGGTGCCAACAAGATGATGACAGAACCTGGGAAATGCAGCTCCTGAGGGTCTGTGGAGTCTCCTGTAATGGGGGAGAGTGCCTGGAACCAGCCCAGAGACATGAAACTCCTGCAGACAAACCCCTTCTGGTCCCTGGTCACTTTGGCCTCTCTCTGTCCAGCCCAGTCACCTTGGCTTTAGTTGACCTGAAAACGTATTTTATAAACTTCTTGCTATTTTCCGTTTAGAAACTTTTTGATTGTTTGCTGTGGTTAGACAGTCCAGGCAGGTCTAATTGAAACCTTAGGCTGACCTGGGGTCCTCTCACAAACTGTCATGTCCTTAAGCTTTCACACATTTAAAATGAGCAAAAATGATGATGTGAGTCATTGAATGATGTTTAGAGGAGGCTACTGCTGAATAACCTGAAAGAAATCTTCTGTCAAATGGGTTTGTCTTCTGTTTTTGAGACAGTCTGTATCTGGGGAAGCTTCAGTTCAAACCTATAAAACCTGTGATTAGTCGTCTGCTTAATGAACCAGTAAAAGGACTAATGGAGTTATTGTTAAGCTAAATAAAAATACTGTAATTGTTTTGAGAAGAGTTAGTGTTGAAATGCTTCAAGACTACAATTTTAAGGAATTACCATTTGCTTTAGAATCAGACAAGTTAGTGCTGTATTTTGAGTGCTAACTTTCCTTCAAACATTAAGAATGCTTTCAACAGAAGGTGAATCAGAGTACTGTTGAAAAGTAAGCAAGAATGTGCAAACAAGTGCATGTTACAGTAGATTGCTGCCTTTGTTCCACCTTATGTCAGCAATATTCTGACATCTTCCACTAATACTTCGAAATAGTTATCTCAGTAATCAAATCTGCTAGTATTTCTTCATTGATTGATAACAATATAATTTTTGTCTCATGACACACAAGTAATATAAAATTCAATGACAGCCTAGAGCACAATGACCTGGGGAGGAGCAGAAAAGAGATGATTGGACAAAATAAGGTTGCAGTGCTCTTCAGCCTATACCCAGCTCCTCACAGACCACACCAATGAGGTCACAACTAAGGTAATTGTGAATGTGTTTGTGATAGTTCTGCTTTTTATGCTGAGGTGATCTCAGCACTGGGGAGAATATTTTACTAAGCTGGTAGTTGCATGATAATATTTTTTGAGGACGTTTTAGAGTCCTGTTGAGTGGAAATGATTTTGACTATTGCTTTACCATATACAAGTCTTTATGAAGACCTGAGAAAAATTGGTTTTAGTTCTGTTCATTAACACAGTTATAGTAGTTTCAGTCTCAAGTGTGCATACACAGGTAGGCTCAATATTGTTGTGGTAGACACATCTGTGAATATGCAGACTTGAAAAATATGTAGTTACCAGAACTGAGCAATCTGAACTGTAAAAGTACTTTCCAGAGGGAAAGTAGACATTTCTTGTTAAGGAAAATTATTGGAATTGCCTTTCTGATTTAGTGATGAAATAAGAAAAACATATGTTTAGTCATAATTGTCCTTTTAAAATAGCTTTATTTTACTTGTCCTCATGGATCAATGAAAGATACAGAAAAAAAAGTTACAGCTATTGTACTTGAAACTGGGAGGTGTTTCAAGCTCATCTTTTCCATGAAGCAAGCAAGCAACAGTTTTCTTACATTTGTAACCACTATGAAATGATCTTTAAATATGATGTGGCACCATGCTAGCAATCATGTTTCTATACTAATAAAAAACATTATAAAAAAGTTTATAATATTTGGATATGGGGAAAAAGACTAATTTAGTGCAAAGATTTAAACAAACAAATCCTCTTGTTAATGTTCGATTCCAGATTTAAATGTGTATTGATATACCATTCAAAATCTGCACTTGTCTGTATTCCCAAATCTTGAGGATAAAAGAGGCACAGTTGTATGTCTGAGATCTGGGAATTATGGTTTTTGCCTTGTAAAATTGCACTGACTGCTTACTTAATTTTTTTTTCTGATGATGTAATGCTGTTTGAAGTTTCTCAACCCTTTGAACAGTCACACCAAGCTCCTTAGGGCCCCTCCCCTCAGGCTGATTAGTGACTACAGACAGTTGAACAACTGCTGAGAGAGGACACAGTGACAGCTGTCCTATGAGTGTTTACATCCCTGGCCTTATGCTGACATTTATTTACATTTTGACTAATTTTGAGATGAGTTGTCTGTGGGAGGAGAGGAACCAAAAAGCCTCTCCAGAGAGTTTGGGAATTGTTCCCTGATTTTAACATTTAATGACTGAGCATGTGTAAAAGGCAGTTATGCTTTATGGTAAGCAGCGTTGCTTAATTCAAACATAACTTCCATCAGACGTGTCTAGGTCAGGAGCAGCACCAGTTCTCTCTGAGAGTAGATATTGACTTTGAGATGGGAGGATTGCTGCTTGTCTGCTGTAGGTTGGGTAGATACAACGCAGAATTGAGTATGTAATTGTGTATGATGCAACTCAGAATTTGGTAAGATGGACTATCAGAGAACTAGGAGATTCCAGGCAAAACTGAGCTTCTTGTTCATGCTCTTCCCTTGTCCTCCTCTTGGGACAAGTCTTTCCCTTGGAAGAAGGAATTTAAGAGCATCCAAGGAAAACAAAGGAAATGAATTATCTTTGATGGTTCACAGCAAATCATTCACTTGAAGTCACAACTGTTCATTCAAAAGAACTAGTTTTGGGAATCCTAAAGCTATCTCTAAATTTCTATGTAGCTAGTATGGAGGTAAAACATGTTACCCCATGATTAAGTTCAAAGCTTTGAACTGGCTTAATATGAAACTATATGGATAAATTTCAACAATATTTCTGTAGTTGATAAGAAAATATTAAATTCAAGCTAATTTGAAAAGAATGTTGGCATTTTTATGGAAATCAATGGAAACAAGCTTCTCTTTTAATTTAAATTTTCCATGTCTGTAGAAGCATTTTTAAAAATTCTATAAAGGAACAAGATCATAATTTATAAGAAAAAGACTGAATGGAGAAAAACTTATTGATGTGAACTTTGAACATTAAGGAGAAATCTTCATATTCAGTATTATTCTGTAAAATGCCATGTGTAGTGAAGTATGGGGCAACATATGTCCCTGAATGTATGTAGAAAAGTAATCCTCCACTTATTGCTAAACAGCTTGCCAGAGAGGTACTATGCTTTATGTAAATGCAATACTTTGTGTTATACTTTATTTTTAATGTAAATGATGTAACTTACCGTGTACTAGTACGTGGAGAGTCAGACCGGTATTTTATAGCCTTGATAAAGAGCTGGTACTAATAACTCAGCTAAAGACAGCAGTTGCTATCCATGTGAGTAACTTCTGCGTAACTTGGCCATTTTTCTAACGCTTGTGCAAATATCGTGGAACATGTCAGAGTACCAGGAGGTCATATTAGTATTTCCCAAAAGACTGTATTGTGAATAGTAATTCATACTAACCTGTGACTCCATAATATGTATTTCTATAATGCCCCTTGAAGGAATAAACATAAACTTGAGGAAGTTTTACAAAGAGCATGTTGGTGAAGCCTCAAAACCCTGTTCTATGGTACCTTTATGGATAAGGGAACAGGAATGAGCCCCCTGTGTGACTTGCCCAGTGTGTCACAGGAATCTCTGGCAGAGCTGGGAAGACAATCTGCATCTCTTAGAGTGACCTCAGGAGAGGATGACTGCAGCAACACCTCCAGGTCCACACCTGCATGTGTGTGTGAAGGTCACTCTCTTCCTGGGTGCAGACTGACAGGAACTTAAGGACCTTTTGATTTTTCTCTATTTTGCCACAGAGGGATAAAGACACAAAATTTGTGGACTTTTTCTGGTGAGCTAATCCCTGAGATCACCACATGTGCATAACCACTAGTAGTATAAGTCAGTCTCTAGGCAACCTAAGGAACTTTTTGCCTCTCTGTCACACTGGGGTTCAGGTCCTGTTTCAGCCACAGGTTGCTTATTTAAACATTATTTTCCAAGAGAAAAAAAGTGGGGTTTGTACATTAAGTTTCATCATTGATAAAGTTGTTTGTGTATGTATCTGAAGCTGAAAGTTTTAGCACTATAGTCAATCAATGCTTATATGTCGCATGGTATGTTTGAGAGATAGAAATAGTGAACTGGATTATCCACAGACATGATAGCATGAGACTGTAGAGTGGGCAGTGTTGATGCAGCAGAAAAACCATCTTATGAATTAAGATTTCAGTTTCAAAGTATTCAGAAATTAAAAAGGTATTCTCTACTATTTTTCCCTAACAGTAATTGTCATAGTCATCACAAGGATTAATGTATTCATAAGAATAATATTAGTTACTTAAAAGAGCCCAGTTCCTTAGTAGACCCTCTGATCATTTTTTCTACTTTACATAGTTTATTACTCTAGAGGGTGAAATCCAGAAATCTGCACTTAATATTTATGCAGTCTCAATTGAAATAAAATTCCCAGAAACTTCAATAGGAATTTTACCTAAACCAATTTCTGAATAAGCACTTCAGAATCTGAACCCTAGTGGAAATATGTAATCTGAATTTGAAAAGAATTGCTCTGAGTATACAGAAAGCTATAACATTCAGCAGCTGAAGAAGAGAATGCACAGCATCCTAGGTTTTAAATTATTAATTCTGATGAATTTGTATCCTGTACTTGCCTTCAGAACTTCTTGCTGTGAAAGTTGTCCTTGTTGGTGTCAGGGTTCTGTCCCTCAGGCTTGCACCACCCTTCTTCCAGCTACGGTAGCAATGGGATACTGTTACTCTTGACTAAGCAGTCCCCTCCATTTGCCCTGCAACCCCAGTGAACTGCAGGTCAGTGATGATTACTGTGGTAGATGAAGCAATCGTCCAGCAATAAAGCTTCATTTGTAAGTTCTCACAGAGCCAGGGCCTTTCTGGTCACCTCAGGTGAAGGCTGTCTTTTTGGCTATATTTGGACTTGAAATAAGCAACTTGAAGAGTTAAAATTATAAGTATTATTGGTCCATATGACAATGCATCTTTATTTGTTGTGACCTGCAATATTTCATGTCTAAATAAAGGTAGTATTCAATATTTGGTCTTATCTAAGACTAAGCAAGAAGAAAATTGTGTAATAATTATATATGCACACTTTGTCACCCTTCTTTGACCTTCTGTGTCTTTCACGTTTTCAACCAACAGTGATTTGAATTTGGTTAAAAGAATATTCCTATGTATGAATTAGATTTTTCCAAGTTGTTTTAAGACCAGATCTCATTTTTTTTTTTTTTTTTTTTTTTTTTTTTTTTTGGGGTTTNTTTTTTTTTTTTTTTACTGTGGCAGTATTCACTGTAGGCAATACAGCTCTGGTCCAAGTAGGTGATACACTTAATATATAGGTGACAAATGTATAAAGAGCCCTATCTGGGTCACCAAATTACTGATTTGATAAATTGATAATATCCAAAAAATATATTCCCTTTCCCTGATCTCTTATGGAAACATGTTCTCTCTTAGGATAATTGCCTCATGATCTAGTATTTTTCCAAAGTTAGGGAAGAGAAATGCTATTAAGACAAATTAAATTAGCAAGTATCATTGTTTGATTTATGTAGCATGATGATTTTACTATGTAAGTTTCTAGATATATCAATTTTGGAACAATGGAGTAATTCAGAGTGTATTAAGTGATTTTCTTAAAAAACCAAAATTATCAAGGAAAATGTAATTTAATCAAATATTGTGCAAGAAAAATTCATTAGTATGGTAATGCTCTCATTTTCCGTTGCATGTCCTTTGTTCATATTTTACCTTGTTTTGATTACTGAGTTTTATATTCATATGGGATGGAATGGGCTGTAAAATAAAGTGCAGTAGTGAAATGCTATCAGTATTTGACGTTTAGAAACCAAAATGTCTATTTTCATTTAGCATAAATGTGACTTGAGATATTTATTTCCTACTTCTATAAGCATAACTCAACATATTCTTTTCTCGTCAGAACACATTCTCACAAATTCAGAATTCAAAGTCCTAAAAACTTGAGGTTTAATGGGTTCAGATTTTCATCTAGAGAAATGTCTTTCAGGCACTTGTGTTACAAGACCCTAGTGGAGTAATAAGTAAGAAAATGAATACAATAGTAGGATGAGCACATCCTGTGCATATTTGTTTAAGAATTTGGGTCTAAAGGTGTTGCTGAAAATAACAAACTTTAAAGTGAATATGCTGTATTATTCAGGGAACCATATGGTGTAACACTTTTGCTGCTTGGATCAGTCTACCACTCAGATTGACAAACAAGTAAGAAAGTGGAGCTTGATCATTTGTTAGTGAGAGGCGAGAGGTCTGTTGCTGAGTTTGATCAGGAAAAAAAAAAGACCTTTGCACCCTGCCTAATACTTGGTACAAAACTTCTGTATTTTGAAAAGTGTCATGCTGAGACTTAATGTCTTTGAAAATGTATATGTATTTGGGGAAGTAAAAAATTATGACATGAGAAAATGGAAAGAAAAAATCCACAAAACTAGAACAGTCTCTAAGGGCATGAGGGAAAAGACCTTTATTTATAGCCAATGATTACAGTTTGTCTTTTGATGTTCTTAGTCATTTCAATCCCCTTGGTCTTAAATGTTATCAGTACTGCAGTATATAATAATCCTATACACATTAAGAAGCTGTAAAAAATAGCTTTCTCTGTATTTTTTCTCATAAAATTAAATTAGACATGTTCTCCGATCCTTAGTACAAATAAAATTGGGGGAAATACATTTTTAAAAGAAAATAATTTTTAAAAATGTTGTTAACTTGAATTTCCTCTTCCCTACTGTCAACTGATAAAGTCAGAGTAGTCTATGTTGGTTTCTCTTTTGGCAGCATAGGGAATCTGTAATGACCCAAGCAAGTAATGAACAGTCACAGTTCCCTGTGTCGTGAGGCTATTCCTTCTGAAGATGGTCTTGTCTTATACTGGAGTCAGTTAAAAAACCCTTTAAAGAACTGAAGTGAAGCACAAGGATTGGAACATTACTTGTCATTTTTCTTTGTCTCTGCAGTATGGAACAGCATCATGTAATGTCCAAAAACTACCTAAAGCCTCTCATGTAGGCATTACAGAATCACAGAAGCTAGTATACTGAGGGAAAATTTGATACAAAATGGGAAGATATGGAATGAGTTCTTAAAATCATACTTTACTCTTGTTTTTAAAACATAACCTGGGGCTATTTTAAAAATCCTCCCACAAACCTGCCAAATCATATTATGGGGTTACTTTCCATTGAATGTTTTGCCACATGCAAACTTTTGTCCTACCTCTCACTGCATTTTGTGTTCTACTTTCAAAGGTAAGTATTTTGGTAACATACTAAACTGCAGTGAAACTTACTCATGTAAATGGCAGAATTCAGTCACAAGTCTAATGTCTTTGTCTAATGGTACATTTCTTATCAGTGTATGGTTTGATAATGATAGGAATTCTTTTTTATCATATTATGCCCTGTGAATTCAGAGCAAAGAAAACTAACTTGTATAGGTTGTATTTATAATGGATTTTTTTTCTCCTCATTGTGTATGGATTATAGCCAAATTGAATTATGTCTCTCTGATTTCTTTTCTTTGTATTAGGAATGGAGGAGCATTAAATGTATCCAATAATATTTTCTCTGTGAATAGAAGCTACCACAGAGTGAATTGCAGATGCAAATGAATGGCACCAAAAGCTCTTTAATCCTGACTCATAGCACCCATGTCAATAGCTATTATCCCTGGACTAGTAGTTTACAGTTAGTGTCAAAATGACCTGACATGTTTCTGGAAGCATGAGATAGATCAGATGATAATGAAGGTTATTGCTGGTCTACAAAGCTTCTTGTTCTAACTATATTACTAATTCCTTTGAATGGAAATGATTTTGTCAGAGGCACTTTGTGGTTCAAAGTTTATTTCATACATTTTCTGCTGAAATACGCAGATTTAGAATTTCCTTACTATTTAATTCCTAGTTAAATATTACCTAATGCCACTTATATTTTTATTTTATTGAGATTTTTTCTTATATTCTATCAGATAAATTTAAGATCTCACCACTCTTTCATTATGCTAAATTATTTCCTGGGTGATACTGCAGGTCAGAATGAATTGGTGTATTAGTTCCATTTCAGTATTACAGAAACCCTCTGTAGACCTCTCTACCCTATGCCCTACAATCTTCTTTAAACAAAACTTCTCTAACCTCAGTAAAGACATAGGATTCCTATACAGACTTTAAATGAATTACAGAAACATGAAATATGAGTTCATGTTTTTCCCCATTAGTTTGCACTGACTAAATAAAAGAGGCTCTGTATCTTGTATCTAGCCAAACCTATCTTTATAATCCTGTAGTTTCATGTGAGCCCACAGCAAAGGAAAACAACACGTGCTGAGCAACGTTTTATGCTTGTGGTAATCTCACTGTGACAGATTTACTTTAATCTGTCAATGATTCATGTTTGACACAGACTTGAATTAACATTAAGAAAATTAAAAGAATAGACAAACCTTTTATTTTTAAAATCAGGATGCAAAACAGGCTGGGAGTCAAATGCCTCTAGCCCAAATAATATATCAAAGAATGTTCCTTGAAATAGACCCAAAGATCAGATGTGCTTGCTATGAGGGATGAGAACTTGTTTTGGAGGAAAAAAAATAAATTATAAATAAAGCCAGAAAAACTGAACTAAAAATTACATCCTTCTTCCTTAAGAATTGGAACTGCAGTAAGAGATGACTAGGTTTGCATGCAATGGATATAAACAGACTGAGACATGACGAACTAACGCATAGGCAATTTCTGTAGCAATCATTAAGCACACCAAAGAAGCCAGACAAGCACAACTGAGGTGTGTCGTCTTTTCACAGAAAGAATCTGAAAATAGGAGCTTGGTGTCTAGCGAAGGGTCAAATGAATAAGTGACTGGATGAAGATGGAGGGTGGTTTCTTTAAGTCCAAGATCTTGGTTTCCACTTAGTGGAAAAGCACCCATTGACTTGAATGGTGCTGATGCTGTAGTGCTATGACCAAGTTCGTGACACCTTCCTGTCT
Source organism: Formicarius rufipectus (assembly GCA_013399695.1). Classification (NCBI taxonomy): domain Eukaryota; kingdom Metazoa; phylum Chordata; class Aves; order Passeriformes; family Formicariidae; genus Formicarius; species Formicarius rufipectus. Next base: position 672,018 of record VXAU01006133.1, on the reverse strand, counting down.
AAGGGATGACGTTGGCAGCTTCATTGGTTTCAGATCTACTCCATCTGAAAACAGTCACTATAAGGGTCTGTGTTGAATACCACAGATGTTTAGAGGGCTACTCTTTTTTCCATATCCAGCAGATTCCAACTGTGCAGTGTTCAGAGGAGAGGGAGGAGGATTTATGTGTCTCCCAGCCAGGGAACTCACCTTCTGATTAGTACTGTATTAATTTTTCCTTTTAACTAGGTAGAACCAAGAACACGATGATACTATTTATCAGCATGTTATTGTTGTGCTCCATAAACATGGCATAGGAAACTGGTCTGCCTGGTTATGGGGTGAATGTTTACTGAGCTAAATCATAAATAATGCTTGTTGACTTGTACTTCGACAAATATACAAATGAAGCTAGGGCAAATTTCACTTGAACAACTGCTTCTGATTTTTGTCTGTTTTTCTCTGTAGAAACATTGGTTGGCAATATTTGTACAAGAGTTACTTTGAGCTTCCATTACAATGTGAAAAAGAAAAGCAATGTCTGCCCCACCCCCCCGGATTTTATTAGAAAAAAAATTATAATTTCTAGAAGCTAATTATCAAGTTTTTGTTTACCTGTTTTCTTGTCAAGCTTGAAAGAATAGAGTATACTAGAGTAAGGACACCTTACTGTCTGTGTGAGGTGAGGTGCACCAGCATTGCATTTCTGCACCAATCACAACTAATAAGTTCAAAACCACATCAGATACAGTTATTGTACCCTTGACTTGAAATGTAAAAGTTAATGCACATGCAATCACTTAACACTCTTAAACCACTTCCTTGTCAAATCAGATATCGCTAAATGAGTTTTTGACTATAGGTTTGGCTACGTAAATTGACAGATTTCTTTTGCATTCACGCAGTATGAGCAGATAGTAAGGTAAAAATGCCAATGTTATGGTAACTTCTGCATTTTAGGTTAAATAAATGCATGTAATTTTCCTTTTTACTCAAAGAATTGCTAGCAAATTAAAAAAAACACACAAGAAAACAAGAAGGAATATTTGAAGTAGTACATGCAAAATAATTAATCAGTACTGCAGACTAGTCTTTTGCAAAGCTTTAAATAATAGATGTGAAGAGATTAGAAATCTCTGCAAGGAAGTTGTGAATTTTTTTCCTGTGTACCCCTCCCCAAAGTCTTCTTTGAAGCTTGCTCAAATTTATACCATGGCATATCTTTTAGTCTAATTCAAAATGGTGTTTTTATGTCAAAAACAGTGGCCAAGCCAATACTTTTCTTTAAACTAGATCCTCAAAGGAGAAAAATTGTTGAAAATCTTTGTTTTAAAACATGCTGTTTCATGTTAGTCAAAGTGCAATGCAATCTTTACTTTTCTTTTTCCACAAAGAAAACCAACTCAATTTGTACATTAAGAAATTTCAAATTACCCTTTTATGAAGCAGTTTTGAAAGTAAACCTCTGTCTTCACAATGTATATTTTTAGAAGATCTCTTTATTCTCTGTATTTCTTCATTTGTTACATTCAGTGAAAGTATTTTTACTCTTTATCTAGGAAGAGGATGTCCACTGGTTAAAAATCCAGCAATTCTTGGTTGGAAAGTACTGGTGAATAACAAACTTTGTGTCACAAAATTCTTTAGCTGTATTACAAAGTATGTGAAGGAGAGTGCAGAATGATCAGGGGTTAGAAACAAAACTAGAAAAACAAAGGTATAAAGACATACTATATTAAGCCCTGAGGCAATGCACCTTATTTATACAACAGAGAATGTCTACAGAACAGGTAACCAGCACAACAGAGGTATGATTAATAGTTAGCTATGAATCAGAAGATTTGTATTCTTCTCACATATTCTTCCCAAAAGCAGAGAAAATGAAAGGAACCCCCTCCTGTGCTTACTCACCCATTCATCCTTTTCAAATCTGATACTCACAGTTATGATAGTTAAATTTTAGCTTTGGGCAACCCAGGGTACTAATCTTGTGTGACCTCTTCCAAATGAAATCATGTCCCTATGATTCATTGACTTTCCCTGTCTCATTTTTTTTTTCTCTTTAAGTAAAATGTATCTGAGGTCTCTCTATAGCAAAATAATAAGATTTTTTTAAAGAATGTAGAACCTCTATCTTGTTGTTGTCTAAACACAATGTAGAACATAGGTTTGCATATAGTGAGATCTAGATTATTTCTAGGTCACAGTTTTCCTGCTTCAATTTAGTTGCATGGAAGGACATTTTCTTAATTTCAGGTTTATAACTACCCCTGTGTGCCAATAAATCAATATTTAATTGCAGTGCAGTTCAAATGAATTGATAAATTTGTTTTTAAGGTTCTTACAGGGAGGCAACTACTAAGAATGGAAAACACCATCTCTGCCATGATAAAACACCCAGAGAAAAACAGATTTATAGAAGCTCAAGGTGGCCAAGAATTCAATGTTCCAGCATGTGGCTTTGTCTCTAAAAATATCCCAGATATTTCATCACTAATTATCCAGGTTAGTTCAGATCTTCTAGAATTTTTTGCAAATGTAGTGCCTACAGGTTACTTGGAGATGTGAGTTTGAGCTTTTCACCAAAACCTCACTGCCACCCCCCACCCAAAAAAAAACAAACAAACAAAAGAAACAAAATAAAAACAAACAAAAAAAACCCCAACCCAAAAAAACCTCACCAAAACACAATAACCAACCAACCAAAACCCAACACATTTATATTTTTGTGCTAAAAGATATATATTGCTATAACCAGTTTGTGCATCTATGGTCTTAAATGTGCTTCTCTGTGCAGCTGAGATTTTAGAGTCCAACAGTTCATAGGCTTTGTGCTGGATCTTGTATAATAGGACATTAACCTTGGTGGAATATGTTAAAAGAACAGGGTCTTGACCTTGCAAACATTACTGCATGTGTCCAGCTTCCCCTGTGGGACTCCCTGCGTCTCTCCTGGATAGTGTCTGAAACCATATATGGGAGTATTGATTTGCAGAAAGAATAATGTTAAGTTACAAACCATATCCTGCTACTTTTATCCTGCCTTTTCAATGTAATACAAAAACACTGCAATCTGCTTTTAGCTGTGATTGGAGTTAAAGTGAGTACAGTGGGCTTGTATTTGTGCTTTTACCCAACCTCTGTCTGCTTAGCTGTTCTTGTTTACCTCTGTAATTAATGACAATGTGTTTTTCTCATGTTTCATATCTATGGTTGGGTAATGACAGAAAGAAATGCCAGATCTGATGAACCTGAAAAGGAAAGTAGGTGGGAGCAAATTTGCCAAGAGTGTTATTCTAGTTGACAGGTCTGCCTCTTGTGACATTAATAATGCTTCACCAATGTTGATATAAATCAGGATATAGCCAGAAGCAAGCCATAAACAGTATAGGGAACCATTGGCTGTGATGTTTTAGTGTCCTCAAAGCTGATACTAAGATAGCAGCTTTCAGATGGGAATACCTTCTTTCTTATCCCAGAAACTTGTAAAACGAACAGATTCCACATCTGCCTGTATATAATTAATCATATCAGGCATTTCCAGGGTGAAATCAGCAAATCTGACTCAAAGCTTGATACAAAATACAGTAATTAAAAAAATTAAGTATTTTCATTGACTTTAGTGGGCTCAATCTCTGCATGTTTCTGAAACCTGTTTCTCTAGCTACTTTTCTGTCTTCTGAGGTTCGCATTTCTGGAGCACTTTGAAATTTGAAGACCATCTTGGTCCTCCAGTCTTTATGAAAAAAGGTACATATTAAATTTTCACAAATAAGAATGTAGTTGGGAATCTTTCAGAGATTATGTGCAAATTAAGTTAGTTATAGGCCTTTTGCAAGCAAGGACAAATATTGGCTCCTCTTGGTGCTACAGAGCCCCTCCCTAGATTTTTGTTGTGGGTGGAGTCCTCATTCTAATATTAGTAAAGAACAGGGCAATATGCAAGGTACATAGTGGAGAGGAATAGGACTAAGTGTTTGCATTACTGTGCCTGTGTAATGATGAGGTGCCTTTTGTAAATGAAAGGTGTTATCTTCCCTCAATGTAGCATTCTGTTCCTAAAACATGTCTTTCAACACCTGCAGCTGCTGCTGATTTTGCTTTCTGATGTTTCATAGTTAAGACAGCAAGCACAAGAGGACAATATTTTGGCAGGAACTACTCTGCCTGCACTTAATTTTTTTGAATTTTTTTTTTTTGCCTATGAAAGGTTCACAAAGGTCAAAAGATTCCAAGGGAGATTTTGTGGACAAGAGAGTTGCCTAATCCTGTAGTGGAAGGTGGATGCCACAGTGGCATATAAAAATTATCAGGTGGGTTTTTTTGTGTGTGTGTGCATGTGCTTGCAATGTCCTTGTTTTCCACTACGTGTGGAGTTATGTCCTGATAAAGTTTTTAACTCCAAAGCCATTTGTCCCTCTGGACCAATAGTCAGACTCTGGTTCCTTAGCCTTCTGCACAGCTCCTGTCTCTCCACTGCTTCTCTGACTAGTCTGAGTCTTTCCTCATTTAAACTCCCTTGAAAATGTCTCTTCCTTCCTTTTTTACTATTCCTGATAGCTTTAACTCCTGTAATCTTTGTACAAACTTCCCCGAACCTGCCTCAGCCCCTTCTTTGCCTTGCTAAATGTATAGCCTCCATTACAGCAGTACATATCTCTAAGAAAAGGCATGATCTTCTCAATTAACAGTGAAATTTGATATAAATCCTAGAGGAGTAATTCCATCTTTGATGTACTTGATGTCAGCATCATTTAGATCTGTGTACAAAGAGGGATGTTGCTCCAAATCTCCAGACTCAAGATACTAAATGTATGGAAAGAACACCCTCTAGACCTTGATCTTCCCAGGAAACCCTCATTTGCTTCCATCAGGGTATAGAGAAAATGAAATTAAATGGCTTAATATCAGCACTCTCTTTACTGAACTGTAGTTGCTGAGTTTAATGCAGCATTTGCACCTAGCAGAATAAATCAGCTATGCAGCTTGTTGAGCTTCTGATTATAATAAGATAGGACAATAATCTGTAAGACATGAAGATGCATCTTGAGTCTGAGAAAAGACAGAGATAGGTGAAAAAGGAAAAAAAATAATTAAAAAATCGCCTTATACTCAAGGAAAATGGACCTTGTGGAGACCTTGAAAATCCATTTGACCATTCTATAGTAAAGCAAGAGAAGCAACCCTTACAGCATCATTTTGGGTGAGATTTCTGATCACAACTATTACAGAATGCTGAAACTCCGCAGTATGGGAACTTCACTTCTCTGTGTCTGCATTGATGGTAAATATTGAAATACTGTCCTCAAAACAAGGATTTTACATGTACGAAATGTGCACTTCAATACATTTTTTTGACCTTACTAGACTTAAAATTGATGTTTTTCAGATGTGGGCAAGTTTCTCCTACATACTTAGATTCCAATGAAGTTCCTCCAATCCTCATCTACCTTCAGCGGGTCCTTATGTTTCCAGGAAACAGACTGCACCAATTTGAACAGGGTTTAGCCTCATTTGGAGCTGTCTACCAAACAATACCTTCTTCTGTTCACCTAACAATCACTTCCTCCCTTGACTGAAAGGAAAGAAGTATTTGTGACTTGTTATTGCACATTTTATAGTGTTAAATTGTCTTTTTCATGAAGATGATCTTTGAAATTTTCATTACTTTGTATTATTAATGTCCTTTATTTTTCTTTAAATGTAAATAACCCCCATAACAACATCAGTTGATGGATTATCTTCATTTATATAACCTTGACTTTACCAGGTACATTTATCCCGGAAAGGCCTGGCAAGCCCCAGGGTTCTCATTTTTCTTGGAATCTCCTTTCATTGGCATATAAAGTGGCATTAAGCATACAGACATTTTGATCTTGAAATCTTCTTGACACAACAGAAAGGGAAGACCCCCTTAAATAATGAGGCATTCATAGTTCTATGATTTTGAAATAAGATCCCATTTCTTTTCAAATGCTGTGCTGATTTTTCAATGTCTACATTTACTCTCTCTTTGGAGAGTTACATGTTTGTGTTTTCAGGAGGTGAAAAACAAGTCAAGTCTAGAAGGCATTTTCTTCTTTCTAAATATGCACCCCATTTTAATTTCTGGAAATACTATTTCTCTTTTCTTTACCCTTTTCTTCTTCCGATAATAACTGCTTCTCTTTTTCCTGTTACTTTTTTCTTCTTTTTCTTGACAATATGCTTTGTGTTTTACACTGTCGTGCTCCCTTTTGACTAAAGATCCTGTAGGTTTTTGAATATTCGGTATTAGTCCTTAACTGTTCAGTACACAGACCTTATAAATACTATATTAGCTTTCTCTTTAACAAAAAGACCCAAAATGTCCTATTTTTATTAAGAATATGGTGATGAAAACTCATGTAATTTACTTGGTACAGTCTCTCATTAAGAGAAATGGAAAGCTGATTTTATAATCTGAATCTGTACCTTAATAATATAATAGCATATGTCTCATTGACAGAGCACAATAAAATGTGTTTCATTGATATGGCACCCCAGTTTCATTTTAATAAGTAAAGTGTTCGCAGTATTCCAGACAATTCTTTCTGTGATCAAAGTGTTGGCAGAGACTTTTAAAAAATGTTGCCTGCTGGACATATTATTCTCCATTTCTCTATGGCACACAAAGCATTTAGGGCTAATTACCATTGTCACCTTTAGAAACCATGGCCTGGGAAACTAGAAAGAGAAAAAGTGAGATGCTGCTATTGAAGCTGCTTGGCAATGACTTCTCTGGGGCCAGGAAGCAGCAGCAGGTCTGTGTCTCTTCAGGATGGCTCCATATCTTCCATGAGAATGACTTCAGCATAGCATGGCAGAAACCTCACTGTGAGACCTCACTAGAAGTAAGCTTAGCATTTCAGGTGCTGCTTCTGGGAGGACTGCAAGCCAGAAAGAACTGGTTGCTTTTAAAAAGGACTGAAATGTCTGGAGTTTTTTTGTGTAGCAGATTTCATATGCCTGACAAGAGGATACAGAAGGATGAAATGGGGGGATTAACTGAACTTGCAGAATTGTGTTTTAGATATTAAGTGTGGTTTGTGAGCTATTTTTTAAATGTAGTAAACTTTTGTTGACTGAGCCTTCTCCTGAAAGGCATTTGCTAGGTTGTCACTGAGTCAGTTTATTATCCCTGGAAAGGCACAGCTCATTGGCCTATGTAAGCTGCTTGTTCCTTAAATGCTAATGTATGAGAGTTTTTATATTCTCCCTCTGTGCTTCTCTTTATCACACTCAGTTGTTCATTCTTCACATTCTCAACTCCATTTTCGTCCTATTTCTCACTGGAGTTTCTCTCTGCTCCCTCACTGATCCTTCGTTTGTTGTCTCTCCTAAGCAGAATAACAATCAAGTGACAATGAATTTTGTACCAACCTTTTCAAAAGATTGTTCCAGGTGATTTCAAATTAAACAGCTTGAATATGCTATTTACAAATCTGTACACAAATGTGTTGCAGATAAATAAAAGTTAAAGTATTTGGGGAATTGTTTTTAAAATTGCAACATACATATGAAATTACAAGGAAAGCCTCTAGCCTTGAAAAAACCTTCACTGGAATTAAAGTTGTGTGATGGACTAATCCTACTAGAAGATATCCTGCAGATAATAGATAATTTTTCATGTTGCAGAATATGGACTTTATTATGATACATAGAACAAAACTGCAGAAATTGAATCATTGTCTCCAAGCTACCTACTCATCCTTCTTCAACAAATAACTTGACACTCAGTTATGTCCTTCAGTTCCATTTAAAAGCATACTTCTAAGCACATGCTTATGTACTGATGTAGATGAAAGTGGTTTATAGTCTGAATTAAGATGTATGGGCATGATCTCTTACCACTGAAGTAATTGAAAATTTAATTGTTGAATTTAACCATCACAAGAGTATTGATGTCTGAAAGCTGGGACCTCGTTCATACCTGCCAATTCAGTTAGTCTATCCCAGTAAAATGTTTTAGGTGTATAAAGCTTCATCTGCAATTCTAAAATATATTCTTAGTGTGCTTATTTCAAAATCAACTTCAAAAGTTTTATACAAAGTCAGATACCTCTTCTAGTGTGTCTTATAGTTCTGAATGTGTGCATGTATTAGGAGTTATAGGTATAATAATTCTGGCTTATTTCACTTGTATAATGCTACATTGGTGAGCTAAAGGCCTGGATTCTATGGTGCATGTAACCAGACCAGGGTAAATCCTGCGAAATGCTTTATCCAGAGTCATCTTCTTTAGATGATTCTTTAGCATTAAAGCTACTTTCACGCTAATATCTTCAGGGAAAAAAAATCTTTTCAGAGAGCCATTTGGATTATCATATGAAACAATTTGTGCTATTTTACTTTCTCACATAAGGCTTAAATCTCTCTTGAAAGACATAGTTAATTTTTAATGAATTTTTTTTTTCTCCAGAACCAGCCAAACATTTTAAAACTAAAGCTGATATTAGCCCACGAAGGAACAACATCAATTGAAATGTACCTTTTTTTTTCTTCAAGGTGATTGATGTAATTTTGTATTAAAGTGACCTTTTTAGAAATGTTTGACTGCAATGATTTCCTGTCCTTTTTGCTCAGCAATCAGAACAGCAGCACTGGCATAAACCTGTTTCTGCCACTTGATGTTAATGCTTGATGGGAAGCGAGCTGCGCAGTGTGCGTGCCTGTAGGATGGTGGCAGTGAGTATAGGTATGTACCAGCACCAATGAGCCAACTGGAAATTTAAAATTCTAACTCGAGAGGTTAGTAAAGAAGAAAATCTGGGCCTCACACAACTGAAAATACAGTCAAGTTGCTATGTGGAATTAGAGTACCTTAAATGTCTTAGCAAGAAGTGCTGTTCTGAAGTGAATTGCATTTCTGACCAGTGTATGGGCAGGTTCATGTTTTACATAGGTAGACTGATGTTCATTACATTGGAAATCTGGCACCTCAGAAAACTGTGATTTATGCTTGTGAATGATACCTATTAGATAAAGAAACATACCTGCATCTGTAAAACTGACTGAAAGCTCCTTATATGAAACCATCTTACTATGAGTGAGTAGAAGTAATAATGATGGCAATCATCCATTAGAGGCTCTGGATGAATGTTATATTAAAGACATTTTCATTTTAAAGGGAGTACAGTTAAATTTTACTGCATGGAAAATTATTCTAAAAAACATAATTCAAAACTTAATGCCATTTGGGAGAACACAGTTACAAAGTTCCATTCCCACTTGGAAAACAAAATCAGGAGTATTCCTAAAACTAAGCTGAAATAGGTGCTTGCATTAGATGCCCCATGTGACCCTTATGGTTTTGAAATGTGTAGGCAGTGCTGCTGACTTATTTTCATTTGAACACTGTTAAATATCGTATCCATCCAGGCAGAATATTGAGCAATACAAACTCATCATGGCAGATTTTATTTTGTCCTTCTTAATTAATTTTCTTAGTTTTTTCACTGTAGAGAAGAAAATAATCTTAAATATGTAAATGCCAGTTTATCATCTCCTGTTTGTAGGATGAGATAAAAAACATTATTGCTATGCTATTCTTTCAACTGTGAAGTGTTTTTTTTTCATAATAACTCTATGATCTTAATATTTTAGTAAATCAGAAATACAGAATATAACAGAATTAACACGATCTGTTAAAAAAAATAAGGTTGCAACTGTAAGCTCTCCTGCTACCAGGATTTATTTTATAGAACATATGGTTACTCTAATTAGGAGGAACACTTTTTTTATCTTTTAAGTTGCATATAATACTCTAAGTTCTATTTGTGTCCTGCCAAACTAGTCAAATGTGCCTGCTTTTCCAGCTGAATTTTTGCTCCTGTTCAACCCCCTCTTATTAAATGCTAAAATGAAAAAAAACCAAAACAAAACAAACCCAAAAAACAAAACAAAACAACAAAAAAAAAACCAACAAAAAAAACCACAACAAAACAAAACCAAAAAAACCCCAAACAACAACAAAAAACCCCATACATATACAGTATAAATAATATTTAACTTTGAAGCTAATGCTGGACTTTGTTTTTGAAAAAAGTAATGTTTTTGTCCTATTCTGACTCTTAAGTTTACTATCCTTACGTTTGGTGCTTCCATGTGTTTGAAAGTGTTCAGCTGACCTTTATCCTGCTCTCTCCTGTTTTTTAGGTCTATAGGATGATGCATTTATTACATGATTATTGCCAGTCAGGTATTCTGAACATAATTAGAATAACACTGTAAAGGATAACAGTGTCATGGTTATTGCATTAAAGCATAGGAGATTGCCTGTTTGGAAAGCAACATTCTGCCTTTTTCTCTTTTTTTTTTTTCTCTATTATCTACATAGTAAGAAAAATATAAAGAACTTAAGTAGTCTAACAGCCTAGGAACTATATTTTAGAAGAAAAATAAGCTAGAGTTTACTCCAGAATTTTTTCTTACTTTGCTAAATATCCCTACTAGAAGATCAAAAGCTTGCCAAATGTTAGTCAGAATGTTAATACTTGGTGGTCAGATTATGTTTTGGTTTATTGTCTGTGCAGAATGGAAGAAAGTGGAATATTTTTGTCACATATGTCTGACGTTTGCTATCAATAAGATTACCAATAAAATTTTGAACCTGGTCTTGTGTGGGTTATGGAACAGAAAGGGCATTCCAAATTATAAAAAGCTAGGAAAGAAACTGGCACAACTGTGTGCACAAGGCTTTAGGAAAAATGTGTTTCTCGTTGGTTACCATTCCACATTCACTGCTCTTCAGTGTCTGTGTTGCACACTGACCTGAAACCCTCTGCAGTGCAGGTCCAAAGATGACATAGCTACACTCACAGCCCTGAGAGAAAAAGGCCTCAAAATGCCTCACTTATGAGAACTGGAATAAGTTTTAATATGTGTTTTTTAAAGCTGATCCTATTACATCTTGAGCAGCTGATGATGATCCTCTGAGGCTTTTGATTGTTCATATAACTTCTGGAGTATTTAGCCTTTTACAGTTGGAATGTGTTGGTGCCTCCGGGAATTGAGGTTAGATGCAACCCGGAAGTTCTCCTTGCCCCTCTGCAGGAAGCACTGGGTTTATCAACTAATAAATCTTGCTTTGACTGCCTCCAGCCTGCTACCCTTCCATTAAATAGCACTTAGTGCACAAGTCATCCTTCTGTTTTCAATGGGATTACTCATGTGAGAATCACTTTATATAGGAAAAGTGACGAGTTGGCATCTAATTTGCCCACAACCTGGTTGTTATGGCATTAAAGTTTGTCGTCTTGGATTTACCCACAAGTTTGTTTTTCCAAATTCTGGCATAAGTTGGGCTCAATAGGAAGACCAAAGAAAATCTCAAAAAACAACAAGAGAGTAAATTTTTTTGTTTGAATTCTAATGTGCCTTCTGATATTAAACCATGCCTACCTCACTTCCTCCCACTCCCACCCAAAAAAAAAAAGAAGTGGGTTCTTGCTGCCATTCTTTTATTGTATGCGACTGTTAGTGAAGCAACCCTACCTACAGTACTGTTATGAATTCATATGTGGGACATTTGTGTAATGATTTTTTAGTAACAAGTCCAACCTCTTCTCCTTGTATTTATTCTGTCTATTGGTTTATCAATAAATCGTTGCAATGATCTTAAAATTCTATTGCAACGTGAAGAAGCTATTCTTATTTTTTTTTTTTTTTTTGCTGTCACATCTACTTCTGAAGTTATCTGTTCTCAGATAATAGTTATTATCTGAATATTTATACAGGTGGCATTTCCAAGGCATTTTTGACCCTATATTCCTAACGAGGAATAACATTCCTGTTTAAATTAGTTAAAATTGCTTTCTTTTAATTTAGTAAGAAATATTATCATTGCACATATGCTAATGCTTTGACTCATTTTGTTTCCCTAATAATGTAATCATATGCAAAAATTAAGAGCTATAAACATTGGTGAATTATAATTAAAAGCAGACATTAAAAGGTGCTTTTAGGTGCATGCTAATTGCCATCTTAAATTGAAATATAAAGACTTATGTAAGATGTCTTTAAGCAAGTCATGTAAGGTATAAATTTTGTGAATACATTCTTTAATTATATCAGTAAAGAGGAAGGAGGTATTGAGCTGTGTCCTTAACAGTGGAGATGCCAATGTCCACAGTTAAAGATTTACCCAACTATCATATTACATGTGGAGCAATATATCACAGACTTAGCATTCAAGTCCTGGATCTGACCGTGTTCCTTTTTTATCACCTCAGGTTCTCACTGGGAAAGGGCTGTAACAAACATTGTTGAAATGTGTCACACTTGGTCGGTTTTCTGTAAAATGTACCAAGATCTATACAGGAATGGCACTTACTAAGTTCTGACATATTCACGATTAAGTGATTTTTTTCAAAGGAAACCTTTAACAAGGTCCTTCTAGCATGTTATCCATTCTTTGCAGCATCTTTTAACTCTCTGCTCAGTGTCATCTTCAGGAGCTGAATTTGTGAGTAAGCATGAAACAGATTTGTTGAATTGCTGTCCACAAAGTGCTTAACAACCTACATGGTGAAAGTTGGAGAAACAAAACAGATGCTTATAGCTATAACTTTTATCAGATTTCAACTGTTCATTTGTTTAAAAGGGGATTGTGTCGTTTAAATAAAGTAACATATAATTAATATGAGACTCAGGAACTGTCCCATTTGTACTATCCCATTTCAATATCAGAGAGTATTTTGTATCGTTTGTGTATATATGTATATCAGAAAAATACAATGGCTGAAATTGATGGCTCTGTAGCATCGCAGGGTCTGTTGTGCAAACTCCCTGAAAGGAGCCTTTGTTTCCATAGGCAACAGAGCTGCTGTGGCACTATGGATCAAACACATCCGGATTTACTTTTATGCCTCTGAGGTAAACAGTTGCCTGCTGCACTACATAAATGCTGAAAGAAAAACTCTCTCTCAGTAAAAGACCTGACCAGCATGAACTGAGGGTAACTACAGGCTGCTGTGGAGAGCCTGGCATAGGTGGCTCCTGGGAGAGTGCTACATGTGCTGCCATTTTAACCTTTTCTGAGCTTAACTCTTCTGTGTATTTCAACAGCTTAAAGATTAATAGGAAAAAAAAAATCTTCAATGTGATCATTTTTCTTTCCTCCATATCCAGGGCTGTCTTGTCATAGGGAGTCTGGAGATGGAATTATCAAATGTTTCTACTTTTCACTTTCAATCGTGGAATTAACTGCAACCTCTTCTCTCAACCATCTCAAATTATTTTGGCCACAGCTAAATAGGAAGTTTTAAGGACAGTGCAAATCTTGCTGGTCTTTTGAAAGCATACCCTTCCATTTTTAGCAGAGTGAACAAAATTCAAGCAGCATATTGTAGGTGAGGGCATATGAGTAATGACCTTTGAGTCAAAAAAAAAAAAAATTAGACATTTTATGATTGTTGTAAAAAAACAAACAAACAAAAAACCAAAAAAAACCAAACCATGAAGATCAAAGAGAAATGTTAGCTACTGGTAAGTTATGCCTGAATTTGCTGTTTGCTTATTCATCTGATTAAAATTATGCCATTCCATGCAATGCATGTTTATTTTATTTTGCATTTCCTATTTATTTTGCTAATGGTTTTGTTCTCTAAAAGGTGGGTTATCAGCAGTGCAAGCCACAGAGGCCTGGTACACAACAGGGATTCAGTGCAAGTGAAGCCTAATCCTGAGTTAAGTACACAATTTTACAGACACTGTGGTGAGAATTTTTTGACTGATTTTAATGGTATCTACTGTCACAACACTGAAACTGCTCTTAACCCACAAAATAATCAAAGCCATCATGTTTCTATTTCTCTGATATTAAAGACTTGTAAAATATATTTGTTCAGCTGCTAAAAATGCTCTAGTGCTTACTTAGGTAGCTTAATGAAAAGTAGGTCCTCAACCTGTGCCCAGAAATTGGTGAAAGAGTGTTCAGAAGCAAAGAAACTCTTTTTCAGAAGACTGCTTCCCTCTTACAGGCATTGGCTTGTCAAATGACCAACTCCTGCACTGCACAGATGTGGCACTGTACTACTGCAGTTGCCTCATGCTGAATGAGCCCTTGCCCTTCCTTCAGCTGTCCATTCCTTCATGGCCATTCCACTGGGCCTCCTTTTGTGTTCTGTTTCTGCTGGGCTAAATTCTCTTCAAAACTAGGTGATGGAAAGTGCCTTTCTGACTTTGACTTTGTGTCATAAGAGATCAGGTACTGGATATTTTTATCTCAGCTGCTCTTGTCATGGAAGTACTCCTTGAATTCATATAGATATTCTATATATTTGTTCTGATTAAGGCTACTGAATTAATTATTGAGAGCAAAATTGAAAATGTCATTTTAAGGTAGAAATATGTGATAGATTACGAAGTGAATATGTGATAATCACAAAGTGATGAACAGTCAAGATGGCAATGCACATCTTTCTGAGTTCTGTATCCTGGATCTATAGAACTGGTTTTGGTTAACATGAAAGCTTTTCAAGGTCAGCAATGCCATACAGGTAATGATGAGTCCAGAGCAGGCTTACGCTAAATGTGTCCTCAATGCTCAGGTTAATCTTTTCATTTGTGATTTTTTTTTTTTAATAGATGGGGATGTGGAAAGCCATTACTTGTGTTATAAAAGTAATTTTTTAATATTATGATGGATTATTTCTCAAATAGGATGCATGAAAAACTATGACATTCTTAAAAAACTACTAACTAGACACACTTTATTCAGCAAAATGCAAACTCTGGGTACTTTCAGGTTGTATGGATATAAAAAGTAGAGGGATAAATAAAAATAGGGCAGCTTATCTGCACTTTTACCTTTAATCCAAAATTACATGTTATTCTATCTGACCTAAATAGGTGGAAAAAGTAAATTAGTGAATCAAACCGATTACCAGTGTCTTGAAAGTGGAGATCAGTTTAGATACTGATGGGCTTGAAAGTGTGTAGTCCTTATTTGATCTTGTGAGGTCAACCTACTACGTTCACTTTCTACTTATTTTAGTGAGATGCTGATTTTTGTTAGGATGAGTACTACTTGGTGATATTTTACAAAGATCTGCAAAGGCCAATGTTTGTCAAAACAGTTTCAACTGCTAGGAAACCTTTTATTGTTCTTTCCTCTGAGACTCTTAGGTATTAAATAGCAATCCGACTTGTTTCATAGGATTTCCTTCATATAAGGATCAGGTGTTGTGCATTTCCCAGTGCATGAAACTGAAAATAAAAATGGTAAAAAAATTACTGGAAAAAAATACTTTTTATAAAAATAGTATTTTTGGATTTGTATGTGTATGATTGTCTACACGTCTTGTCTGATAATTTTTGAACCAGCTGACTGGTGTCAACCAAATTTAACACAAGGGAAGTAGTCCTGCAGATAATTAAGTTCTCTGTAGCATTGTAAAATTAAGACCACATACGCATTTTGACTGAAGGGAAAGACAGCAGTGAGAGCTCATGTTTTGTGACATTTTATGAATTCCTATACCAGAAGAGAGGCTCCGATCAGAGCTTAAATCATGAAATATAAATCCACAGGAAAAGAAACTGCATTTTTTTCGGGCTTCATTGTTTCACTTGTTTCTAATAGCATCTTCTGGCGTTTAGACACCAAAAAAAATTAATCTTGTGTATTTGTCATTATTTACATTATTTATTTGGTTTTCACTATCCAAACTTATTGATGAGATTATTTTTCTTTTCATCTTTTGTCAACATAAAATGTAGCTTTAATTTGTGGGAGGTGCAAATGGTTGTATTTGCTCTTTAATTACTGATTTTGATTCTATTATTGTGTGCTTTAAAAGCATTACTC
>VXAU01006133.1:604577-656157 GCA_013399695.1 Formicarius rufipectus | reverse complement strand
TTTTTTTTTAAATTCAGAAACTGTATTGTAATCTTTCTTGAAAAATTGATTTAAAAAATCTACAACCAGTGAGCTGTGGAGGATACTCCCCTCACTGCCTTTGCATTAGACCTGGAAACATAATTCTGAGCTGTTGTTTGTTTACAATAGGCATCCTGTTTAGCCTAAACATGGGAAAGGATTTGACATCAGTGTTGTGTCTCTCTGCTGATATGATTAAACTCCCAGATTTGAACAGATATTTGAACACACCAAGCAAATCCTTCACCTTTTCCAGTCCAATTCTTCTCTGACCAGAGGCCGTTTTCATGCCTGGTATCCCAATAGGAAAGGGGACTGCCCGTTCTGCAACACCTTTCCTGTGCTGGGGAGGGGAAGACCCCTCTGAGAAGACATGAGAACCTGTGATAATTTGCGTTCTCAGTGACAGCTCACTTTGGTGTAAAATTACCCATCTACTTTCTTTTTTTAATTTTTTTTTTTTATTTAAATGAAATTTCCTCTACATGTTAGATCCTGTCAAGTAGGTAAGAGGGACCATGAATACATGCTTTGTCCTGTATTCTGGCAGGAAAAACTGTGCAAGAGTGTGTACTCTATTCTTTGAGTAGTGATCTCTGAGTCTACCAACAGTATCATTGTAGATACTGTATGCTGAACAGTACTCATAATTGTGCTAAAAAATAAGCCAGATAAATTATCCTGAAAGATTATTGAGAAATTATATATTCCAAGCAGCGTTCTTAAAACATTTTGCACTTTACACAAGCATTTGTTCGAAGTGGTTAGGAATTGAGGGCAATCAAGCGAAGACTGCAGGTTTTTTGGCATAACTTGCGTGCCTGTTGTTTAAATGACTGTCATGTCACACGTCTGCTTTGTGATATGTTGCTGCTGTTCTGTAACATGCCACATCCTAAGCCGGGTGGTGAGTGACATGGTGTCACTCACCTTGCTGCCATGCACAGATTATGTTTTGTAGTACTGAAGCCTTCTCATGCAATGGATAAAAAATTTAAATTAATTCTCTGGAGTGACTGGTGAAAGAGTAGGGAGAAAACTGTATAAAAAGAAAAATAACAATAGACTCTCACTTGTTGGTTGCTTTCTGCTACCATTTAATTCTAGCCCAGTAAGCATATGTGTTGCACCCCTTTGGTTCCATCTTCCAACCACTGTCCATTAGAAAGAAACTACTACATATTGTAGGTGCTCAGGAGCTGGACAATTTATAAATGTGAGTCAGGGTTCTGACAGATTAGGTCTGACAGATTTAGACCTAGTGATAGAATGCTCACACTTTATACCTTGCTTCTCAACTGGAATTAAGTACCTGAAGAACAGAGGCAACAGAATGGATGTGTGATGTAGCTCAGAGTCCAGTGGCATAATGCAAACTGCCGGTGAAGGGAGAACTCCCGAACTGGGAACCATCACCCTATTTTTTAGTACTGGATAGAGATGGGTGGAGGGAACAGTGTAAATCACAGCAGCTAAATGCTTGAGGCAAATGTGGACCTGCTGCTGAATGGGGTGGGGGATCTGATGAAGGGCATGAAAAAGGTCAGGATTTCAAGGGACTCGAGTGTCTGTTATATGAAGACACAGTGGGTTATTTGCACTGGAGAAGAGAAGACTCAGGGACAATCTTATCAGTGTGTAGAAATGCTGAAGGGAGGCAGTAGAGCAACTGAATCCAGGCTCTTATCAGTGGTGCCCAATGACATGACAACTGTGGAAATGGGCACAACTGAAATACAGGAAATTCCTTTAAGTACAGAGAAAGTTTTTACAGCAGGAGTGATGAAATACAGGAACAGGTTTCCAAGAGAAGTTAAGTGTCTGTTCTTAGTCAAATCCTGACTAGACCTGATCCTGACCAACCTGCTCTAGCTAGCTCTGCCCTGAGTCCAGGATTGGACTAGACAATTTCCTTCAGAGGTGCCTTCCCTTGGAAGCCAATCTGAAAGTCTTGTTCTGAAGCTCACCCAGAAGATTCCTGAGTCATTGTATCTGAAGACACTCGTGCTTTCAAGTTGGTTTCTGTTGCTTGATCTTTTTTTGATTGCCAAGAGAAGACCACATGCAAAGTACGCTAGTGGGCAAGTGTTTGCTAAAGGTTCACAACCTTGAGTAAAAGAATAACAAAAGTAGGCTGTGATGCAAGTCACAGGCTGGAAATACTACAAAGTGTTTATTGGAGAGAAGTTCTTTATAGGTACGTCTTGAACATTTTCTTACGACTCTGATACATTTCCTTTCTACTTATGCCTTTAGACAGATGCTCAAACTGCCTTGAAACTGGAATTAATAGTTTCTTCAAGCCATTACAGACTTGATACTATTTTTAGCATTTCTTCTCTAAGAGATGACTTTAAGAGATTTAACTTCAATGCCTTTGCCCCCTTGAATTTGGTTGTCTTTTCACCAATTTCTAACTCCCAGCATTCTTGTTTTACTGCAAATATGAATGTAAGACTGCATTATTTATTCTTTCTAAAGTGAAGAGAGAGAGTTGTAAACTGCTGGATTACAACCTGCAGTTGCCAAGAGGCAGAAACAACTTAAGAGCAATTTAATTGTTGATGTTTTCCTCCTTTCTCCTTTAATTCTTTCCTCAGGCAAGTATAAACACAACATGCACTTGAACCGTAAAGATGCTGTTCTGGAGCTAGAGACAAACAGAGATACAGAAGGTCAGAATGAACTTTGCAGCTAGGAGGACAAAAGGCAGCCATAGTATCTGCCCATCCTTAGAAAAGCAGGTATTTGAAATTAGCGCATTGAGTTACTCTGTTCAAACTTGCTAATGTGATGGACTTTATTCTTAAAAGCACTTAAATTTTGGTTTAACACTGGGAAGGAGTTAAAACTGTTACATAGTTTTTAGTGGCTGAGCATGAGATTTCAACAGTGCCCTGTACTGGCCCAGGCAGCTCAAGACAGCAAATTTTGTGAAGGAAGCAGATCTGAGGCTGAGGTAAAATGAAGGTAATAGGAGGTAATTATAGCTATCCAAAGGTTTTAGGCCAGTCTGTGATGCCATAATTACACTTAGAGTTATTTTTTTTTTTTGCCTGAGAATGTCATAATGAAAAACAAGTTGCGTACTCTGGAAGTGGTACAGCTGTGGAGACACGTACTTCGACTTCTTTGGAACACCCACGATTACCCACCTGTTTAGAATGATGGAAAGGCTTAAAGAGAATGCTGAATTGGCATGAAAAAAGCCTTTCCTATAGGCTTTTTATGATCTATTTCTTTATTTATGACCGTGGGAACTGCACCTTGTTTCCACAGTAATATGGTTGTAACCTGCCTCCTAACAGTGAATCTCTACAAGATGTTATCTTGGAAAACTGTGTAATCCAGAGAACTTTAGACACCTTACATCCACAGTTAACATGAACACTGTAATCCTGAGCTACACATGCTGTAAACTGTAGTGCCTGTCAGCAGGGTGAGCTGTTCCTGTTGACTGAAAATATTGTACTTTTTATTTAGAGCAGAGTGCTTGTGAAAGGAACTTAAAGAAGCAGTTATTTTACCATTTTTTCATAACTTCATGTTAAAAGCAGTGGAAAACTGCAATCTTTTTACCTGGACACCTGCTTGAGATAGACAGCCCTTGAAGCCAAGAGCTTTTGAAAAAGACATGGATAATATTAATGCTATTACCATGGTTATAAGAGAAGTGGGCATACTCTTCAGTTGTTAGCTTTGTGAGAATGCCTTATTTTCTATTAACAGCATGAGCAATATGTACTGCCAGCTAAGGATGACCTTGTTTTTGTACACACGTTACACGCCATATCTGTGAAGTGCGCAGGCATTTTTGCATGACACTGTATGCTGTATTATTGCAATTCCTGAATGTAGTTTAAAGGAGGAGGTTTACAAAGATGATGTAATGCAGGCACTTGAAAAGATATTTTTCTTAGGTTCTTTTTCTGTAATGCAAGTTCTACAGATCTGTCAACACATTAATTCACTATATGAGGTGTCTTCTATTTTTTTGGATAATCTGATTATACCTCTTGTCATCAGAGTCTGTTAACAAATATCAGAATGTGTGCAAAAATATTTTCAAAATTATCTTTCTTTTTTCTTTTTTTTTCTTTTTTTTTGGGGTCTCATTTAATTGGCTTCCCATGTATCATTCTATGAACAGAAAGAAAGAAAGCAGAATGGAAAAAATTGTTGGCTTTAAAAAAAACCCACCAAAATCAAACAAAAAAACCCCCCAAAAAACCAAAACAAAAAACCCACAAAAACAAACAAGCAAAAACAAAACAAAAAAGCAAACAAACAAAAAAACCCCAAAGACAAAACCAAAACAAACAAAACCAACAAAAAAAAAACCCAAACCCAAAAACCCCCAAATCAAAACCCAAAAATCCCTCTCATTTTGATGAGAAGTCAAATATGGGATCATTGGTTTTGTATGAACTACAAGGCACTGTAAATCTTGAGCTTGTTTTCTCTTAAGAAGAGAGATTATGTTATAGCCTTAAATGGTGTTAGTGTGGACAAATAAATAAACCTAGTTCACTCCTTAAACGTAGGTGGGGGCAAATGTATAACAGTAGCAGATAAGGGAGACTTTTCTGAAATACATTTGTGAAGCTATGCAGTGCTGGTGCCACTTTAGCTGTCTTCTTTACTCATGAAGAAAACTCCTGGGAAAACTGGATGTTTACAGCCCTCAATTTGCCAAAAGCTGCAATTGTCAATAAGCTCTACTGTAATCAGCTCTGCAATGCTCAGTGATCTGAGCCCTGAGGAGAGTTGTCCTTAACCTCCTGAGTCTGAGAATTTTCTTCATCTTTATCCTATGTTTCTGTGGCTTTCCACCTCCCCCTGGCCTTTCCCACCCCTTTGCTATGTTTTGTGTGTGATTGCCTCAATGTGGCTGACATAAACACCTCTGGGGAACTTATGGACAGACTGTTCTAAATCAAGGCCATGTAAGAATTAGAAACAAAACCCACTGTCATTAACTAATTTCAGTAATAAAAATACCCACTTATTGTGTTCCTTCGTTATTGTTCTTCAATAAATTGCCATTTATTGAAGACAGTTCCCACCCATATAGAATTGTGTACTTTTGAATCCTATTACTATGGAAACATGTAATATTATTTTAACAGGCTATTCAGGAAGAAGAAAGTTTTCTTTTAAATCTACATCTTAATTATGCAGTTACACCATGCACAGAAATATATTTTAGTTTCTTAGTAGTCCTGTGGCTACTTTAAATTTTATCTGCTGTACCCGGAATATTCTACTGTTTTTATGCCAGGTCCTCACTCCTTCTTGAAACTAGCAGGGTGCAGAATTAATAAAAAGTGCAGTATGTGCATAAATTCTTTCAAGTCTTTCTTTATTATTTTGGTTCTTCTTCTGCTCACTGGTTCAAGTGAACAGTTTTTTCAGTGTGTATGCAGGGACCTTAGGCGGGCACATCGTCCATTATGGGAGACGGATTGTAGTTGGGACATGGTAGAGCAATAAGTATGTTGTTAGGGCTAAACAAATTACCTCTGAAGTCCACATTTTGAGGTTCCAAAAATTCTATTCTTAATTGATTTAACATTTATTGATTGTGTGGACTAATTTTTTTTAAGGACAGGTTGTATTTTAAAACAAGCACAGTTGTAATCGGTACTACATACTGCTTCTCTTCATAACAGTCACACGTCAGACCTTTCTCTTCCCCCTATGCATGCATCACGTTCACTCTGGGATATGAATAAAGGTACTAGAAAGGAAGAGCACTTTCTGTTGATGGCCAAGAGTATACACCATTGCTTGGGAAAGACTATTATTGCCTTAATTTTTTTCTTCAAGGGGTATTATGCTTCCACTGACTTGCCCTTGTGCTTGGTTTATTTACCTTTGATAGCAGTTCTCCCTATCCTGAGGGATTAGACTAGTCTAACTTGCCTTTCTTTTTATTTCTTTTAATGTCTGTGTTTCATGTCTGTATAAGGAGGAATAAGGCTCTCAAAGACTTTTGCTAGATTAACAGCATTTTAAATATTCAAGTAACTTTTTAAAACCAGTAATCTTTTTATCAGCAAAAATTTGAAACATGGACACTTTTTTCCTATTTTATTTGCAAAACCAAATTGTATGAGCACTGTAGAGTTTGTGTGATATTTCATGCATAGAATGTTCCTATTGGTTTCCAATAAGTCTGCAAAGATGGTTCTCAAAAGAAAGATAAGGGTCAGATTCAGATTGATGTTGCAGTATAAAAGACAAAGTTATTGAGCATGGTGTGGTGGCACTGAAAGAGCTCCTAAATGTGAGAGCAATGTATCTAATAAACAAAAAGTAGTTTCTAAAAAGTGGAAATGTCAGTTTACTTAGTCTTGCTTGGAAAAGTGCTAGTTTTTTGCTGACCAGTAATGTGCTAATGAATTAAACAAGACCATTTCCCTAAACCATTGCTGATGACTTGACAATATTATGCTTGCTAAATTTTGGATTAAAGCTTCATAAATATTTTAAATGTTTCAGCTCTTACAGCTGATTGTTGTTCTCAGTCTGAAATTACAAGTAAGAGTTAATTTCCTTACAATGACACAAATAAATAATCCAATGCCAACATTATTCTGTTGCATTATCTTTAACAGGTTGTCCATTTTCAGTAGTCATGCTTTCATAAAACAGAAGTAGCATTCAAACATTGTTTAAAGATAATGCCTCTTTAAAATAGATGGATGTTATTACCTTTTTTTGAAAATAAAAATTGAAGCACAGAGGAAGGCAAGAATGTCTTGTTTGTGAAGCTGCTGACCAGTTATAGGTCTAGCTAAGCAATGCTTTCTGTCTCTAGAAAAACGGGTCAAATAAGAGAGTTTTGTGAAAATTTGAAACAGGGGCTGGAGTGAAAAAGGAATTCACTCTGATTTGGTCTTTATTGTCTCCAGTTCATTCCCTAACATAAATGTTATGAGTAAGGAAGGGAGAGGAGGGCTAGATTGGTTTCAGTTTGGTGCCATATTCATTTGGAAAGAAGGTTCCTTGCAATTATTTTTCCCAAAAACTAAGTTTAAGACAAAAATTGTTTTGAGGATGTGAGCTGTTTGGTAATAACATACAGTTTTATGGAACAGTTGATGAAGAAGCATATGTATTTACACTGAAATTATTTCCATATCACAACATGACAGAATAAAGCTTCAAAGTCCTTTTAGTAGTATACTGTCACTAGAGCAGACTAGAGAACTTTACTCATAATGTGTACACTTGGTTTTACTTAGGGTCATTTGGTTTGATGAGAAAGCAAGTAGGGAGAGCCACAGTTGTCTTTCAAATTTTAATGGATATTTTGTGTCTGGGTAAGGCTCAAATGCTGTTAATAGGTATTTTTATGGGTATCTCAAAACTCAGTGGTGTTAGATGAATAATAATAAGTATTTGTAATTGAGCACAAACTTACACATAAATATAGAGTGTGGCCAAAAGAGAGCAATGAAGATGAAGAGTCTTGATGGGAAGCAGTGGGAGGAGTGGCTGAGGGCACTTGGTCTGTTCAGCAGGAGAAAAGGAGACTGAGGGTTGCAGTTAGAACTTCCTTGTGAGGGGAAGAGGAGGGACAGGCACTGACCTCTTCTCTCTGGTGACAGGACCTGAGGGGATGGCTTGAAGTTGTGTCAGGGAAGGTTTAAGTTGGATATTAGAAAGAGGTTCTTCACCCAGAGGGTGTATGGGCACTGGAACAGGCTGCCCAGAGAAGAGGTCACAGCAACAAGCCTGATAGCATTTGAGAAACATTTGCACAATACTTGGGGATGGTCCTGTGTGGGGCCAGGAGTTGGACTCCATGATCTCTGTGGGTCCCTTTCATCTCAGCATATTCTGTGATGAGAATTTAAGAAATATAACAAACATTCTGCAAGAAATGGTTTACAATTATTTTTTCATATGACCGCTCTCAAGTTATTAAAATTCACTTAAATTCCAAATTTTTATGTAAACACAATTTCTCAGGTTCTTCATTTTGTCTCTGTTTTCAGATAATGTTGTTCTGTGATCTTTCATTTCCAGTTAGACACAGCAGGCAGATCCTTGTTATTAATTTGTAACACATATAATACCAAAACTGAGAACATGTGACAAGAAAAATAGGCTTCGCTGACTTTACCTATGAAAAGATTAGAATTAATTGCTCACAAGCAGTCTTTTCATAAGCATCCTCAATGCTGCTTAATTGCAAAGGTAAAATTCTGTATAAGGTCACCAAAATAATTCAAAGGGAGGGCTTTTTTGTAAGAGCTGAATCTCAAACCTGCAGGAAACTAAATGTATGGAGCTATTCACATATTAGATACTTTAAATATGCATACATGTAAAGGATGTGGACTTTAAAATAAATTTAGATCCTTTCTTTTTATTTATTTTTAAACCAGAACCTAAACTTAAAATGAAGAGATATGTCAGGAAATAGTTCCCCTCCCTTAACTTCTGGTGGTTCTTTGTTAAAATGTTATTTGTGGTGTTTATATAATTATATTCCAGTGTAATTCAAGTATGTAATGACATTTCTCCAATGAAAGCATTTAAATAACTCAGGAAATTGTTTTACTGTTCTGTTTCCTGACTTAAACCCCATTTTGTCATGTTCATTTTATTGTTCAATCTGTCTGAGCTCATCTAGATATAGTCTACCCATACAGAACAAAATAAAATATTTACCAACTTGGCATCTCATATATGTGTGTATATACAAAGACAGGTCATATTAAAACCATTCTTATACATATATAATTATTAACCATTCTTATATATATAGTTATTATTATCCCTTACTCAATTTATAATAAAAATAGAAATCTCACATGTAACACCAGAGTGTGACCAGAATATAATAAAAATGAATAATCTCAAGCAAAGGAGTATCAAATAATTAATCAGTTCATTATAGAATAAAAATTAGGAAAAAGAAGAATCACTTTAAGTTTTCTTGTAGTGTCAGTCAGACATAAGAAATAGTGTTTTTCTTTGCATTTAGGAATATATTAAAACCATTTTGCAGGAGAACTGAGTCGTCTTTCACCCTAAAGACCCTCCTATGAGACAAGTGATAGGTTAACTTGTCTCATTTTTATCCAGACCTTTTTTAATTTAGTGTATAAGATTAAAGTGCAAGCTGAATTCCACAGGTGTAGCTTGGGTTTTTAATCTGCTTGACTGGAGTTAATCTAGTTCCTGAATGGGGCTACTAATAGTATAGTTCCTGAAATAAAATAGGAAACCTAAGTAGTGCAATGCTTTATTCAGCTTTGAATAAATCAGAAAAGCATTAAATATACTGAAACAGATTAAATTTGATTCCTGCAGGAATCAAAGTTTAAGAAGTTATAGTAGGGATGGAGAGAAACTCAACAGAGGAGATCAAATACTGCACAGGGGACACAGTCTCTGCCAGGGTGTGACCGTGCCCAGAGAAACCATCTGGGGGGCTGCTGCAGGCCCCTGGGGATTTGGCCTGAATAAACAGCTTAGTGACAATGATGGTCCAGGTTTTCATGCAAAGAGTAGAGACCAGCGAGATTATGGTGCTTATTTCTGTGTTATCCTGCACTGGAAAATGTCTCCATGCTCCAGGATAAAAATGAAAGGAGAAGCAGACAAACACCCTGAAATAATTGCTAGTATATAAGTAGTGTCTAGTTGGGAACTACATACATTCATAGATGTCTTTTTTTTGCCTTTTTTTTTTTGGTTGGTTTTTGCTTTTTTGTGTGTTTGTTTGTTGTGGTGGTGGTGGTGTTGTTTTTTGTTTTGTGTGTGAGTTGAGGAGTCACAAACTCTGGTCTGTGTCACCAAGCTCCTGGCATGCACTGCAAAGACAGCAGAGTGAGCCCTGTCACCTGGAAACACCCATAAGGGGCTCAGGTGCCAGCTGTGCCCCACCCCTGGTTGCAGATCAGCAGCACCCGGGTGGTGAACAAAGTTAGAACAGGAAGGTGAGAGAAAAAAGCACTGTGTTGGTGTTAACAATTAGAGGGTGCAATTCAGAGGAAAAGTGTGTTTGGTAAAAGCATTTTCTTGCCAGAAAGGAACACTGGAGTGTTTAGTTCCTTCTCAGTCCAGGTTTGGTGTATGAAGCAGCAGGGCTACAAGCATTGCCTGGGAAGGGTTCTGGGTGTCCCTGAACTTGTGGTATGGAGAGCCCAGTCCACGTGTTTCACAGTGACTGTGATAGAAGGTTGGTTGCATTAGCCCTGGCCACAGAGGGTTCTACCTGAAGAACTGATACCTTCCCTCAAACCAAAGTGTATCCTGAAGTGCTGATTCTGTGAGGGCTTCAGAGTTTTTCTGGCATCTTAAAATTCGGAGAGAAATGATAACTGATTTTGCTAGGAAATCTGTTACTTTTTTAAATTTTTTTTGTATTAGTATAAGCTATATTTCTTAGCAGTTAGCTGGAAATTTGGCAAAATAAATCCACTGGATAGGACTGTAACTGTACTGGCTTGATTTCATTTTATGTACTAACATTATCCTGTTCGGAGCTGATTGAGCAACTTCAATTTTATATTTAGCTCAGCAGTCAGTGTATACTTGCATGTTTCAGGCAATGCTCATTAATATATATCTAAATACATTCTTTTTTTTGGTCACTCTTCAAGTTTGGAAATAAATCCCTTCTTTTATGTCATTTCCAGAACTTCTTGAGGAAATTCTGAGATCTGAACAAATGTTACAGCCAGTTGTAGCATTGGTAGATTAAGGCATTAACACAAACTAGAGTGCTGCCCTAATTTGATTTAACATAACTAAGTATTTGACAATCAATGCAAATAGATTTCTCTAAATAAAAATACATGCATAAGCATCTCATGGGAGTCCTAGCTTCCCTGGACACTTGCTTTGTGGTGAGTAGTAATTACCTACTGGTAAAAAGGTGGTGGATACATTAATCATTTTGTGTGCTGTGGCTAAACCTTCCTGCTTATTTGATGCTTAGATAATAGTTTTCATTAAATAAAGAAAGCTTGCTGGTTCTCTCCTTGGCCGGTGAAGAGTGCAAGATGTGAAATATCTTAATCCTGTTTTTCATATTTAAGAACTACAAATTCTACCACTGCCATACACTGGGTGGGTAATTATTACAACAGTTTTTGGAACCAATTTATTCTTACAGACTGTGTTATTTTAAAGTAAGAAAGAAATAAAAAAAGGGTTAAGGTGAAGAGATTTAGATTTTGTATAGAGGAAACTGCATAAACCCACCCAAATGAAGTGATGTTACATATTTAAAGCTAACCACTCCTTAACTGGTAGAGAACATGTTTGTAGATGTTGATTTTTTCATTTGTGATCTCTGTCCCTGTGAGGAGTTCAAGCTTAAAACATGTGAAAAGATATTGAAAAGTCTTGCATATTTTCAGTTCAGATACCATCCATCTAGGAAATACCCCGTGTGATGGTCTAAGGTCCTCCTCTCAGATGGAACACTCGGGGCATGAGGGCTCAGATGGTTCCCCTGTGTGATCAGTTACAATGTATTACATTCGTGTTAATGGTTCCTAACCTAAATCCTGATTTTCAGTGTGGTTGCTGGATTTCTTCCTCCATCCCCTAGTGAAAGGTTTCTTAACAGAACTTAAACAACTATGTTTTGATTTTGTTTTGAAGAGGCAAATGAGCATTTACACAAGATTGGTTCAAAATCTGTAGTGTAATGAAACCCTCTTGGCTTCCTTGAATTCTGGATTATAAACTGGCTCACTTGTGATGAAAAGGGCATCACTGGAATTAAGTTAAATTGCTAAAAAAGCCATAGAAATCCCAGTTAAATATCTCAATAGGTGCTTCCAAGAGAAAATAATTTGTTCAAGAAAGAAGAGATACTACTAGAATTACTTATGCTTGAAACATATTGCAGCCTGATTGTTAGAAAACCATAAGGGTAAAAAAGGTGACTCCATTTTAGCACCTCTGGGGAGAGGATGTAGCATGTCTTGTAGTGTTTCCTCTTGGAAGGTAAGTTGTGCAGGGTTCAACATCCATTGGTTAGTGGGGGAGTCAGTGAGCCTTGGTTTCTGCTAAGTGTTCTCTGTTTGTCTTGCCCAGGGTGAGTGGTTAGACAATACTTAACTCTGCTTCCTCTCACGCTGAAGCGTGTATCCCATCTGTGACTGTCAGAGTTCAAGTTCCTTTTAGGTCTATAAATAGAGTTTCTACAAAAATCTTTGTGAATGGGTTTGGGCCTCATGCGTGAGGACCCATAAGCAAAAGATGTGATGGAGGCATATCTGGGAACAATTTGGTAAATGTAACCCATCAGCAAAAGCCATTCTGTACTTGAAACAAACGGGTGAGACATGCAGGTGTCAGTGAGTATGGTAACTTTGTTCTGCTAATGGCATGTCCCACCTGGTGGCCGTTACTTATCATACCTGCCAAGTCACCCAGCTGTGTAAGAGTTGTCATTACAAACTTTCAAGCTCTGTTCAGAGTCCCTCAATTCTTAGAGGATTGCCCTTCCAAGATAAGGAATCTCCACAAAAATTATTCTGACCATGGGAACAAACAGTAAATTAGATACTACCTACAATATATTTTTTCTTTTGCTCAGAATATCTTGGACAGAAAATATAAAATGAAGTTCATTCAGTAAACACGTCTTAATTGAGATCAGGTTCAGGGGTTAGAGCTGAATCGGGGGTGGATGGTCAGCCTAAAGTGGATTCAGCTGAATCTGAATTGTCTTCTGCTTTCTTGTCCTACCCTACTACTCATTTCCTTTCTCATCTTCCATGAGTTCAGTGTCTTACTGTATTATATAATGTTTTTCTGCCAGCTGTAAGAGCTAATTGATCCTAAATGTGAGAGGTATGTGCTAATGCCTTTGGAAAATATTTTTCAATATTGCATGTTTCCTTTGGTCATAGAACTAAAAAGCTTCAAGAACATGTGATATGTTTTTATTTCTATTTTCTCTGGATCCAACTCAACTGGTCTAGCATGTGTTCTTCAGTTGTCTTTAGCAAGGTGAAAAATTCTGACTGAATTCTACTTCTGGCTTTTGTATCTTCCATCATATAACAGAGTTTAATACTTATTAGACAATCTTATAACAAGAGGAATTTTGAACATGTTATAAAGCTTTGGTTTTGTTCTGTGCTAGGCAGAAAAGGTATATTTAAAATTATCCACCTGTATCTCATGACAGGTAGTTCTGGCCATTTTGGATAGTGAACTATCTATACATGTGGGGAGATTGTTTTTTAGTGTGAAATAGATGACTAAATGACAACTATTTTCCCTGTAGACCATGAACAAATAGAAGTTTAGTTCTCTGAGGCATAAGGTTTGGTAATTAATTCCTTACACCAAGTTCCCTGTTTCAGTGTCCTCTATTGTGCTATAAAAATAAAAATCCCTTAACCTTCTTTTCTCTCTTGCTCTGTTACCTAGAGATGAGCATTGCTTTTTAATGCAAATGCTCCAAATTACTTAATTCATGTGTATGCAGAAAGCGGGAATTGTCAACTCCAATAGATAAATGTATATTATGGAGGTAGGATTCTAATTTTGAGAATATTTGTGCCCCTTTTTTTTTAATGCAATGACATTGTTTATTGAAGAGATGACTTTTTGGTGGAAAGAAATACTATTTTTATATGTATATGCACACAGACACACAACTGTACTGAACCAAAGAAGGGATATCATACTAGAAACTCTTTTTCAGAAATGCTTTCAAAAATATTCTGTTGACTCAATTTTTAAATATTTAGGATTTTAATGTAGGAGTCCGAATAGAATAGTGCATGAAAATTATAATGGTTAGGGGAACTCTTAAAATAATTATCAGCTGATTAATTTTAAAAAAAATGCACAGCATTTCCTCAAGTTAGGTTGGGGAATAGGTGACTTGTAGGAGGAAGCTGTTACTGGTGGTACAAATACTAAGCAAAATAGTAAGCCAAAACTAGCAGCATCTTGCTCTCATGGAGGCCATAATGAATACATTTGTGGAGGTACTGTTATCTGGAGACAGAGAAAAACTAAACTGTTCCTTTGCTAAGTGGGAAAGGTATTGGAGTTATCCCATCAGCTGGGATGATCTTATCTCTCTAGCACCATTACCTCTGAACTGTCTTACATTCAATTTTATCTGTTCTCTGTGAAAGGTATGGTTACCTTTTTCAATGGAAATCTGTGTTCCTCCTGGCCTAGCAATTTATTCCAGTCAGCTGCTTCCCTGATGTTGGAAGATTACAGTATCTCTGACATCAAAACCAAAGTTGGAATGTGATTTTTCAAAATAATTCCACGATCCCTTGTAAAAGCATCTATGTCTGTGTTTCTAGAAATGAGATTATACGGATGATGAACACAGATGAAATCGGTGGGGGAGTGGGGGAAACCAAAAAACCAACAATTGCTGAATAGATCTTGGCAGCTGAAGTTTCTCTAATGACAAATTACCATTGCTTTTGTTGGAAGGTCATCTGGAAGGGAAAAACCTCAGCATTTTGAATTACAGAAATAGCATGCATGTAGGTGTGTACCATTATGTGACAAATGCAAAATGTAAATTTAGCATAATAAGTACTTTTTCTTTATACTTTTTGAAGGCCTAAATTTGCCTACAGTCACTACTTGAAATTTGAGACCCTTTAGAAACATGGGCAATGCCTGCCATTTAATTGCTTGATCTTTGTTTTTAGTGACTGAATTTTACTTCATTTACGATAGTTCAAGACCTTAAATTAAAAGATTAATCCAGTAGCTCTGGATACTGATGTTTCACATATTTGAGTTAAAAATGCTTCTCTTACTTGTGTGGGACTGTCACACAACCAGTGTTTGAAATACTGCATCTTTAACTACCTCTGTAACTTACATGTGCCTGGTTCCTCTGCCATTTTCAAGCTGTTGTGATGTGTGGATTGGTAAGGGTTAATTTATTTTTTAAAAAAACTGTAATCACTGTCACTTTCTAAAAGAACAAGATTATTTACTTTCCATTTACTTACCTTCATTTTGCAAGATTTTCACTATTGCATTCTGCTCAGACAAATCCTATTTTCAGAATAATGATCATCTTGCAAGGAAATCTAATATGAGAGGGTAACATCAAACTTGTAGGAAGATTGAATGGGTAATACATACTCTCTTCTTTTTTATGTGGGTTATCTTTATTATACCATGGCCTGTGGTCTACAACTTTGACCCACATCTTTCTTTTTAGCTAACCTCCATCAACTATTTAATATAGCTTCACATGTTTGTCGTATGAATTTGTAATTAATGCCATTCTATTTCCCATGTTAATATGTTCACTGAAAATGACATGGAAGGGCACTTAGATCTACAGAGAATTAATTAGCATGTAATTTTCAGTATATCATCTAGTGTTAATTAGCAGTTAAACCATCTTCTAGTGAATGACCTGCTGATTTAAACACAGCATTCTGTTACAGTGGCCCTGGGGGAAAATGTCTTGAAAGGGTATTTCCTTGAAAATGGAACTCTCTACATTTCTCTCTTTCTTTTTACCTTCCACATCAGATCTTTGTCATCCCTTTCCACAACACAAAAGCCCGTATATTCAAGTGATAACAAGCAACAATTTTGATATTAATCTGTAAAGATAATGATAGATTTAACTGTGCCAAATCATAAGTACTGCGTGATGGAGGTGCGGTAACTCTGTTATAGGAGGGTCACATCCTCCCTAATTGGATCTCTAGCTACGGTGACTTCAGCTTTGCTATCTTTTCTTTAAACACATGAAATTCTATCTTGAGCAGCTGTAATAATAGCTAAGTTGAGCCTTTCAGGAAGTCATCTAAAGTCTCTTTTTATGTAGTTGGAGTGTATATGCTTATATTTCATGTGAAGCAAAAAAAAACCCACCAACAACAAAAAAACCAAAACCAAACAAAAACCCCACAAAAACAAAAAACCCCCAAATACTATGTATTTCAATTACCTAGTTTAATCTGCTTATGTTTTGCTATTCCTCTTTCTTTAAGTAGTGTGTGATCCTTTAAATTTTTTATTTCATCACTGTAAAAATATCTAAAGCTCTATTTTATTGAGCACTTCCATCATCCTGAATACCTTTATTATACTGCTTTTGAGGTCTTATTTTTCTATGCAATCCAATTCCCTTGACCTCAGAAGAGTATTCATTCCTGGTATCCGTGCTTTATATCATAAAGGCTTTACCCTGGTGTGTCATCAAAGCTGTTGCTGTGAAGTGGTGAGTTTTAGTACTATGAAATTGAACTCTTCCACAGTGATAGAAAACAACTGACCCTAGTTCTTCAACTAGTGGATGATGGATTAAGAGACAAAACTGAGAAGTAAGTTTCTTGTGCTGCTGCTGTTTTTTGGGGGCTTTGGGTTGTTGTTTGGTTGGTTGGGGTTTTTTTTGTTTGTTTGTTGTTTTTTTGTGGGTTTTTTCGGTGTTTTTTTTTTTAATTATTTATTTAGTTTAAGTATTTCCAAGTTAATGTATTACAGTACAGAATGTTATTAGGCTGTAAAGAAAATAGTCTCTTGAACAAATATCCAACTTTTGAGTTTGTGAGAACTCTGTCAACAAGGAAAAACTCATCCATTGTCATCAGAATTGTGCAGCTTGTCTTAATAAAAGTTATCCGATCTGCAATACTTGACAGACACACTATAATTGTCTTGAGACAGAAGTCTCAGATACTTGCAGTGAAATTTCTGCCTAAATCTCAATCTGTTTTTTGCCATTATGAAGAGCTTTGGCAGGCTGGTTAGAAGTGACTGTAGTTTTTGATTAAGTAGGTAAATAACTTAGTGAACTCTTCAGATCAAAATTTCCTCCTCTTAGCCAATTATTGCACTGTCCAAGAGCTGACTTCAATGTAGGCATTGTGGATTGATCAAGAATCCAGTGCTGAGAGCTAAACCTTGCTTTTATTTGCTCTCAATTAAGAGCCTTGAAACGGCGTTTGATAGAATTAATTTCTGACTACAGATATATCCCACTTGAACTACTTTAGTATTATAAAATCATGGCCGACTCAGGCAAGTTGAAGAACTGATGTTTCCCTAAACTGTGACGCACTCGTCCACTTTTTCCCCCCAGTCATTTTAAATTGCATTCAAAGTAGCACTGACCTTTGAAATTAAGCTCAGAGTACAGAAACTGTTTGCAAAGCTTTGTGTCATTTGGTACTTACACTGTTCACGTGGTGTGTTTCTGACCTGCCTGCTGCTGGAGTTCCTTTAGCTGATATTGGTTGGGCAAGAGGGAGGCATCAAAAGGTGATTATGTATACCTCACTGTGGGGCTGTGAGAGCTGTTCAAGGTCAATTGGTGGGAGAGTAGTGTTGTCGTTGTTCTTTGCTCATTTATTTTTCCTTTGGTGGAAGTTGGGTTATCAGTTATGATTATTAAATATATCAAGCTTTGGACATTTCAGAGTTTTACATTTTTTGATTTTATTTTGAGGACTGGAAAATAAAGGCTTGGTCTTACCAATTAAAAAAAATATATGCAGTCTTCAAAATACTTTTAAACTCTTGTGTGTTCAAAACAGGGGGTGGGCAGTGTCTGTAACTGAGAGACCATTCTTACTTTGGTAAACCTCTTTAAAAATCAGAAATAGGGAGTATCTATTTGTGTATCAGTACATGTAAATATTTAATGATTAAGCCCAGCTATATTTTTATATACAGTGAAGTAACACCTCTGCTAAAAATGTTCAAGTATGTTCAAATAATCTGTGTTTCTACCTCTTTAGCACAGAATTAGCTCTCATTGCCAGACCCTAATGGATTTCTGGAAATCGTTTCTGGTTATGAAGCCTATCTAAAAAAGCTTGGGCCAAAGCTTATTAAAATGGTTCTTTCATTGTGGCTCTAAATTTTATCCCTCTGCAAAAATTTGCTGTAACTTCCTTCTCTCCTGCAAAATAGCCAGTCCCTCTTTCCCTGGTGTTCATAGCCTATTATGAACCCTGATTGCAAAATCTTGAGTTCCCACTGTCAGCAACTGTTTCAATTCCCAGTTTCTAGGTCACATTAAAATACTATGATAGTAGCTTTTATTCATCTTTCCCTGTTTAAGTGTCTTATTTTATGGGTTTCTGGCATGGCATTCACACTGAAAAGTTACAGCTTTTATGACTAAATGGCACAAATATACTTTGCCGATGCCTGGAAGCTGTAATTTGCTGAATGATGAAAAGGGAACACAGAGCAAGGTTGGTCCAACATGTTCTCTTTCTCACCAAAGGCTGAAGTATTGAGAGAAAGAAAAGGAGAATGTTACAAAGAGATCTTTGTTGACTGCCTAATGATCCAGAAATGTATTGCCAGCTAACATTGAAGATAGTGGTTTTTAACATTTTGGTGTCCATTGTGCCATCAGGGGGCATGATGAATCCTCTTGGTCTAAATAGAAATGAACTGAGTTATTTGAATAGATTTTGCTGTAGTAATTCTTGTTATTGTGAGGTGTTTCTGATTAACTTAACTAGGTGCCTATAACCAAACTACATCTTTCAGAAAGAATTGGAATCTGAGCATTGAATGTGAACTTACCAAGGGTAAAAAATTTGCAGCAAATTGTCCTGTAACAGTCCTGTGAAGATGCAGCTCAGAAGTTTGGACCATGCTCTATATATGATTAATTACTTAGTGGGTATTATCACTTTATTTATGGTGCTACAAAAGTAATTTATGGTACTGTACAAGAATGAGGCAAATTCTGGAGAACATAGGCAAATTAAAAGTATTTTTTAATTCTTGTGCAATAAAACTTGTAATTATTAGCTCAACTGGACAATAAAACCTAGGCTTTTGGAAAACATCCTAACCTATTCTCCTGTTCCAGTAAAAAAAAAACTACTCCCTGTGTCAAAAGGTACTGTTTCAAATATTGAGGCAGTTTGGAAGGATGCAGGAGTGGAGCTATGTCTCTTAAAACTCACTTCAAGAGCAAAGGGAGCTGGGGCAAACTGCACTGAAGTGGTTGCAGAATAGCACTGTGACAAGTCCTGCCAGGGACTTGTAATTGTGATGGTCCTTATTAGTCAAAAGCTACAGTTCAAACTCAGGCAAGCCCTGTCATAATGAGCTTCCTTTTAAAGCCAGGTCTATTCCTGTTTTTCTGGAGTGCTTATGGCTTCCCAAAAAAGTTGATATATTTCCATTCTCTTCTGTAGCAGAGAATGCTGGCTCAGTGTCTCACTGATGAATGTAAAAGTCCTAATCTTTATTTGCAGTATGCACTCTTTAGATTTGTTTGTGATATTTCTGGTTTAAATTGGGATTGGTGTGAGAAGATGCATCTACAATGAGGAACACACTTCTATTTCTGGTCTGTTTCACACAAAGCCTGAAAGACTTCCGCTCTGATGGAAACAGGTCACATTTTATCCCAGAGCAATTGAAATGACAGTTACAAACTCTGTAAAAAGTTTATAACAAGTCTGCTGACAGTCAAATAAGGGGTACTGGAGGCCAGCAATAGAATGTTCATTATGGCCCTCACTGTACGCACCTTGGTCAGGTACAAATTCTACCAAGCACTTTAATTAATAAGTAGCCCAAGTGAAATCCAAAATAAGACATCAAAATAAGGAGGCAAAGTAAGGCCTCTCTTTGCCTGTCATGAAATTCTCACCTGTTCTTATGCCATTGATGTGTTCCAGGAATGGGATATATTCTACTATATGGCACAGTCCTGTTTTTTCCTTAACTGCTCTTACACCTGAAAATTATTTGCCACATCTTGATTAACTGCAAGCAGATTTTGGATGTGCTCTGGTGTCTGGGACTGGGTATTGGAACCCCAAAAGAGGAATCAGGTTGGAGCAATTAAGATGATTGTCCATACTGAGTGCAATGTCCATATTAAGGAACCAGTCCTCCAGTGTACACTGCTTTTTGCTCTCTGGAAAATCCCTGGCTGAGAACAGAAGCTGCCAACCTGCTTATGAGGCCCTTCAAAAACCAAAACAACCAGCATAAAGGTGTTCAGTACGATCTCCACATAGCTAAGAGACCTTCTGAATTAAAAGCCTTTAATAAGGAGCCATGTGCAGGTGCTTTAATGGGAGCAACATTAGTTGTGATTTAGGTACTGAGGAAGAAAATTATTTACTTTCTGTGTTCTGTTAAGGTGCCTTGGATTCTTAATCACTTGATATTGGTACCTGTACATTGTTCAATTAGTGCATTCAGTGTCTGTTATTAATCTGTTTTTTTCAGTAAAACTATTAATTATTCCACTCTGGTACATGTGTACTTGGAGTTAATTCACACTCAACGCAATCAAAACTACACATAAGTTTGTAGGGACAATATTTGGCATTCACAGCTTAAATGATGACACAATAATAACTGAAAGTAATAAAGTGGGAAAAGCTCTCTTTCCAGGAAACCTTAAGATCAGTTTAGTAGCATTTAAATAATACCATGAAGAAATTCTGTTCTTTATAGTAAGTTGCAGTCTTTTGGGAGCCCGAAAATTTGACAGGATTAATCCCTGATTGTCTAAAATCAGATGGGGATGGGCAAGCTGTGGTTCATGGTTCACTAATAGTCCATTGTGGTCCATCTGTTATAAAGGGATTAGGGAAGAATCATTTAATCTTTGGGCAACTATGCTTTACTACTTGTTTTAGGGACTTACAGAATCTTCAGAAATTATTCTTTTGTATCTTGTAGATGAAAATGAAGATCTCAAACACTGGCCTCTCCCTGTAATGTCTCTCTATTCTGGTTTGGTAATGTCTCTCTATTTTGGTTTGTTTTTTTTTTTTTTTTCTGGAAATTTGGCCTTTTACAGACCCAAAATGAAGGAGGGGAAGTGAGACTACCAAGGCCAGCCTTGAATCTCAAAAATGAGCAGGAAAGTTTGAAGTTCCTTCTGACCAAGAGGAAGATATGGAGCTCATAAGCCTCTGTAGTCAGGAAACATTAAATATTACAAGTTCATAGACATAACCAAGCACAACAGACTTCATTACATCTTTTCTTCTTAGAACTGTCCTACTTTGATGCATAATATAGTAGGATGGTCATAGAAGGGAACATGCTGGGTTGTGGGTGAGCGTTTGAGAGCACCTCTGGCCAGGAAAGGAGGTCTGCCCTAAGAAGTGGTCTGAATATGAAGTAGCCTAAGATGATCTTTTAAATACAGTGTTCTCCCCAGAGCATTAATGCGGATTACCAAATAAATCGCCAAATTATTAGTTTCCATTTGTGTTGTTTAGGCTTGTAACCTGCTTCTCCTTAGCATTGAAATTCAAGTCCAGATCCTTGGTCTTAACTTAGCTAATTGTGACTCAGCTATTTCTCCCATGACTTCTAATAATGCTTACTCTAGTCTTGAGAAGTCTTAAATAAAAGAATACAAGATTTAACACAGATATTTTTTTCTAAGCTCTTGGAATTCTAATAAAGTGGTATTGCAAAACCTATGTTAAAATTTAAATGATAAGAAAGACAAATGGGAGCAGGAGACAGTAAGAAAAAAGAACAGTGGAGGATAAAACAAAAAAGAGGAGATAATGGTTTATAAGCTCTTTGTGGCAAGGAAGAATTCCTGGTATACATTTTTGCAGACCAGTGCACCAGTGGGCCTAATTAATGCCTGTTGCTTGCCACTTAAGACTTGTACTGAAACTGGTAGTAAGAAACAAAGAGAAAAGGAGAGGAAGAAAGAAATTCTGGAAGGGAAGTGCAGGAAAGACAGCATAAATACCTCCCTTGAGATAATCTAAATCCTGCTTTAGACTGTAGGAACTTCTTGGAAGCAGAGACTGCTATAGCAGCATAATGGGAGTGGCCATAAATTGGAGTATGACAATACTAGGATGGAAAAGGGCAGAATATCTTTGCCTTTTCTTGTCCCATGGTAGTTTCATCGTAGGTTTATTATAAGCTGATTTAAGCTTTGGGAGCTGGTAATAGGCTTCAAGAGGACATGCCAATGTCTGTGTGTTTCTGAGGCCAAGGAGGAGGAGAGTGGAACCTGGTTTCTCTGGCTATGTGAAGGCTCACAACAGAGAGTAGAAGTACTTGAAACAGATCAGTTGTTCACTGTTCAGCTAAGCATCGATTTCATGCAAAACTATCCAATTTTGTGGAATACATTTTTAGAGTGTTTCAGGTTTTGTGCACTAAAAGGTTTTCAGATTATAATTACAATTCATAATATTACAGTAATTTTTTCTAGGCATTTTCTTAGGGACAGATTTATTGTTACATGGTTGTGTTATTTGAATTGTGAACTTCTCTAACATCACATTACCAAGTGTGAGAGAACAGTCTGATCTGTCTGAGTAATGAAGTTGACGTGTAGGGTGTGTGTACACCAAGAACTTCAAAAGTAGTGTATACAGGTGGTATTAGGGATTTTTTTTTTCTTTGTATCGACAGGACACAGGGGTAAAGGTATGTGACAATTTGTTATGCTTCATACTATGCATTTGGAAATTGACCCAGTAATACTCTAGTTAGCAGTTTTACATAATCTCATTGACTTCAGCAGCTTTATCCTTTTCTTGCACTATAAATTAAAAAGTCTCAGTCCATTAACATTTAAATTGGAGATACAGATTCCTGATGTAAACTGTTTGCAATGACATTAATAGTGGGCACAGCCCATTAGTATGAGCTCATATTAGCAACATCTTAATAATCATGGCAGAGCTTTTTTTAACTTATGAGAATTTCACTGTAGCATATAATTAAATGTGTATGGAATTTTTATTGGTTATAATTAAGATGCATGATCGTTGTTTATTATAGCATTAGAAAGTACTATAACAGCTCTGAAAAGCACTGCTTGTCATGTGGTACTGCTTAATTATGGAAAAATACTATAACACTTCAGGTTGGGCTGATTAAAGCAATTAGCACAACATTATTATTGGATGCTATTAAAGTATATAAAAATATTTACAAGTCTCCTCATGACTATAGGAATAAGGCCTTAAATACTGCTGCTCCTAAGATGATGATGCAATTTATGTTTTTACTGTTACTATTCAGGAAAAGAAAATATGAATATATTAGCTACTTTTTGGGTAGTGTTACCAGGAACTTAAGGGTGCATATGTATTTAACCATTTTTTTTTCAAATCCTTGTCAATCCGATGTGTATCAGTCTATCCACAAAAAGCATTTGCATTTGTATTCCTTCAGCCAAGATTATGTGGTGTAGAAATTTGATCCTTTTTTTCCTCACCCGATCCAAAGTTCATGTTCCTGTACTTAGACCATGATAGGATTGTTTTCTCCTGCCCCCTTGTCTCTACTTGGGAAACGCTGACTTTCAATTAAATTGACTCATTGATGCAGTAATTATAGTATATGACTTTTTTTTCACTTGCTTTTTATATGGGTAAATATGGGATATGTGTTCATCCTTTCTTGTTACGACGGCTTGGTTTTCCGTGTGGATACTGGACTGTGTTCAGTATTTTAGGGTAGCTGTAACCAGCAACTAAATTCTGCAAATCGGGAGGGTAGAGGGAATAAGGTTTTGTGTATTTTTAATTAAGATTATTCTGTCATCTTGTGGGTTTTGAATCTTTGGAGTTCATTTAAGTAAAGCTTCTCTTCACAGCCTTACACAAAAGGAACTCAAGTGCTTAAAAAGAGCAAATAAACTAAAATGTGACTGGGAGCACAGGCAGAAGTGCTGCTGTCTGAGCTGTTGCTTCTTGGAAGTAGTTTCTTACTGTTTTCACAGTAACCTCTCCAGTTCCTTGTTGAAACCACTACTCCAGGGAAGTGGGGAGACCTGATGATAAGAACAGAGCTCTGTAATAGCAAGTAGAAGGGAGGTGGTGTAATAAACTTGTAATTGTTCAGTCTCAAAATTATTCTCCTAAACATTATGCATTGAAATCTTTCAGTCCATTTTACTTTTTTCTCACAGAAACTGATACATTTCTGCCTTATATCTGCCTCAGTAAGGAAGGTGGAAGGATATTGTTTCAGCTTAGAGATGTCCCATTTGTTATGATAAGAGATTTAAGTGTGTTTTTAGAGTTTTTATTTCGTTACTCTCACCAACTTTGACTGAGATGGAAGTACTGTGGCAAATTGTGACATGTGATATTTCCCCTCAGCCAACAATGTG
This sequence comes from Formicarius rufipectus, assembly GCA_013399695.1. Taxonomy (NCBI): domain Eukaryota; kingdom Metazoa; phylum Chordata; class Aves; order Passeriformes; family Formicariidae; genus Formicarius; species Formicarius rufipectus. Next base: position 632,039 of record VXAU01006133.1, on the reverse strand, counting down.
TTCCCTAAAACTGTATTAAAATATGTTGTGCCTTTGTTCAGTGTTCCATGTCAGTGACTTGCTTACCACTAAATCTGTACTTTTTTTTTCCTACTTATTTTCTATTCTTCTCTTCCTTCAAAACTGGGGAGTCTGAGTTTCTTTGACAAAAAGATGCCAGCCATCTCTATATGCTATGCAAAAAATTTAATCTGAATGTAGGTCAGTGGTTCTGGTGAGCTGTTGCACATGCAGTTTTTGTTTGTTTGGTGGGGGAGCTTTATTTATTTAAACACTATATAAGTATATAAGGCTAAGCCAAAATTCTTTCTATGCCTGCACATTGAATGAGAACTTGCAGGTTATGTATGAGAACTACATAACTTGCAGGTTATATATGAAAACTACATAATTTACAGATTATGTAGATAAGCTCACCTAAATTGTCTAGTGCAAATGTATTGTCACTTGTTATCATCTATTGTTGTTCGTTTAATGGCAAGTAACGTATGGGTGTTCCCAATAATTACGCTTCAGTTTGTACTGTTAAGATGTTGACAATTAAATATTTCCTTTTCCTGCTTGAAAATCTTACTCACCTGATGATATTTCAAATTTGTGCATTTTTGTTACATTATGAATGTCTTTAGCCAAACCCAACTGTGTTGATTCTAAGCTGTGCAGGGTAGCTCTTTAAAACTAGTGTCGCTAGTCATCTCAAGCCACAACTGTCTCAAAGCAAAATCTACAATGAGTACACTCACCCTTTTCTGTGTGTGCAAGGGGAACAAATTTCACCTAGCCATAATGCTGAAGTGACATGTTTCAGCAGTTCCTCTTTCAGGCTTGTGTGCACCATCTGGCACCAGTTTCCCACTGTATACTTCCAATTCTAGTTATGAATCTACACTGAACTTGTGCTGTCTTTGATTTTTCAGAGACAATAAGTGATGAGAATGTAAATTCTAAAACTAAATCACTGTTGCTGTCTTTCATAGTGTGTTTCTTTGACCATTTAGGTAAAATTTGTTGAAATTATTTAGACTACCTCAGTGCTGTCTCATTGAACTCTCATGTTCTCTAATATCTAACTTACTATGTTTCTTGTATAACTTATTATCACTATAAGACAAATGAAGCTAGAAAAGGAGGGCAGACATACATTAGAAAACCAAGCTTTGATGCCCACATAATGTAGGTAATGGGAGCAAGGGCAGTACCAGAGAGAAGCAGCTGCTAGAACTCCAGTGAGAAATCGTTCTATTCACTCATGTTTTTATTTTTGTATTGAAATATAACTTTTCTTCAGACTTTGACGTTTTTTGTTGGTGGTGGGTTTTGTTGGTGGTGGTTTTTGTTGGTGGTGGTTTTTGTTGGTGTTTTGTGTTTTTTTTTCCCATTTTGATGGACGTTTGGACTACTGATTTTTTATTAAATAAAAAAAAAATACAAAATTAAAAAAACCCCACACTACAGCTATTGTTACAGGTATTAATGAAATAGAGATTCTTTGCATGCCAACCACATGCTATAATGACATTTTGCTTTGTAGTGACAGCAGTAATAGGCCTGGGACTATTCTGTAATAACTACATACACCTCTCCCTTATTCATGGATGAGTTGCTTAAATGAATATACAATAAGCCCTTATCAGATTTTAGGACAAAGTACAAAACAGCTGAGACAAGTGATGTTGAGCCATCTAATTGCTTAGATTAACGTTTTGATTCTTACATTCAATTGTAAATCTGTCAGGGCACAAAAATTCATCACCTTCTGCCCGTCTCAGATATTCAGGTTTTAGTCTGGAATATAACAACTGGCAGTATCACAGTGAGAACAGAATTCGGCCACTGGTATTTCCTGAACTCAGCAGCTCTGTCTCACTGGGAGTGCTTCGAATTTTTCAGTCAACTTAGGAACATACTCTTTGATACACTCTTAATTATTAAGCTAATAGGAAGGCTCATGGAGTACTTTAAAAAGGATTCAAGTGTGAAACCAGTAGGTAATATATATAATGAGTCCATTGCTACAGCTGTGCTTCTTTGTAGTGTTAAACTACAAAGAAACTTGAAATAGGCTCTGGCTTGAGTTAGACCTGCACCTGCAAATAGTAGAGACATTAGGAATACCAGAAAAACAACCTGAGATTTCTTAATTGACTAAATTTATCTTATATATGTGATCTTGCACGGCTGATTTGGGGGAAGGAGAAATAACCCTCCCTTGCCTTTTTTTTTTTTTTTTTTGAGAGCAAAATGGCAGCAGAACCTCCTGTATATATTTCCCCCATCCATCTCTTCCAATGGTCTGACTATAAACATGGTTTTTGCTCTACCTTTCCTGTCTGGATTTGAGATTTCCTTTTAAATCTAAATTGTCACAAGGCTTCTTGTGATATTATAATGGCATGGATCTGTCTGATAATGCTAACTGGTCTCATCTTGGAAATACCTGACTATTTGCAAATCTTGTTATGGGTATCAAACATTTGTTGGGTATAATGAGGCAATTCAAAATTAATTTTTCAACTTCTCCAAGTGTGTCTGGGCATGTGTAGTTGTGAGGCTGTAAAACCATGCCAGTCCTTGCTGTTGTGAAAAGATGGATGTTCTTGTGACCAAGACTGGTGGGGGAAGACCAGAGGGAGGAAATAAAGACTTGGTTCTTATCTCTGTCAAATACTTTCCATGCTTTATAGCATGTCACTTAGTCTCTGTGTATCTGTGTAGGGATCTTGTAACTACTTGTACCTGTAGGGATAATAGCCCTTCTTCTGTCCTCTTATCCATCCCATTGTTTTGGTTTATGAACTCTTACTAGTAAAAGACTGTTTTTTACAGTGTGTGTGTGTGTAATGAGATGATATCTATATTGTTTCAAGCTGTGCTATAAATATTTTTGAGAATCATCTGTCAAAATATCTTGAAGAACAAAAAATCATGATTTTAGGTAAATGGTGTTCCTGTGGTTCTGGATTTTTTCTTGTTTCCTCGTTTGATTTTGTTGTTTTGTTTTGCTTGTAACCCAAAAAGAAAGCACAGCCAGCATTTCCTGAATTAGTCAGTGATTTTTGTCTTCTGCATGAGTTGCTGCACTGTGTCTTGGAGCTGTGATATATCATGAGAGTGATAGAAATTGGGGATCCACAAGAGCTGATGTGCCTTCTTTAACATCCTCATGAAGGGAAGCGGAGGAGCAGGTACTGAGCTCTTCTCTCTGGTCACAAGTGGCAGGACTCAAGGAAATAGCATGTAGCTGAGGCAGAGGAAGTTTAGGTTGGATATTAGGAAAAGGTTTTTCACTCAGAGAGTGATTGAGCACTGGAATAGGCTCCCCAAGGAATGATCACTGGACCAAGCCTGCCTGATTTAAAGAAGTGTTTGGGTAATGCTCTCAGGTACATGGTGTGACTGTTGGGATGCCTGGAACAGGGCTAGGAGTAGGACTTGATGATCATGATTGACTCCTTCCATCTCCATATAGTCTATGAATAAAGACATCAAAAGAAAGAACAACAATTCAAGTGATGGTACAACAATTCAAGTGATGGTACATCAATTGTTTTTTGACCATGAATTAAAAGTTTCTAATTCTGGCTTCTTGAAATGTGTTATGAATCTCCAAAACATTATAATCTGTGAAACAGGCAAGTAGTCACTGAATTTATATTTGGAATTTAAGGAAGTGGTGCTAGAGAAATTTGAGTGACAAAAGTTGTGAATTGGAACATGAGTTCTTTGTTTTATTTTTGTTTTAGTAGGTTTTTCTGGTATGTTCTGTTTGTATTTAATGCAGCAAGCATGGACAGTGTGATGTAAGCACAGAGCTATTCCAGGTTATGCTTAGACACTTGAAGAACTAACAAACATATAATAATGTGCCTGAGGAAAAGCAAGTGATTATGCAGTTGTGAAAATGAGCACCAGCCTGAGTTTGCTTCTCACAAACAATCTGGGAGACCCAGTAAAATTAAGTGTAGTTGCTGTAGTGCTTCCTGAGCTCATGCAAAACACTTTTTGTGTGTTTATATTTGTATATAGTGAGAGCTCTTCTCTCAGGCAAATTAAAGTTCCATGGCTTTTAAAGGACAGGAGGAAAGCATCCTTGAGAATGGAAGGGGTAGACTCAAAATTCTTAAAATAGCAGTTTTGATTTTGGGATATCACAGTAAAATGTAAGTGAAGACTAAGATTTATGTGACTTTAAATTAGTCTTTTTTTTTTTTTTTTCTTTCTTTTTTGAGTCAGTGAGATTTTTGTCTTGCATTTGTTACTCTGGGGAGGGGAGTGGAGGGGAGGCCCCCCCAAAAAAGCCAAAACCAAACAAACAAAAAACCCCAAAAAACCCACAAACAACACAAACAAACAAACCTTGTTTCTGATGAAACTAGGGAAATTCAGGGAATTCTAATTCTGCAGCAAAGTAGAGTAAAAAAAAAAATCCTTGAGAATTTTATAAGTTTTAAGGATAGGAGCATATCCCAACACTCTTGAACAAAAAGTTGGAATACCAGAAATCCTGTAAGGGAGTCTGTTCTTGCCATGAGATCCTGGTCTGGGTGACTTGAATAAAATTGTGAATGCTTCAGGGCTCATCCAAATTGAGTGAACTCTGAACCTTTAGAGATTCACACACCAGTAAGTTCTCTGATGTGAAACAGTTTCTGAGACAAACTCAGGAAAATGTATTGTCTGTTGAAGCCTTTTGCCATAGCCCAGCTGTGGGACTGTGGCTGTAAGTGGTGCGGGAGCAAGGTGTGGGTACATGCCTTCTACTCTGATGTGGGGCACAGCCACTGCTGAGCAAGAAGAATGAGACTGGACCAAAACTCATGAGATGTCAAAGCAGTACAGGGTTTGAGCTAATTCCTATTTATTTTTGTTCTTTTTATTGTAGGAGAGAGAGAGAACTAGGGCAAGCAGGTTGTTGTCATTGATTGTTGTTGTACCATAGTTAGAAAAGCATATTTGGCTGATTTTGTTTAATTTTGTCTTAACTGTTACAAGACAGGTTAATAAATGTGGTGTTTTCTAGGACTCACAGCTGCCCCGGCACTTCAACTGTCCTGCTGCAGGGAGGCAGCAGGTATTGCCCTGGTGATTTCCGCAGTTACTGGAAGCCTTCTCGTTGCCCTGAACCTCTGAAGGAGCAGCTCCATGGAATTTTAACCCATTCTCCTTCTCCTAACTTTACAATGCTAAAAATTTGGTATGGAGGAAGAGTAGATAGAAAAACTACTCTTATTTATTTATTTATTCAAAAGACTGTACTAAATAGTAAGTAGTTGACCTTCTTGTGCAGGTGTTGACTTCACAGGACAGTTAGTCCTGTATACCCATGTGTTGCAAACTAGGCTAATCAACTTAATGATCTTTGTCCAAAGAAAGTAGAAACATGTCCCTCCAAATACTGATTTTCCATATTTTGCTTTTTTAAATTTTTTTTTTTTTAAACTTCAAATTCTCTCTCTTATATAATGCTTTTCTGATGGTCAGGTACCGTATAGTCACTCCTGAGATAGTAAAGTATCTTTTAGTAGGAGAACTGAGGAAACAGTCTTTAATGATTCTTTGCAAGACATTATTTTTACCTCAAAAATGGCTAATGTAAGCCTCAGTGGTGGCCAACAGCCAGGAGAAGAGCAAGACAGTGCTTTCTAATAGAAAGTGTGAATCTTGCTGACGATGTTAAAATAAGGGGTATTGGATATTTGCTATCAGACACAGGTAAGACTATGTTCTGCCTGGGTATACTGCTTAGTTTGTGATCTCACCCAGGGTTGTGGTGGATTAATATTCTGTTTCATTTGTATAGGCAAGTCCATGTTCTTGTGTCTATCTCTTTTTGCTTCTGTGGCAAAGCATCATCTTGATAGTTGGCTAGGGAGCTGATGTTTAGCTATGGACACACATCCCCATTCCTCCCTGGTAAAATTCAAATGAAAACTTTTCCTTGCAGTTCTTGAAGTTAAAGTTTTGCTTAATTTTGGCTACTCTTCTGCTTTGCTTCCTTCTTGTGTGCATCTTATCCTTCTTTACTATGTCAATTTGTGTGTGTATATGGAGCCAAATGGAAAGAGAAATTCCCACATTTGCTTTTCATTTTGGGCTGTTTTTAGGACTTAAAAATCATTGTAGTCTGTATTTTCAATGCAAAGATTTTGAAATAAAGAATTGTCAGGGATCAAGTTGTAATTAAAAATTCATACCCTTTCTTTTTATTAGAATCACTGAATTGAAGCTGCTGACTTATTCAATAGCAAGAATGAAAGCTTCATACACTAGGACATTGTGCACCAACTGAAAATTATTAAATTAACCTAATAGACAATAAAGCCTTCTAGTTATCATTTTATGAATTTTTTGTGTGGAGCATAATATAAATAGTGGAAGTGATAGCACACTTTCAAACCTGGTTTCATAAAATTAAAATGCTTTACATTGGGAATAATAAGTTATGAATACCAGTTTTATTGTAAAGATAGTGGGAATGTGTAAGTGCCACTACACCTGCTAGTCTGGTTTGGTTTATTGTAGGAGTTACAACACAGATAATTTAAAATATGACTAAATAGTAAGCTGGGGAAGTTCCATCTGTTCCTAACAGCAGCAGTTCAAAACCCTGTAATAGATGTTGAGACATTAAGCAGGGACACCTTAGCAGCACACTTAGGAACACAAAGCTTGTTATCTGCATGTACAAATCCATTGTCTGCTTATTACTGGGAAATTAAGCGGGGTTTGGCCTTAGACCATGCACACAGCTGTCTAAGTAGTTTGTACTAGTGGTAGGTGGACTCTACAGAGGATTGAATATAACTTTCCCTGAACTGTAATTAATACAAATCATGCTGTTTTCTTTTTATAAGATACCCAAGTAATTTAAAAATGCAAATCTGAAATCTGCAATCTTTTCAGTGAAATCCCTTAGGCCTGTTACTTTGCATCTGGATTTCTAGCTCCTACTGTGGAGGAATTGGAATTTTTTTAAGACTTTGAGCTGGGAGAATGTGGTACCTTGCTGCCTCTGAGACAGACCAGCCACTGCTAGGGTGAATTAGACCTTGTACCTTCTTCTGTGTACTGGTCTCATGAGGAAAATGTCTTTCCTCTGCTGGCACTGCTATGCTTTGAGTTGTTCTGAGCTGAACACTGTGCTTTATATTACTTCTTTTACCTGAGGCTCATAATTATTTTTAAACTCAGGATCTGGACTTCTAAGAAAACTCACTATTTTCCTGAAGAATTGCCTTTAGTGCAACTGCACAGTATAAATTTATTTTCAGCTTTCTGATTTTGTATCTAGTTATGTGTGTGTAGATAGAAAAATATTGCCACTCACTGAAGATCATGTGCTTCACGTGTTGATCTTCAGCTGAGTACAAGAAGCTCTTAATGCTCTTCACTTTGTCATAAGCATTCTGAAAAAGTTGTCTTTTCCAGTAATGAAGTTGGCCATACTGATTATGGCATATTCAAACACTGTATGTTTTGTTTTATTCTTACATCTGTGAAAGCTGGTTTCCCAGTGTTTTTGCAAGTGGATTTTTGAGGGCAATTTTTCCAAATCTATCAGAGGTTGCAGTTCTAACACTTAGTACATGAATTCAGTGTGATATCTTTGCCCTAGGCAAAATAACAAATTTTGAGCAAATTTATCCCAGTGAGAATTTAATACTATTTTCATGAAGAAATATCCCTATATGATTCCCAAGTGGGAATCATACTTGCTTTATTAACTTGTGAAATAACAGTTCTCAGTCTTCATAAGTATTTTAAATATATAAGCACAATAGTGAAAATTCAGTGTAAAATTCTGGCTTTCTGTGGAAGTTTCTTATTTTCACTATTTTACTAAGGAAGGTTTTTTTGTGTGTGTGTGTGGGTTTTTTTGTGTGTTTTTTTTGTGTGGTTTTTTTTGTGTGTTTTTTTTGTGTGTTTTTTTTNAATCCTAAATGCTGACAGAAGAGTTTTTGGTAGGGCTTGCTGTTAGTGTGAGTCCTGGGTCAGGGCATAATCCAAGATCTGAACCACAAACAGTATAGGTTGGCGTAAACAGATTTAATTATTTATACCTGCCAGGGATTTGGCACAAATATTTTGGCTAGGATCAGGAAAACTAATATTGATTCTTAATTAGCCAAATGTGAAATATTCTCAAATTCTTTGTGTTAATTCAGAGTTCATTATATTTTATATCAAGCTTAAATTGAATAGACTTTTTCTTAATCCTATCACCCTGTACTAATATAATGGAACCTTTACTAATTGCTTGGAAGCATCTTATTTAAAGATAAAAGATCTTTTTACTGGAAATAAAATTTAAAATTGTTTCATTGGTGACATGCTAAAAGCAGGACTGCATACAAATGGCTTTATCATCAATTTTATTAGGTGGCATGCAATGAAGATATTTATAGTTTATTAGTAGGGACTTTGAATGCACCCAATGAATAATACAAAGTAGCAAAATAAGATGGTGCATCCTGACGAAACAAACATTCATTATTGAATTTCATTTGTGACTTGTGTGTATCTGTCATACCCAATCATGCAATAAGAATTCTGAAAGACTGTCATCTGCTCCAATTTTTTCCCCTAGTTCCTCCTCATGATTCCCAGTATGTATAGCTCTTTTTGCAATCTTGAAAGTTTTCTCATCTCTTATAGTGCACTTGTCTCCTACTTCTTGCCTGCAAGGTGTTAATCTTTCCTGGTGCCTCTACTTCACATAAGACATTTACACGCTAATTCTCAAGCTCCTTGATTTTTTAAAATGTTTTTTAAAAAATTCATATCTTTATGTAGCAACATTCTGAAATTGTTAATACATTTTTGGTAAAATGGCTTGTAGGAAGCAAACAATACAGTAAAACTCTTAAGTAGCCATGGTTATGGAAATAATGTGAACTACTCTTGTATGTTATGCCTGAATGTATGAGCAACTGCTGCACATTTCTGGGTACAATGGCCAAATCCTCACCCTCCACAAAAAATATAATAATCACTATAAGAAACATTCTATGTGATTAAAACTTGAGTTCATAAAAAAATTCCTTTTAGGATGGGCAGGGGAGGGAGGAGTCTTCCTTGTCAATCTGCGTGTTTTCCAGCAGACTGATACTGCATTATTAGTTCAGCGTAAAGTCCCTGAAACTAATACCTGTAATCTGGATTTTTATTTTAGTCTGATGTACTTCAGACTAAACTGCAGAGCAATTTTATAAAAGGAACCAACTCCTACAGCCCTTGAATGCAGCTGGACTTGTGTCAGGTTTCCATCCAATGCAGAATACAAGGTGTTGGTTCACTGCTCCTCTGAGCAGCTGGAATAACTGGAGGTCAGGGTGGTGCACAGGTAGGGGAGGGAAAGGAGAAGGCTGGAGGAATGGGGATAAGAAACTGAGCCTATTATTCTAAGTCTTCAAAGTGACTGCTCCCAAACTTCTCCACTGTGGACCATTGTAGATCTTGCATATCCTCATGGTTGTGTACCAAAATAGGGTTGTTCACCCTGAAATCTCAACTCTCGGTGTTATCTGATAACATGTGCCTTGTTTTCTGTACTTTGCTGTTTTTTTAGAAATCAGAGGCTGTGGTGTTGTTGGTGCCCTACCAGGGGAAATGCTCTGGGGCACAGTTTGCCTTTGTGTTTCAGGCGGAGAGAGGAGGAGCAGGGGCTGAGGGGGATCTTTGGCACTGATGTTGGTGACAGACCCGCTGGACTCTGTGGTGGAGCTGTCACAGAATGACAGAACATGGCTTCTGTGGAGGGGGCTGTTCTGTGTTTAAAGGCAACATTTCTATGAGATCAAAGTGTGATAGTTTTGTTGCCATGAGTTTTGCTACTGCTGGTGTTAAGCCTGTGAGTGGCAGTGGCCAGAGGGGCTGCCTGTGGGAACTGACCTGAGCCTGGTAAGCCCTGCCTATGGCTCTGCTCCACCTTGGGCACCCTGTGAAACTCAGTGGGAGCCACCAAGAATTTTTATTCCCCCCTACCCGTTTAACTCTCACAGTGGCCTTGTGAGGCTCATAAATTATGTATTCCTCTTGCAGGATTATCTGCATTAGCTAAGGTGGTTTTGGAGGAGCCAGTGTCTCCTTGGCAGGCTGTGTCCATGGGAACTTGCTGAGCATGAAGTCACCCCAGCAGATTTTGGGCGCAGACTTTGGCCTGGACTTGATGACTAGCAGACCTCGACCACTGTTGAAGGATGGGAGCACTGTGCTGACCAAAAGGTGGTTATCTTTCCTCTCAGCTGTGTTTAACAGACAGTTATTCGTACTCTATTTTATACCTGGCTTTGTTTGTTTCTCTACAGTCAGTTGCCTGCTTAGAAAATATAAATATTTTAGGGGCAAGGCTTTAAAATTTTTCATGTTGTTACTTGCCAAAAGGTATGTGCTATATTTTTCAACACTTCTGCTAAGTGCATATATAACTTCTATTTTTCTATGAAATGGAATATTTTCCCTAAGGAGTTAACTAATATCTCTGAAGCATTCTGAGGTTAAGATTTGAGAAGTCTTCAATATATGTCCCTGATTTTCTGACTCCATTGCTTATTTGTTTAGGCTGATGGGAATAGGCTTTGTCTACTGCACTTGAAGAAGAAGGTTTTTGTGCTCCCAGGAGGTGAAAGCAGTTTTCATTGGAATTTTAGTGAAATATTAAAGGCAAAGAAGATTTGGAGGGACACATTGCAAAGGCTGTCACAGTGATCAGAGAAGCACTGGAGTGTGGAAAGGGACAGCTAAATGTGTAGGTGGAGAGTCAGTCCATTTGTGCAAAGGTATGAGTAACTGAGGTTATGAATTGGTTGCAGATGGGAGCTGGCAAGCAAGAAAAGTGGAACAAAATTATATTGACATCCCTGTGTTGTCTAAATACCACTACAAGACCATTAGTATTGCTGCGTAACGAGCAGGGAGGCCCTGTCAGGGTGAGATTTTACTTAGGCAACTGGTATTGATTTTTGGTCTGCTGCCAGGATGTAGGAAGGAAAAGATTTTATTTTTTTCTCCTTTTTTTTTTTTTTCTTCCCCCCTCCCCCCTTTATTTTTTTTTCCTCCTGTGTCCATATTAATGGATGAAAAGCAATATATCTGGACCTGGGATGTAGTGTTGAGAGTGGCTGTGTGCTGTCATGACTGAATTTATTGACGGAACAATCTTGACTTGCCCTTCAGACTTCTTGCCTCATCTTCGCTCATCTCCTCTCTTGTGTCTCCTGTAAGGCCGTTCCAAAAGGCAAAATTAAGAATCCAATGCATGGTCATGACTTGAAGCACCATGATGACAAACTATTTTTTTTCCTTCTCTGAATGAATTTTGAGTGACTTTGTAGTATTTCTGGTTGTCCAAACTGACATCCCAGTGCTTGCTGCCAGGGCAGCAGCAGCCAGAGCAGTGAGGCTAACAATGAGCCAGTAAGCTGCTCTCAGGCCATGTAGCAGCTCTTGTTCTCAGGTCTCATTTGCACTGGCAACCTAAAAGTGGAGAAGCTTACTGCTTAGGAGTGCTTCTCTCCTTTCTCCTATTGTAATGAAGGTGTGTCAGTACTAGTTTCTCTTTGGTATTTATGAGTACCCAATTTAACATGGATGTAATGAGTTTATTTCCCTACTTGCTCAGAGAAATCTTGGCAAAGAGAAATTTCTGGCAAGAGAAGAACTTTGTGAAAAATGGTGAGCTACAGTCTGCTTGTAATAGGTGTAGAGAGACTGACCTGGGTTTAAATCACATAGGATACTTTCTCATGACTTATGCTAGCTCTTAATATATTGTTATTAATACACTCATTTAGCAGAGAAAATTAATCTGATAGAAATATGTTTTCCTTCACTCTATTGCATGTGTGATAAGCTAAGGATGACTTTTCTTTAAAATCTAAGTACTTGCACACAGAAAATGGAGACTGCTGAACTGTTAGAGAAACAAGCATTAAAATAGAACAGTGCTCTTTAACAGTGCTGAATTGAATATCCCGTGCTATTTTATCCCTGCTCATCTATGTCCTTACCTTTCTTTAATGTTGTGAAACCTGCTTGAATGTTATTTTTCTTGTTTGACAGGAGATTATTCCTGTGGAGGATAGGTCTGAACAGTGTGTTTTTCCAAGAGGTTAAAATGAAAACATTCTTTTGTGAATTTGGCCCTTTGTGTATGTTTTTTAAACCAATTAGTTTTGATCATTGAAACACCAGATTAAATCTTGTGGTTTAATTACAATCTAACCAGATTTTGGTTAGTTCTGTTAAACCTCCAAATTTTGTGCTGTCTTGTGGTACAGGCAGACGTTTGTCCTAAAAGTTTCTTTGCTGCTGCTTTATTTATACTCTCTCCTAATTCAACTTTGGTCACATATCTCATTGGGAAGGGAATTACAATGAAGAAAACAAAACCCCAATCCAGGATAATTTAGCTTTTAAACTGGTAAATAGTTCAAATTTTGCCTTATTCAGTGATTAATTAGAACTTTTTGTAGACTCCCCATGTTTTTCAGTGTAAGATAGTGGTTAGAGAGTAAAAAAACCACTTCCTAACAAGGTCTATCAAACGTTAAATCACACCAGAAGTGAATTCTGTAGCTTACTCTTTCTCCTTGGTGCTCCCTCCACGACCTACTCAGGTTCTCCTTGGCTTGACTTTTACCCTGAGATTGAGAATTATCTGATACTGTATTGGGTTGAATCACCAAGAATTGTCCTTGTTTCCCTGTGGAGCTTATTAGCTCCTTATAGAAGAATGATCTGAACAATTCCATTTTACAATTTATTTGCTCAGGTCTGTCAAGATCCAGAGTATACACTTACTGTATTTAATTTTACTGTTTAATGCTTAATTCCCTCCCCAGTCCACAATAACCCAACGCTTAACTGAACTCAGTCTAGTTAGACTACAAAGGAATCAGAGAAAGGGTTTTAGCTGCTGCAGAAAAGCTGATGCAATAATGATTTGCAACACTGTGTGTGCAGCAATGGTTTTATAAGATGTAAGCATAATGTCTATTTCCTTAAGAAATCAAGGTGTTTTATGAAGACCTGTTAGTGTAATAGAGAACATTTTCATCAGTGCGTTTTGCTAGAAAATGCCAGTGGAGGCTTGGATGTCATTTAGGTGTGTGTTATTTGTGAACGTGGCTGGTTTTTTTTAATCATGCTTTTTGCAAAACATCAAGTACAACAGCACCATTTAGTCTAGTAATACTTTCATACAAATAGATAATTTGCAATTTTTAAATTAAAAAAAAAATATTTTTAGTGTAGAATTAATTTTGGAACACTTTGCACACCAAAGATCTTTCCTTTTGTCCTTAACACAAATGCCCTTCTAAATGCTTGAACTTGAATTTTGGGCACAAAACTGTAAATCTCTTAAGCTGAGCACAGTCTCTTGCCTTTACGCAGAAACATTTGCTAAATTTAGAAATATAGACAACAGTTCCAGGGAATGTTATACGGAATCTTTACTTTCCAACATTAGCTGACAAGCAAGTACCCACTTGCAAGCCAGTAAGATGGGGTTGTTTTCCTTGCTGCTGTTTGATAGCAAGTGATTACAGATAAGCTGTAAGGGTATCCATTTATTCCAGAAGACTTAGTCTTGAAGCTGAAAAAAAACATTACCAATTCAGAAAGCTCTCTATGCATGGCAATCAATTTTAACTCTGCCTTTCTGCTGATAATGGAAGCGTCTGTCTCAACCCCTGTCTGGCTTGTGCGAACTGCCTCTTCAACACATTCTGAGCCTGACAAAGTTGTATAAGTCACTTTATGGTAACAGAAGATATCGTTAAGCTGGTAAATAGAAAGAAATAAATATGCAAGTGTCAAGGTGCCTTCAGTTATGTCTAGTTTTTACCCCACACGAATGCACACAGTGCTTCATAAAACTCTTCCAATATTTTAATAAATTGCATGTTTTGGAAGAGAGAGGCTGTTGTAGGGACCATGTTAACTAAACCTTCATGCTCAGGAAAGTGGAGAACACCAATTAAGGAGGCTTTTCCTCTAAAACTGTCCTAATTTGCCACATGATCTGGGAGAAGCTTTTAAAAGAAGGCTTATAGATCTCTAGGACTTTGTGTGCTAGTTAGTGCAGGGTGACATAAACACAGGCGAGTGCATCCACTAGAGGGTATTGGCACACTATGTATGGTGGCACATTATAGATAATATCTAACAGATCTCATGTATTATGCCTTTATATGAGACCTTTAAAAGTCCTCTCTCTTGTGAAGTTCATATTCCTCAGAACCTCTTCTATTTTCTGATAGTTAATGTGTTCATAATATGAGCTCAATTGACATTAGGAGAAAAAAAAAGGGTGGTAAACTGCCCACCACCAAATTATCAAATGGCTCTTGCCCAGATGGTGATTGAAATGTAGTCATTCATGTAGTCAGAAGACTTTTAGAGAGACCAAATGTCAGTTGAGCAATATCAAAACTTGCCCCTTTGTTGCACAACAGCTTTTAGGAGGGGGACAAGAGGCTTCAAATTCTGTTATCCAAGCATTTCCAAAAAGCATCTGTCCTGGAGGGATGAAAGTACAGGACAGGAGCTCCTTTTTAAATAGCATCCACTGATCCCATTGCTATCAAAACTTCTGTAACAAATCTAGGATGAAGCCTTTATGTTTATGGTACAAGGCTGTCTTACTTCAGGAAAGAACTTAAATCTGCTATTCAGAGAAATGCCATATCATATTATAATCCTAACAGTATTACCTTTCAGTATAAAGTGTTTACTTGGTTATGATTGCTATATGAATTGTTTGATTTTTTTTTTAACTCATAAATGACTATTCAAAGGAAGGAAAAGAAAATATGTTGTGTATTGTATGTGTAAGATTAAAAATATCAAGTGCCTCATGTGGGCCTGATTTGAAGTACCCTGATGTCAATAGAAAACTCTGATGCTTCCATTAATTTTTTTTTTAATAGCTCATTTTTTGGAAAACACTGAGAAAAATGAAATATTATCTGCAGTTGAGGGTAGTTTAGTGGTGGACTTGCCAGTGTTAGGTTAATGGCTGACATTAGAGGTCTTTTCAAACCCAATGGATTCTGTGATTCCATGGAATTACTTGCAGTGTCATTCTTTTGAGAATTTTAAAGTCTTGGGGAAAACAGCATGATAAATAGTGATTCAAATATGTAAAGTTTGCATCAAGAAGTGTATCTGTTATATTAGTACCTGCAAATTCCGCATTCTGTGAGAGGCTGGGCCATATCAGTCACAAACGGCTTTTCTGACTGGTACCAAAGTAATCAAGCCTGGAGAAGAACCTGCACGACTGGTAACAAACCTAATTGTGGATGTAAGCAAGGCTCACCAACATAGACTGAATCTAAAAGCAGTGCTGTTTATCCCCAATAACAAAAATGGATAAAATGAGCCACGAAAGTGAAATCAACAACAAATATTACCTTGCTCATGTTACAAAAGCCATTGTTTTCCTTCCCCATGATAACCCACTGGCTTAGGGAATTGATGATAATGCATATGAGCAGGTCAGGAAAGCATTTTAGTGAGAAAACCTTTTATGTAATATCTATTTTTATTCAAATTGGAGATTGAGGGATCAAGTAACACGATGAGATGTTCAAGGATTGATCTGTAAGAAATCTTTTTACTGTTGTACCAATATGTGCCTTTTTTTTTTTTTGATGATAGGTAAATTTGAAAGAACTGATTATATAAAGAGAAATATTTGTCTAAGTAGCTTTTATTTTTTGTAGCATTGATAGTATTGAGTAATTTATTTAAAATTTCATGATGGATAAATACTTAAGTTTTCTGATTCTTCTTCTAAATTAGTGTTTTACAAAAATGTGCAGATTCTAGTGCTCTGCCTAATGTAACTTCAAATTATCCAAGTTACTTGTGCAAGAATGCAAATATATCCTATTTTATTTTTTTATGTATTTTCACATGTGTAGACTTTAACAGTCTATTTTGAGATATAATATCAATGATCTAAAGAAATAACACACAGTTTTACACAGGCACTTCATAGCGTCCTATTTCTGAGCAAGTGTGTCTTCTATCCATTATTGTTTCTTAATAAGCTCCAGTAAAATTACTTATTTTTTCACATAGCATGCCTGGTTTTCCATTAAATGTTTTTACTCGTTGAGTACCACTTTTTAATGTATATCCACATTTCTAATTTGTCATTTTCTGTTTTGTTTCTTAATTCTGTCTTCATGGAAATATTATTTCTGTAATCACTTTTAAATTTTTTTTTTCAAATTTAAGATTGTTTTGTTTCAATTGCTCCAAGATAATTAATAATATAGAACAAGGCTAGTGGCCTTCACGTTCATTAAATAAGTTAAATAATGCTTTTTTCCTGTAATACTGAGGTATCTTGAAGCTAGGGTGATGGGATGTTGGTGTGGTATTTTGTGTCTCTCTTCTAACACTCAGACAAAATTCTATTGTTGCAAACTGAAAAAAGTATTGATTTTTTTTTTAAATCTTTATACTAATTTCTGCTGCTAAAAACGTAGCAAGTTCATTAATATAATAATTCTCACTTCTCACTCTAAAGCAGGATGAATAATAGAAACATAGCTGTATTCTCCAGTAAGCATCCTGAGAGCACAGGGTCCTTACATTTGCATTTCTTTATCCAAGGGTAGGTACCGTCAGCAGTTTTGCATTTCCATTCTGCTTTACAATATCCTACCGATAAAAACTTCCTGAATATCACATTAATGGTTTGAGAAAAAAAAAATCGGCTACAAGAATCTAACTTAAATTTAGTATTACCAGTTTGACTTGACATTCATTCTTTTTCTGCTTTATGACTGTCCTTATGTTGTATTTGTGGTATGATGATGTGGTATTTTTTAAGTTGTGGGACTAATTATGTTTCCACTGAAAATTTCCAGGTAAAATCCCTTTTTTACTTCAACACTTTGAATTGCTGTAACTTCAACAATTGCCTCACATTGATACTCAAATATAACAAATGTTTTTCGCATGTCAATGTTTAGGCTTATGAATAAAAAGCAATATAAAAATTAATCCTGTGTTAGAAAATAAAGGCTCTGCAGTACCCTTTTTCAGAACTTGTCTTAATGAAAGAGCTGGTAAAAAACCAAACCAAACAAACAAAACCAACCAAACAAAAAAACCGCAAAAAAACCCAAAAAACCCCAAAACCAAACAAACCACCAAAACAAACAAAAAAAATCCAAACAACCAAACAAAAAATACATCCCTGAAACCACGAATGTTGGTATTCTTAATACCACTTGGCATCAGAGAAATTAATTTACTCTGAAGAAAAAGAAATATTTCTGTCCTATTCAAGATCTTTTCGTTACTTGACTTGCGTTTACCCACCATATAATGATGTTGCTATACCATCCACTGCTGTGATTATGCCAGACTGAAGATATAAATTAGGTCTGGGCTGTGCTTCTTGCTTTAAGCCTGTATTTCTGTGGGTCTGCCACATATGGAGATATAAAGTCTTTCAGGAACATAAAAAGTACAATGTAGAAATGCATATGGTGCATATGATTCTTTATGATACTAACATGCTATTAAGGTGTGAAGTAACTGTTTACATCCAAGTTTCCAGTTACAAAAATGATATGTAATTTTAGTATACAACCAACATGGTAATAAATTCCTCTTCAGTTTCAAACAACCCTTCCTCATTTTACTTCCATGTTTTGTGAGGCTAGTTTTGTGTTTCCCCATGCAGATATTTTTCTTCATCTTATTGGTGATGGAATATATTTTGTGTGTTACTTATAAAACATTTTGGGCTGGATACTGTTATACATGATAGTAGAAATTGACAATTAAGTAAGAAAATTACCACTGCTTCTTCTCCAGTAGTACCTTTTACATAGCAGGTGAAACACTGCTATACAAGTTAAACTGTACTAGATATAGGGAAAAGAATTTTAAAAACCCAAACAAAAAAAACCAACAAAAAAAAAGTCTACAATCCAAATTTAGTTTTCTCAAAATGAAGCTATTAGTATTTCTGACATAGCCTAGAAATAAAATGGAAGCTTTATCTGTATATATCTACAACTGAAAAAAAAAATCAACATATTAGTGATACCTTCTTTTTAAAAACCTTATAAACTGTGTCAATTAAAAATATATTGCTGTGAGCGCTAATATATTTAGAGATGCTTGAAAGTTTTGTGGGTTTTTTGTGTTTGGTGGGGGTTTTTTTGTTTGTTTTTTTTGTTTGTTTGTTTTTTTTTGTTGTTGTTGTTGTTGTTTTTTGTTTTTTTTTTCGTTTGGTTGGTTTTTTTGGGTTGGTTGGTTGGTTTTGTTATGGGTTTTGTTTTTCCTGTGTCCTCCTTCCCAACTCAAGTGCCAGTGCTCACACGTTGTGTATTCAAGGTTACTTTTGCATAAAAGTAGTTTTTGGCATACAGCCTCATGAAGCTTCTTTAGAAGGTCAAAGTGAGTGAAAAACTTCTTGCTCATACTTAAGCTACTCAAGTATGCATTGAAGTCAAAGCAAGACAGATGTTGGTGAATACATATTTTAGATGTTCTTTTTGGGTATATTCTGCTGCAAGAGCACCTGTCCTGCCAAATGAAAACATCACATAGGAATGAAGTGGCACTTGTGCTGGTTCAAGCATTTTAAAGCAGACATACTCAACTATCACTTAACCAAGCAACATCTGTGGCACAGAGGAAGTTTGGAGTCAGGCTGCTTATTGGGCTTGCTTAAATATGTTTGTATCTACTACCCCAGTATGTCTGCCTGGTGCTACCAAAAGATATTTCAGTGACTTTGGGAAATGAGGTATAAATAAAAATTTGGGTTATTGAGCTGAGACCTCAGACATTTACCATAGATCCTTTTTAGGACAAAGACTACAGGGATCACAGTGGCCAAGTGTGTGTTTTTTCTACAGAGGGTGTGTTTGCATTCCTATCCATGAGTGCTTGACTTGGAATACGTAGGAATTACTTCAGTAGCCTCCATCATATTACAGTTGCTGTTCTATAGGATTGGAAGATGAGTATTTCCAGGTTAAGGAATTTTATTTTGTTAATAAGAAAGTTCACTTTACCAAAGGGACAGGATATTTCCAGTTGTGTGCTATTGCACAATAAACCAAAATGTTCTTATTAAAAACAATCAGAAGTGCAAGTGGCCCTTTTGGCCTTTTCTGAATATCTTTGATCAGGTACTATACAGTTGGTAAAACAAATATGCTCTTTGGTTGTTAAACACCACTCTTCTCTTTTATCTTAAGAGCATGGGCAAAAGTATATGTCCTGTAACCTTGTTTTCCTTTCATCTAACAAATGCTTTTGTATATGCAACATATTTCTGTAGAGGAAGTCAACTCCTCTGAAATCAGCCTTTCCAATTTAGCCGCATGGTACGTAATTCAAATATTTAATTTAAAATTAATTCATAGTTGTACTTTGAACTGTTGGTTATTTTTATTTTCTATGAAATTATTTACAATATACATACTTTGTATAAATTATCTGTAGGTTACAAATGAAATATTTTGAGTTTGTTTTTTAATTAAGATTGTTTCCAAAATGATAGTGACATATTTACATTTATCAGAGGAATAGTTATACAACCGACTTCTGGATTATCTTGGCTCTTTAGCTAGTTAGTTATTACCAGTAAATAGCTAAAGGTGTAAATGTAATCTTTAAATATTGAAGTTCTTGGTTTTCAGGTGGTGGTTACAACCATGTGCTGTGAGATGTAATTTGTTGTCGACTCAGGGGAAACCAAAAGTTAATTTCTCCTCTAGAAGTACAGACTGGGATTTGCTATATATCAGCACTATAAAATATGAATGAATCTTAAAAGTATTCCTAATATCTCAAGCTTTGTAGTATACAAATACCAATAGGATTGTTGGTAGTACACTACTAAGATGCCAGTCTTCTAATTCTCTTGTGCCTTGAAAGTAAGCAGCCATGAATTGTATGAAGATTAGGAATAACCAGCCTGTAAAGGGATGTTAAAAACCTCATTTTTCCACCCTTTGAGCTGAGCAGATGACCAGTAGAAACAGCCAAGTGCAAATGTGTGTACAAAAAATACAGCCAAAAGTCCAACCTGTGGTTCTTGGTAGGAATAGGTATTTGAGTCAGCAAAAGGTTCTGATCCTTGTTTGCCGTTTGATGTTGAGATACGTAAGTATTGAAATAGGAGCAAAACCTGACTTCATTTATGGGATGTAACTGCTTGATAGTCAGGGTGCCATACTGATATTTAGTACTCTAGAGGTTTTTTTCCCTGTTCTTGTGTGGAAAAGGTTTAGTTAAAAAAAAAAAGTGTTTAAAAAGAGCCCTTTAATAGAGGAAGATACTATTGAAATCAGCAAGGCAAACACAAGTGTTCTGCATAGTGTCATTTTATATTTTCATACTTCAGAGTTTTTTTTAACTACGTACTTTTACTAGTGATAAACTGAGCACTGCAATATTGAGAACCTGAATATAAACAGTGGAATTAATTTTATTAATTTTCATTGTCTACTTTAAGAAAGAGGAAGACACGGATAGGGAAAAATAGAAGGAAGAAATTTATTTTCTTTTTCACTTTGATTTATTGGAAAAAGCTTAGATTATGGTACAACTAATATGGTACAAGAGGAGTTTGATGTAATAAATAAAAAGATTACAATTCTGGAACAGCAATTTCCTTATTTAATGGCGTTAATGGGAAAAGTTGGAGATATTCATTTGCCAATTACTTTTGAAATGCATTAACTAGACACAAATAACTCAGAATAGACACTGAATAGCTCATTACCCTGGCATATACTGAAGTGCAACCCTAACCAGTAAGGACACATTAATAGAGAGAGCAACAAGCAGTTTAAAATTTGTGCACAAAACTCTAAACATTCTCAAGCTTTCTTAGGTTAGTTACAGATATATTCCTTTATTTTTGCTCTTTGTGTTTTCCCTGAAGAAGCAGGTTAAATGAATAAAAGCATCTGAAAATACAAAGTGTATCTAGCTGCACTGTGTATCTATGTTTATAGCTATAATTGTTTTTCAGAAATACTGCAATCAAGACAAATTCTAAAATCTCAAAAAATCATATATATAAGGCTCATGAAAAAGATAATTCCAATAATTAAATTAGCAGGAAATCATAGGAGCTCTGAAAGAGATTCTGAGCCAAAACTCCCAGCTAGTTTCAAATGGAGCCTTGTGAAAACTTTCATCTCAATCTTCTAAAAGCATTGTTCTGTGAGGAAGAAGGAAAAAAGAGGAGAACAGACCTGGAAAAAAATGTGGAAAGCTATAGTTTAAACCCCAAGTTGTATGTTGCTCATTGTTGAGTTTTCATTCCTCCAGTATTCTATTTTGACCAATGAGAAAATTTGCAAATTTTTATCTAAACTGCAGAAGAAAAAGATATTAAAAGGAAGTCTTTACTGCTGATTTTGTGGTCTTCAGTTAATTACAGTAAATGTTTACTAATGTATATTTCTGTTTCAGAGTACCTACTTTTAAATTTCAGTCAGGAATCCTCTCTATGGAGAAAATGGTGTTGTTTAATTATTAAGATACCTTGCAATGTGACCTGTTTAATAATATAAGCTTCTCGAGTTTTTCCCTACCAGTATTCATATGAAAAGTTAGTCTATCCATGTGAAATTTTTGCTTCAAAATCAGTAAGCAAGTAAAATTCAGCAGGTCTGCTTCATCACCACATCTGTGTTATTCTCTCTTTATGGAAAACAGAAATGTCTGCAAGAAATTACACACATCTTCCAGAGAAACCAAGGTAATCTATCTTTCACTATTCATTGTGTCATCAGATTTTGAGAGAGAAAAGCAACTTAAGCTTTCAAAGTTTCAAATCGTTTTACTTTGAAAGTTAATTTCATTTTAACCATGAGCTCAAAATGAAATGTGATATAAAAGCTTCTAATTGTATGTTGCAAGAGATTTTTCTCAAGAATTTCTGAGGTAAAAACTACAATCCACTAGAGAATATGGGGATTCTCATGTGTATATACATTTATATTGAGTTTTGAAGCCTGATCATTATATATTGCCTTCCCTCTACTGTAATTCAATGCAGGGATGCATTTTGCGTGAACCTGTATCCTTGTAGCCTTATCACTGTGTCATGAAAACACACATGCCATGAACTGTTTTATTATTATTTTGAGTGTTTACTTGTGCACTACTTCTAGGGATTGACATCAACCAGCAGTAGAGTCTGACTTTAAACAAAACTTGAAAGAAGTCAAGCTATTTTTGATTGTCTTCTGAAATGTTGATACCTCTCAAAACAAATCCCAAGCAGTCTCATGTTCTGTGTGTGCATGTCTCTGTATTCCCCAGAAACTAACATTCAAGATAGCATCTCTGAAAGTAGAAAAAGCGCTGACATAATTGCAGATAAGGAATATTAATTTAATTTGGTAGAAATAGAAGTGTGAAGGCTGTTTTAATATAGGGGAAACCCTTCAGAGGAAGCAGATGTTTTATGTTCCTGCCTTCTCCAGGGTCTTCTGGAAGTTCTTCTGCATCAGTGATTTCTGATCATAGTCTGCAGGGAAACACCCTTTTTGCAATTTGTTGCAGTAATGCTGTGAAGTGGTACTGAAGTTTCATCCCTCAGCAAAACAAGATGTTCCAGATAATATCCAAATTGTTCCCCCAGCATTTCTGGGACAATCTGACAACCTCGCAGATATCAACAATGTCTGAGCCATGGCTAATGGACCCTTGTACCTGGAAAAGAAGTGTTGGCCCCCGAGATTTTCATTTTATGGATGTCATAAATGGCCTATTTTTTAATGGAGTAGGATTACAGTTTTTGCTTTTTCTTTTGTCAGAGTTTTTGGGTTTTATTTATTTATTGGTAATTTGACATTGCACTGCATAAAAATAAGCCTTTTGGAATTTGGAACATGTTGTGTTGATGCTCTGATAGCGTTTGAGTTGTAGTCTGACAAGTATGAGTCCTGAAGCAAGTTGTTTTGTTCTGAAATGTTGGAGTGTACTGCCAATTCTTAATCTCTTGTGTGCATGGTGTCTCTGCTCTGCCCCCTTCCCCCTGCCCATAAAGGTTGGCATTTACCCAGCCCAGAAAATGAGAGCAGCTTCTTCACCCTGCCACAGCAATAGTGAAGTCTAGTTGAGGTATTTAAAACTGTTGGTTTATCAGGTTTGGAATTTTTTGACAAAAAGTTCCCACAAGCTCTGTGTATTTGAAGGGAAGGAGATAAAACTGTAGTCCTGAAGTAGCATGTGTCTGCCATGCAACACTGTCATTAAACACGCTCTGGTCTGCAGAAATTTGATTTTCGATACAGAATATTAAGTTATGGAGTAATATGGAATGGTAGTTCTTGAAAGCTGACTGGGAGAAATAACACAAATGTAAAAAGTCTAAATCTACTGTGACTTTTTGCAGTACTTCAGTATAAATTACTTGAAAAAAATTCCTGTGGAACGTAAACATATTTTCAAGTTAAATTTCCTTCACATTTTCATGTTTGTTTGTTTGTTTTTTAATAGTAATTTTCATAAATGCATAAAAAGCTGCATAAACCCAGAAACTTGTAGTTAATAAAATGGGCTCTAGCGCATCATGACAAGGACATTATTTGACCAGACTTAGTTTCAATACTTACCGCCTCCTCTTTATCATCTCAGGACTGCAGAATGGCAGCAATAACTGCTTTGACTAAAGTGTGCAAACTTGATGAATGGAGCTTTGAAATTATGGTCCTCTGTCCCCCAAAATATTTAATGTATTATTATTAGAATAATTATTGATATTCAGAAAAAATTAAAAACAAGTCATAAACTGTTAACTGCAGAACAACTGCAGCTTTATCCTGGGAATCAAGGTCGTCTTATGAACTGTTTGTTTAGTAGCATTTGCAGTCTTCCAGCACTGTCATGGTCTCCTGTTTCTTTTCTCCTGATAGAAAGCTCACATGGTTAAAACAGGTATCACTATGTAATAACATAGGATAAAGAAGATTGTCTTTTATAGAAAGTATTTGCAACTTGATATCACAGAACACCCTGAGTTGGAAAGGACCCACAAGAATTGTCAAAGTCCAACTCCTGCTCCTGCACAAGGCAGTCCCAAGAATCTCACCACATGCAAACGGTGCTCTCAGAGTTGAACTTCATCCATCTTCAATAACTTTTTGTAGTTAATGAAACATGATGACATTGACTGCAAGTGTAACTCTTCAATCTCTCATCTTCTCTTCAATCTAATTGCACCAAACAGGCTGTAGACTGGTAATATGTGGGGAATGGCTGCATATTTTAAATATCACTCTCAGGTGTGTAAGGCGTGGGGAATGGCTGCATATTTTAAATATCACTCTCAGGTGTGTAAGGCTTGGGGAATGAAGAATCTTCATGCTCAGGTAGTGTGCTCCAGTACTGTCAGGTGCAGACCACTGTGAGCATGAGGCATGCTTGGGCAGGATTATGGCAGCAGGGGGAAAGGGTCAGATGGATTTCCAGCTGCAGATCACCCTGTGCATGTAACCACTTGTAAATATTGAATCCTTTGCAGCCTAATTTTGTGTTAATGAGCAAAGACTGACTTACTGATGCTATGCTCCAGTTTGGCCCTCAAAGTCAATAAAAGGGAAATAGCTAGAGATTTTCTGTTCAAGTAACGATATTTTATAAATTGATTATTGATTAAGTTAGCATGATAGGGGGCTAGTTATGGCCTTGTGATAAATGTCTGCAATTATGGGTACCTTTGTTGAAGGCATGATCTGAAATTTAATAATAGAGTTCTAATAGGTTTACATAAACTTGCAACTTGATTTAAATTATCAGGCTGATCACAGAGAGGTCTATAACACATCAGTTCCTAGACTAATGAACCATACATCCTTGTCGACTTTAGTAATGTTTTGACAGCTTTTGCCTCAGTGCCTCTGAATTACAAGTGTGTAGAGATGTATTGCTACTGCTACAATAGGTCTCTCCCTCAGGATACGGTAAGTCACGTTTTCTGAATCTGAATTTGGTTAACTAAACAATGACAACTTCCATAATGCTTTAAAAGGAGGATACAATTGGTTATTCTAGTTGTAATTGCAATTTTTTTTCACAAGGAAAAAGATATTAAAAGAATGACATTTTTCAACTTCATACATTATTTAACTTTACTGAAATCACATATTTTGAGTTCTTAAAATACAGAAGATTTATATAGCAGTGTGATTAATTCTAAGATGGTAGAAAACTGCTATTGATCCTTTCTTCACAAACAGATGCAAAATAATGCAGGTTTTAAAATCAGGCTGTCTTTACCTTCTAACTAATAAATATATTATGTGCATAAAACACATGCAGCAACTGTCTTGTACCATTTACTCGTTTGAGTTTGTCCTATCAGCTGACCTTGTTTAGTGTGGGTATTTTTCATAAACAAGATTTTTTTTTTTTATTCTTGCACTGTGTGGCTGTTTTTTCTGTAGCTGGTGAAAAAGCCTGTATTGCTGCACGTTTGATCTTTTCTCTAAATTTCCTATTGTTTACTGGAGTTCATAGGAAGGAAACCAGACAAATATAGGAAAACAATTGCAACAAGTGACAGATGATATTAACATGAACTATTTAGATTATCTTACATTTTCAGTTTTTCCCCTTTTAGAGATGAAATAGGGAGTGGCTTAAATGCATCTTAAACACAGAGGTCTACTCTCCAATGAGTGTGGAGTCTTATTAAATATTTTTGAAGCATTGCGTTGCTTTATTGCTACATTACAGAAGGAAAGACAAGGCAAGGTTTGTTAAACATTGAGACATCCTGAAATGGAGACTCGGCAAATTTACCTAGGGTGTTTTCAAGTACAGATGTCAGGAAGAATGTGTCTTTCTTATGATTCCGAGGATGTTTGTCTAAGTAGGATTATATTTGAGCAAATCATGTTATAGGAAGTATCAGCATTTATTTACTCATGGGAAGGTTTGGGAGCAATGTTCAGCAGGCATTGCTGCCTTTGGTCTGCTCACATCCATGACCTCTGAAAGGGCCGTTGTGGGTGCTGGCAAAAGAAGGATGGCTGTGTTGATGATGTCATCGATGTCCACTGTGTTTTCTTGCTCCCTTGTGGAAGCTGAATGTAGCATGGGACCTGTTGTATTCTTTGTTAAAATCTGCTATATAAATTTCAGAATAGGCATAATTGTCCATATCATAGATCATAACCCCTATTACTGCCCATTATGAATGTGTAGTTATCCTTTCAATAGTCTATTATTGTAACTTTGGATTCATTATCATATAGTACATTAATATATTAAAATTTTAGTTCATGTATCATCACCCTTCAAGGCTTACTGACAGTCTAATAAGTAATTACAAATAATTCAGACATAAAAATATTGAATTTTTTTATATTTAAATGGCAGTGTTCCAGATAGACCATCCCTTACACATGCCTTTTCAACCTCTTTGTAGTCAGGAAAGATGTATATAGATTTAAAGCAAGTCCTATAATATCTCATGAACAGTAACAAATTTTGAAAATGGAGTGAGATTCAGGCTGACTCTTTCTTATTCATGCAGTGAAGGACAACAGAGAAGAGTGTTTTCTACAGTTTGTATATGTTTAAAATTACTCTCACTTTTTTTAAAGCCATGTAAGTGTCAGTCCTGCTGAAGCCATGCAGGACCTCTTACAACTCACAGCTTTTCTGTGTTTCCCCTTTGCACTGTGTGCCTGATGCAGGTCAGTGTCTGAATGGTACAGAAGAAAAATAACGTGGTTCTCCAGCTCTCTTAGATGACTCTCCCCCTAGACTTTTCTACCTTTCATTTTATGCTATAGGGAACTTGAAAAATGTTGAGCTTAAAATGGAGCTTAAAAGGAAAATCCTGGCGGGCTGAAGTCTTGTTCTTTGTTCCTCAGCCCTGAGAGATTTCCTGCTCAAGAGCATTTGTGGTTAGCTTTAAGAACCCCTACAAAAGAACAATAAACTATGTAAGTTAATCGATTGCAAAGATGATGCAACGTTGGCTTAGTCACCCCACAAAGATGTTTTTGTTGTTACTTTGTCTGTAGAGATTTAAGGTCCTTACTTGAGACATTATTCAGTTATGGCAAATAATTGACAGATTATTAAACTTGAAGTGAGTGTAATACAGATGAATATGCAGTGCACAGATTTCTGCCTTTGGACAATCTGTGCAGTGGTTGAAGTATTTATTCCCACCCCCTTCCCACTGCCCCATGGTTTCCTAAAGCTTCTGTGCCCACCTTACTGTCTGCATACTTGTCATAATTTAAATAAATATGAATACCTCTCAATTAGGGACATAGTTCTTTGAATAGCACCTCTATCTTTTTTGCATTCAGAGCGGATGGGACCTGGAAGCAATTGTTTCTGGTCAGTCCAAAACCATCAGACAATTGCAGTCATGCTGTAGACAAAAAAAACCAAAAAAACAAAACAACAAAAAACAAACAAACAAACAAA
>VXAU01006133.1:538066-604571 GCA_013399695.1 Formicarius rufipectus | reverse complement strand
AACAAAAAACCAAACCAAAACAAACAAGCAAAAAAAACAACAAAACAAAAAGCACACACAAACAAAATGAACCACACCAAAACTATGGCGCAGCTGGTCCATGCCAGATGCTCATCCTCCCTTGCAAAAGTCAGAGAGATGTTGTCATTGTCCTTTGTGACTGGGGCCTCTCCCTGATCTTGTCATGCTACTTGCTTTTGGGAGAGCATATTTCTGTTAGAGGTAATTACAGAAAATATCAGAACTCATGTAGCTTTATCTGCGTCCTTGCTGGAACACAGGGAGGGTGCAGACAGGGTGCATGAATAACCAGGCTCCAACCAAGTGGGGTAAAACACATGGAAATGCTGAACTGTGGCACTGGGGTGGATGAACCCTGAGCTGGGAGAGCGCAGATTCCTGTTTCAAGCATTTCTCTATATGTGGCACCAGCCTATCACCAGGCTGGTATGATATAAAATAGTTCAATTTAGTTTAGTATCAAAATAGGAAAATATTAATCAGAAACATGAACCAAAGAGAAAAATATATCCTTATGCTGTTGTACTTTTCCTGTCTTTAAGGGACAGTGGCCTTGTTTGTTTCAATATTAGCTTTCAGATTGTTCACTGTGTTTCTCCCCCTGCCTCCAGCCCCTATTATTAAACTGCAGGTTATTTTAAGCTTATTGCTTTTAAATTGCAGAGCATTTAAGACATTGTGGGCATGTAGAATTAGCATGGACAGTATTGAGGGTAGCACTATAGAGAACTAAATTATGATGACAGCTGGATAGTCTTCTTGAAAGTCTTTTTATCTGCCTAATGTATCTGATTCTGATTTTAGTGTTTATTCCTTCTCATACTGGTGATTATACTCCAATACTTCAGCAGTTATATTTTAAAATGTAAAAAGGGTGGGTTTTTTAAGCAAACGTCGGATTTATTTGGTTACTCTTATCTAGTTTAAATGTGTTTTACCACAAAGTTTCCTTGAAATTAAGCTTTTCAGTTGTTTTGTTTTGCAGTGCTGTAATAATCATTGACATGGTGATAGATGAACAAAAACACTGGAGGCAGGGTCTTCATTTATTACATGAAATTTGGGAGAAGATGGATCTGGATGAAGAGGTTCAACTCATCCTGGTGTTGCAGTTGTTTTCAATTAATGGTAGCATTAAAGACTTCTGACATTGCAGTAGCTTGTTAAAACACAGCTGTGCCATATTGCTGAGAGCCAAGGACTGGGAACACACAGGCTGGCAGTGACCCGTTTTGGATTTCCTGTTTTCCAGATGAGTATCAACAGTAGTGTGTTCATGTAAAAAAGACAAAAAAAAAAAAAAAAATCCTGTGCCCTCCTGCTATATGTCAATAGAATGATAGATTATAAAAACATGAAAGAAGGTACTCTTCACTCATTGCTGGTGGGGTCTCAGGTAGAGTCGTGCATTCTCATACAGTAACCCAAACTGTGGCTCCAGGTATCACATGCTTGCCAATTTGGAGAAGGATTTTGGATGTTTTTCATCACAAAGTTCTTTGAACATCTTTTTATTTGTTAGAAGTTATTTAATAAGCTGGTTTCAAAGTCTAATTAATCTTGGAATTTTGTGATTTGGTGTATGTTTGTAAGTAGTATATGCAATTGTTCAAGAATTATTTGAAAAGCAAGACAATTGGTATTCAGAACTACTGTTTTGTGAAGGCTGAGATCTAGTCCATTGAGAAAATGTGCAAAAAAAACCCAAAAGCAAACTGCACATAGACACCCCGCTGCTTCTCTTATGAAAAATCAAAATCAAATCAGAAAATGACAGCACATAATTATAATGAAATAGATCTGTTCCTTAACAGTTCTATGGTGAAATTTTGTTATTGGCACTACTAAGAATATAAACATTTGTATACAACTGAGGGCATGCAGTGATATCCACAATGGGGTCAAAAACGTCCCTGTAGAGTTCTCAATGAAAGGAGCATTGCTTTAAATAAAACCCAGGCTACTGAAGAATGTTATGTTGCTATTGTGTATTTTATTCCCTTTTTTTTGCCTTTCTTTTTTTCTTAATTTTTTTTTTCCCTCTTAAGGCTTATTCCTCTCTAAAATGTTTCCCAGTATTAAATACTCCTATGGAACTGGAAGCTATCTTCTAAACATATTTTCTAATCTGTATTTTTAAAGTGCCTTTTTGAGAACATAAATGCACATGCTACAATTTATTTACTGATTATTCCTAAAACTTTTAGTAGACTCTTTGAACTGAAGTAGAATAAATCCACTAAAGTGTCTGCAAAATGTAAAGTGTTTAGTGACTGGCTGGCTGCTAATGAATCCCAGGAAAAACATACAGGAGTGAAATAAGGCATTGATATGGAAAAGGAGCTGTAAGCAGTATCAGTAGAATGTTGTGGCTTAATAAATGTAGTCTGAATTAAAAAAAAAGCCAATGGTCCTACTCCTGCTAAGCAGAGCTGCAGCTGTTCTCTGCGGGTCTGGGGTGGTACATGAGCCAGTATTTTCCCATAGCAGCTCCACCATTCAGCCCTTCAGAAAAGAGCTGGTGTGAGGAACTGGCAGATGAGACATCCTGGCTTCAGGAAGTGTTTGGTGTAATGAAGAACACCCCATCCACCGCACTGTAAATGCTAAGCATTGATAATTCTACATGTACACCTATTTTTTGGTATAGTATGGGACTCCTTCTACTGAAGATCTTTCTGCACTATAAACATCATTGCAGTAGAAACTGTCGCATCAGAAATTCAGCTGAACACTTTTTGTATGTCTGAACCCTGTGGAGATGATACATCCATGACAATTGTACAGCTGCTGCAAGTGGTAATTTTCTAATCAGATGAGGCAGAAGAAAAAAAAAAAATCCCAGTTACATACCTTTAAGCTATTGTTTTTAACTTCATTTCATTACCTTGTAATTATCTTCTCATTCTGTAGATTGTGTGATAACTTCCAAAGCTGTTTGTGTCTGAAAAGTAAGGGAAGATATGATTATTCCAAGCATGTCACACTCTTCCTTCAGTGACCTAAACTATTTAGTTCTGGTAAGTATTCCCAACAATAAAACTATCTATAGAGTGACCAGTCATAACAAGTTATCCAAAAGAGCACCATGACAAAAAGGGACAGTGCTTTAGGCTTAGTAAATGGAGTCAATGGCTGTGAATTTTTCTCTCTGTGTTGTTGTTTGGTTTTTTTGGTTTGTTTGTTTTTTGTTTGGTTGGTTGGTTGGTTTTGTTTTGTTTTTTGGTAATAGAGAAACTGATAGTGAATCCTCTCTACATATAGCCAGTTGCATTTGTGATTTATGTACCCATTATAGAAAGCAAAGGCTGAAGTTGTGTTCTAAGTCTATTGTTTTCAATTATCTTTAAGAGGGAGATAGGAAAATGGTAGCAACTTTTATGTCAGAAAAGTCTTTGTTAATTTGGAGTGAACAAACACAGAGAGACCTAGGAAAGTAAACACTTGTATGAGCCAGAGGAGCAGATAAAATGTGAAGGAAATGAAGAAAACTTTTGTGGTGTCTGAGAGGCATTTGAGGTCTGTACAAATTCTGCATTATTGAATATACTGCTTGTTAAAAGGATTAATTGTTAACAGTCAAACAAGAGTATTTTGTGGTAAATAGTGCTCATCAGGGCCAGTAAAAAGTGTTTAAATCATTTAGAACTACTGAGTCTGTAAGCAATCTGGTAAACAAGGTCCCTGCTTTGCTGTATAGTAAGCAAGATATTAAGAAATCATTTACATTTAATAACTGCTTGTGGCATTAATGTGAAACATATGAGTTTCCTCCTGTTGTAAAATAAGCTTTATTGTAGTTTGTCAGATGTTTTCTCCTTTCCTACTCTCAAAAGTTGAGAAGGATGCTTTAACAGAGAAAAGGGATTGTAAGTTGGTAAGTATTGCACATTTGGCTGTTTTGTTGGTCATTATTGTATGTAGGTTTAGTACTTTGCAGGCTCCATCAATTGTCTTACCATAATATGAAGAAAACATGTTTCTTCTTTGAGGGGAAGAGAGAAGGTATCAGTGTATGGGTATGTAAGTTGTGAACAGCTAATAGCCAAAGGGCAGTAACTCAGACAGAAATGGGTATTGTAGCACTCAGAGAGCAATCACCTTGGCAGTTACTTCCCTTAGGAATGAGATAAAAACATTTCTCAAATACAAATACTTATGTTTATGTCCTTCTAACCAGTTTGCATTTTTGCAACCTACCTAACTGCAAATCAAAGTTAAGAGATTAACCTGCCTTAACTTTTTTCAAGATGTGTATATCAATATTCCTTTCCCTTTAAAAAGTATTTTCCACTGTCTTGAGTCTGCTTCTTTGCTTCCCAGCTCCCACAGCCTCCGATGTGGTGGCGTGTCAATGAGAAAGTATTATGCCTGGGGAAATGTGGCTGGAAATGCAGTAAAAATGAATTATGAAGGGAGGGGGGGGAGAGGGAGATGGGGAAGATGGGGAATTTTTTTCCAGATGAGCAGCAACCTCTGAGGGCTCAGTGTGCTCCCTGTTGGGAGTGTGATGTTGGTGCACTCTGGTTTCTGATGGCTTTGACAGAAAATGACTGAACTTGTAAGGGAATTGGAGATTTAGAAAAGCTCAAATATCTGCTGAACTGCTGGACTTTGTGTCTGCTTTTCCTATTGATTGGCCAGTGGAGGAGGCTTGTGTAGAGAAATATGACAGTGAGATGGCATGAGATGAAATATTTTTTCAGTTAGGAATGACCTCATAATTCACAAATGGCAATATGAAGTGGCACTACAGATGAATTATGTGGGAGCATCCTAATGAGTAGGAGTTGTTTTTGATCAAGTTCTAGCCACTACAGAATTTCTAAGCTTAGAAGAAATGTATTTCTTATTGTAATTCATCCTTTGAAGACAAAATAGAGAAAGCTTGGATAGGTGGAGCTAAAGCACATTGCAGGCTGCTTTAGTTGTTTATCCATGAGGTAATAGTGCTGTCTGGCAAATGGGATTGACTACCATGATGGCACTTGAATGTTCAGGTGACTTCAAGGTACTGCACACTTCATCCTTGCTCTAACTTTAAATCATGAACTACTCTAAAATATATATTCGTTTTTTGCATATAAGCTTGGGGTTTAAATACATCTATATTTAATTCTGATTTTTTAAAATTAGATTTCCATAGACCTGATTAAGTCAAGCCAATAGGAGTCATACCTGAAACATTGTTAAGAAATGTATAAACTCTTTAGCTAAATTATTTCTTAGTTGAGATTTCGCTTCTACTAGAGACTTTAAGGACTGTTTATGTACTAGTCATATAACTAGTGGACATAAAATATGAAAAATATTAGAATTTTTCTCAGATGATCTGCAATGTTTTATCTTCTGCAGAGAGCTCTGTGAAGTGTACAACACTTTTTACAGTTATGTCAGGACTCTGCAACATGGTTCTTGCACTGAAATGGTTGTAAGTTCCTTGAAACTTCTTATGTAAGAGAAGTAATTTCATAAAATATGACCTTTATTACACTTCACTTCTTGACGGGTTTTGTTACTTGTGACTTTTATTAACTCACACTTCTCCTTCAAGAGGCTGTAGGAATTCAAAGGCTAAATATGATTTTAAATATGTCACTTTCTAGCAAAATACTTCTTCTGTAGAAAGGAAACATAAGGTCAGCAAAACCTGCTTAATTTGAAGCTTGTATAGGACCTTGGAATGACTACTTCATATCCCTCAGTTTAGACTGGAAAAACTGCAGTATTTTCACAGCAAAATTTTGCTTTTACCAGACATGTACCAAGTGATGGAATGTAAAGAAATATTGTTATTTAAGTGTAGCTTTCTCTCATGTAAAGGCAATGAAAGTTTTTTTAAATTTAGTCCAGAAACATGCAAAGTTTTCTCTAAAATTATTTGCTGCCTAGGATAACTTCATAAGGTGCACACTTTCATGAAAACCTCAGTGTAGAGAGTCAGAGAAGCACCAGCAATATTTATAAAGAAAAGAGATCAAACTGCCTCTCGGCTAGACAGCCTCAGTTCTGTGAACAGCTGGAAAAAGAATGACAAAGGCTGCATGACTTTAGACACTGTCATATGGGTTTTAATGATCATGGCAAAAAGGTGGTTTGATAAAATGATTAATACTAAGTCCTAAAGCTAAGTGTAATTATCCTGTTGAGTGTCTCATACACCATCAGTGGCTCTTGGGTATTTGGGATATGTTAATACGGATACTGGTGCTCAGTCCAGGTTTTTCCAGACTATAAATGTATCTATTTTTGGTGTCATGTTGCTTTCCATGGTTGCTTTAACTAAAAAAACCCCTAAAATTAATATGTTCAGTCAAATTATCTATTATCTGACACCTGAAATTAGTATTATGTAATCATTAGGTTGGCAGAAGTAAAATCACTGAGTCCAGCCATTGATAGGCTAATGAAAAGTTGTAGGCATTTTTACAGTAGTGGAGAATCAGGTCTTTAGCACTTTTAGATTTGGCAATTTAAAACAAGTCAAGAGATTTCAGCCTGAATAAAGTCACACAGAGATTCATTGGGTACTGCAAACCAGACTTCACTGGAGTGCACAAACATAGTTGATGTTGTAAGTAATCAAACAGAAAATTAGAAGGGATCTGAATTGATTTTTAAATTATTTTTTAGCCATTTTTATGCTTATTTAGAACATATTTTCTTAGGAGTTAAACAGCTCTGAAGATGCACACCAAGTTAGGCCTGGGGCACACTACTGGCTGCCCTTGCGGAGCTCCTTCCTTGCTGACAGCATCGTGCTGCAGTCACACTGGCTCCTGGTGCCAGGTGCAGCAGGGCAGGAAGCAACAAGATCAAGTGAGATGAGTTGCTGTGCTGATCTGTGTGCTGAGCTGCTGAAATCATCAGGCACAACTTTTCTAACCACTATGTGTGTGACCCTGACTGTCACTACTTGGGAATGTGCCTTAGATTTGTGCCTTAGATTGTCTTTTCATGGCCCTGAATAATCTTTCATTCTTTACCTGAAGCTCATAACTAGGATATACTGACATTTATGTTATCTTTGGTCCAGATAAATGCTGAGGGGAAAAATATACTTATAGATGCATAGAAACATGCCTTGAATTTATGATATAGGTTTGCATTCTTCAAAAGTGTAAGCTTATCCTGATGTAATTAAGTAGCTCACCTGCTGGCCACCACTTGTGGTGCTTACCTAACCCATTGCTGAATTTGGAGACCTGTATATTAATTTTAACTCTGATGACGATTGGCTGTGATGTTCCCTGTTGTCACTGCAGCCATGGAGATCCAGCCTAATGATATGCCAAAAAATCAGTGACAGTTTGCATACAGACATGGTTTACCCAGGTCTCAGCACTGCCATTCTCAGAAGATGAGGAGGTATTGAACTGTCAAGCTGAGACTGAGCAGGTGACAGCTGATGCATTTTAGATCAGCTGCCTTCATGACTGATTTAGTAAACCTGAGAGCAAGAAGACTTTTTCTCCTTCAATATTACACTCTTCTTTAGAAAAATAAAAAGAAAGTGAAGCTGTGAAAATATGTATTTTTATTTTTACACACTACCCTTTATACCTTCTTCTCACTTTGAAATCTTGAAGTGTAAAAATGATAAGAATGCAAGATCTGAGAGGATTTATTCTATGGAATGAATTGAGGTAGAGAAGTATTCTCATCCTTTCCACAGCTATGTGGCAATTTAACAGCTGACTCCTTCAGTCAGTCACTCTACCTGCTGTCTTCTATATATCATACAACTTCTTTAACTAGATAATGCTAAAAATAACACAGACAAGCAACAAGGGGAAGCCTATGCAATGAATGTATTTCCTTTTCTTCTCTGAGTTGTTGCTTCCTAATTTGATAACGTTGACTAAAAAATAAAGGTATTTCACAGTATGGACAGAGTTAGCCCAGGGTGAAGCCATTTCTTCAAACAGAGCAAGCTTCTATCAGCCAGTGAATACAATGGTGAGGCAGAACAAGTGACATTGTCAATGCAGTTTGATGGTCATAGAGCTGATTGCTCTACCACAAAGAGTTCAATTTTCCTGTGTGTGCAGAGATGTTTAGGGTAACGTCTGATTGGTAACAATAAAATTTGAAAGTCCAAATGGAGTTTTCAAGTGACAAATTCTTTCCTGTCCTTCACTGCTTTATAGAATACAGAACAACTGTGGAGTCACAGAAAAGGTAGAGGAATTTTCTGGATGTCATTTTGTTGGCAGCATCCAGTTGCTCAGAGTATTTTTTTGTCTCTAGTGTCTACCGGTATGCAAAAGGACAGGATGTGGGAAGAGATCTTCTCTGCCTCTCTTCTTTACTCTCTTTTTAACTGAAGTATTCCCCTCAGTAAAATTCTGCCACTGTTTCCTGTGGTCATGGGAATGCTCCTTTGTCTGATTTGACTACCAGGGAATACAGTGGATAATATATACAGTGAGTTAAGAAGAAAAAAGATTTTTGTCAAGAGAATTTCCTGCTAAAAATAGAAAGATGAAATGCTAATATGAGTAGTGTGAAGTGTATTTCTAAGAAGGTTGAGAATGCATTTCATATGTTTGTTTTCTATGTGTTATATTGTTTTTGTGAAATCATGTTTGGGTTTTTTTTCAATCTGTTAAATATGGAAAACTGAAACACTGGAGCAGGGAGTAAACTTGATGAATATAATGGTTAGAGATGTCCAAACCCTTCCACATTTCTTTTATTCCCACCACAATATTGCAAGCTGAAAATAAGAGTATTTATGCAGAAGTGGCATAAATAATACTTTTCATTCAGTGTAGCTGGGGCTGCAATATTTCTAGTGGTGACTGACGTATTCTCTCACCTCTTTGTCCTCTCCTCATGAAAATGCTTTGCCACTCCTGAGGAACGCGAGTGTCGGACAAAGCGCACAGTCCTGGGGTTTGCCTTTGGGAGGGCTGAGGGAGGGAAGGGTCCTTCAAGGAAATGAGCAGAGCAATTGGATCAGATATGCCAGTCACTAGAAGAAAGGTGATGACCCAGAGAGGTGACAGTGCCAAATCACTGTGTGGCTCAATCCTACACAGTACAATTCTCTAGTGGCTGTTGTTACTGTTTCCTTGGTGCATAAAAAGAGTGAGGGGAAGTGGTTGTAAAATGCTTTAGGAATTAGGTTTTTTTAAGTAGAGAGACAGAGAAGAGAAGAAAGAATGAGCACTAAAAAAAAAGAGAACTAAAAAGGTAATAAACACAAAATATTTCACTATTTCCAGGTAAGTGTATGCAGGGGGAAAGGGAAACATCTTTTACATCTGTTATATGTTCAGGTTAGAGTTCTTGCTGCTTTACATTTCTTGCTGCAGGTCACTTCCCTATATTCTCAAAGCTCAGTTCAATATTTATTGCAATTTAAGGTTCTATTATTGAATATAATGACACAAAACATCATGCCAGCAGAATACTTTGTCCGCAGACTGTGCTACACAGACCTGCATCATCAAAGAAAAAAAAACAAAAACAAAACACAAAACAAACAAACAAAAAAAACCCAAACAAAAACCCCAAACAAAACAAAGAAAAAAACAAACCAAAAACAACAAAACCCCGTTTGGATTGTAGAGAACAATAATCTTATCAGGGGATACCTATGATACCTTCTATCAACCTCTGTGATAATTAAACTATATATGTAATTTTTAGATTCTGATCCTTTGCAGGCTTCTTGTATTTTCTTTATATTATTCCAAAATATTCCATTTTCTCTTGGTAGGGAGAATTTATTTTTCTATCTTTTATGGGTTAAAGTCCATACCTGACACTGCTGTCCCTGTAAGATACATACTGGTCCCAAAATGTTGTTTGACTATTGGTGTTAATTATGTGTGGTTCATGGGGTCAGATACTAGGATCCTGTCACTTAAATCAAGATGCCAGCCTGGGACTGGGCTCAAGCCCTGATGGCTCTGCATGATTCACGATCCCTGCCATCAGAGGAAAGGAGATAAACAATACCGCAACGGGCAAAGGGGCTTTAGTGAAGGATGTTAATGAGAGGAAGGTAGCATAATGGTGCAATAGAAATTTTTTCCCCCAAGTCACTCTTTTCCCTTACTCTTGTGTGTGATTTAACATACAGAAATATACACTTGGGATCTAGTGACCTGGAGAGAAATAGTGCGCACCTAGGCGGCAAGGATTTTGTTTCTCAGAACAGGCAGAGCTGGAGGTTTATCAGGGTTGTGGGGCTTGGGATGGTGATGAGTGAATGAGGTGAGCTTTCCCTCTTGATGTACTAATTAGCATAATAGAGAGAACAGTCTGCAGGGACCATACTTGTGGCATGAAGAGTTTATTCTGAAAGAGAGAAACTAGTGATTTGAGCTTCTCTCGTGTTATTTTGCTTTCTAGACAAAATCTGCAAGACACTGCAAGACACTGCAAAATGAAAGTCATGCTGACGGATTGGGTGACCCTGCCAGGACAAGGCATTCACATGACAGTGCTCCCCAGCCCAAGGCATTACAGACATTCTAAGTGATATATGGACTGCAGTCATCCCTTTGCTGTAGGGCAGCTCTTTGTATAGCTCAATGAGGGCAAAGGAGAGAGTTCATTGCATTTGCAGCTAAAGTGACATATTTAGATCTTGCTCTAAAATTATCAAGTCACTTCAACCTTCTTGTATTTTATTCTATAGGTTTGTAGTTTTCAACCTTTTTTTGATCTGTGATCCTCTCAACCTTTTCCACTGAAGATACAGATCTTTGTATAGTGAGTTAAAACCCCCTGACAATCAGCTTGAATTTTTAATGCTTTCTTTTCAAGTTATCCTTACAGATATCCCCAGACTTTGAGTGTCTGGTAGACTACATCATGAAAACCAGTGCCCTGAGGTACCAGTCAGGTTAAGCTGAGCCTAAATCTGTTAAAAATTAGAAGATTTTGACTGGGAAAAAAAATAAATCCTTTTGAGGGAAGAGAAAAATAGCAATTTTGATATGGAGAGTAAATACTATTATCTTTGAAAATATTTATGTTTTCCCTTTGCAAATTATTGTTGTTGTTGGCTGGACTTCGCAAACAAAGATCTTGGGATAAGCCTACGCAATGGATTTTTTAGGTGAGGCACAGGGTGCACAGAACTGGCCCCACCCCCTTTACTCCTGAGGCTCATCTTGCCACGGCCGAGCAGCTCGGACGGCGACAGCGAGTTCCTCCAGGATTCGAACCGGCGTCCTCAGAGGAGGAGCCGGCTCCACAGGCGGGGGCCTGCGCCACTCGGCCAACGCCCGCCGCCTCTCAAGTGTAACATACAAACAGAAAAGCAATAATGTCAGGCTGTTGAGCAATCCTGGGAGCCCACGTGGGTCAGAGCACCAGGGGAAGACCTCGCCTTGTCCTCTCTGCCACCGAATGACACAAATGTGGCACTGCAGCCATGCCTGTAACACGAGCTGGGGCAGGCCCCAAAAGGTGGCAAGCAAATTGAGACTTGGGCACTGATGTCTGAGTGCTCAGCAGTGAGGATGAGGAACAAGGCAGAAATAGCTGTGGAGGTCAGTGAGTTATGCTTGCTTCTATAAGGTGGGAGCAGGTCACAAACCCTGAAAGACTAGAGGTTCAGGTTTTAGTGTTCCTTTGGATAGCAAACCAAATTTTCTGTGAGGACTAAGAAGTTTGCTGATGGGACATTCATTTTGTTAGTCAGTTATTCACTCTAGCTGAGGTCCAAGCTCTGGTGACCCAGGTATTTTATTATTGAACCTGAACTTACTCGTTGGAGGTCATCAAGAGAAGTTATATGGAAAGAGTAGTTGTGAAAGGGAAATGAAGTCTGGTGGGATTTTGAGGAGCAAATAATTCTAATTATTCAATGACCTGACTCTTAAAATTCCTGTGTAGATCTGTCAGAAATACGGGGCAAGTAAAGTCAGCAGGGGAATCGGTGAACTAAGTGAGCCTCAGGCTTTTAGTTTCATGGTTTCATTTTCTTTGAAGACCTGCTTGCTTGGAGAATTTACCATGAAGACAGTAATTTTCTTTTTGCCCACAGCCGAAGAATAATTTTTTGTTTGTGCTTATGTCTGGATCTTCCTGCTGACTGTGAGCCTTCCTTTCACAGTATAGGTAGGGACAAGTTAGAATTACATGGTGTGGAACACCTGATCGCTCTAAGATGCTAAACTGCCACTTAATAGAAAACCTGATGTCTTACTTATGTAGTTCTCAATATGAATCTACTGTTTTTTTGACTCCTGGCTGTGTGTCATGACTTCTGTAATAAGGAGGAATGGCTAAAAATCAATGGAAAGCTGTTTTAAAACTTTCACGCATGAATTGGTATGTGTGCTTGGCATAGATTCTCAAACAGAGTCAGAGGAAATTAATGGAAAGAGAAGAATGTTGGCAAGGGGGAGGTGTATCAAAGAAGCTTGGATTAGATGTTAGGTAAAACCTTTTTTAAACAGCAAAAGGAGTAACATATTTTTTGTTTGTTTTAAAGGAGTATATTTTTTTTTCTGTCTGTACTTAAATCCGGGGAAAACAAGCGTATTTAGACTTTTGGGATATTGAAGAAGCAACTGGTTGCGAAGCTGGCAGCAAACAATGTACATTTTATCAGCTAGCTTGTTCCAGAACTCTGGTCTACATAGGAAAGCAGATTTACTTTTTATATTTCTAGCAGACAAAGATGGATTGCATCCTTTACATGGCCAAAGGGGGAAGCGACATTCTGTTTAAGGGCACAATTTATTTCGTTGTCTTTCTTTGACTGGAGCATTACATTTAGGAGGAGAAGGAAGCTATGCTAGCTGGGGTAGGCTTCTTGAAAAAACATTACCTCAAATGATGTGGAGTCTGCCAAGTTGTTGGGAGAGGGATCAGACTGAACACACAATGTCATATTGCTTGTTCCATACCCGGGAAACTTGAAAGACCAAGTATTAAAGTGTATAGTGAGTACTATTAGACAACAGCTTTTGGAGGCCTGTGTAGTGTAAAAACCTCCATTTTAGTGATGTCAAATTGAAAGTTCCTCTTGCTTAGAGGAACTACTACTAAGAGTATTAACATTAATATTTGTGTTTCTTAAAGGGAGTCTTCTGTGCTCCCTTCCTTCCCTTGTGATATTACTGCCTAAGTTTGTAGTTGGCTTTTCATATTTTATGATCTTGTATACTCTGCTCAGGTTTCTTTTAGTTTTTTAAATGTACCTACAATAGTGCAGAAGATAAAAAAAGAAAATGTATGGCAAATTACTAGCTGCATTTTGAGCAGTCTATACATAATCAAGTAAATATAGAAAAGGAAGGTTTAGTTCATGTGAATATATGTATAAACAACATTTTGCACTTGTAGTTAGTTTATTTCATTTCTTTCTATTAACAAAGTTTATCTTTGAATTTCATTTGTGGATTTGATGAGGAAACATACATTTTAACAAGAAATGAAGTGAGAGGGAAATAGAAAAAGAGAAAAGGTGACAGAAAAGAGTGAAGAGGTAGAAGCAGATAAACAGAACCACTTTATCTGATGAAAGAATTTAGGCCTTCCAGCAGCCTTATTGGCTTTTCATAAGGGTTAGATTATATTTAAAATATTGCATGATGAAGGGTGTTTCAGCATTTAGAAAAAAGCTTTTGGAAATGAAATTAGATTGGTATGGTGCTTCATCAAATGAAAGAGCTACTGGTTCGCTTGCCCAGCAGGTCCCTGCACTAGCAGGGATAGACCTTGAAAGTTTATTGGTAGGATTGGTTTTGTGCTTATTAAAGTGGGAGAAAACTAACTGCAAGTCTCCAAAGGCTGCTGGTAGCACTGTTTCCTTTAGGGATCTCTCTGATGTGTTACAGGTAGAGGAAAGTTTTGACAAAGCCATGAATGTTTTATGACATTGAGAGATTATAGCTGTCTTGGGCAGCTGAGGTTGATCTTGTGTCCCCTGGCTAATTTCCTATCTAGATGTGCTCTATCTATATACCCAAGTGAACTGGTAATTCAACAATTATTGCTGCACTTCAACATTTCTGGTTAAATTATGATTTAATATTTGCTAAAATATTAAACATAGGTGTGGAAAGCAAATGTGTCTTAGAGTAGGAAACTGTATTTGTGTAGATCTGTAGCTTCCCTATTTTTGCTATTAATACATATGATCTTTTTATTTAAAACAAGGAGATTTCAGTTGTGGAGAAAAATCTTAGGAAAAAAATTCCTTTCTGAGTCCTTTTATTATGGGTCTTATATCAAATTGTGAACAAGTTATAAAGTCTTTCCTTCCAGAGTACTGGAAATACCACAGGAATAGATTGAAAGGGAATCTCATTCACTGATCCTTTCTCTCATCTACCAGAAGTTGGAGGAGGACAGTCTGGTTGCCACGATCCCTCCCTGGTATTTGTGTGCTTGATGGCTCTCCAAACAAAGCATAGCTGAGAGACAGCCCAGTGACAGGAGTATTTGATAGGATGGCCAGCACAACTGGTCTGTGACAGATACCTCTTTGCAGCTCCAGTGTGGAAAACAGGCTCATGGCACAGCCTGACATGTCATTGGGAACGGGCAATAGCCATGGGCTGTGGTGGCTCATGTGGCTACTTTGGCCAGGTGTTTGTTTTGCTTCTTTGTTTGAGTGAGACATAAGTGCACGTGGGGCTGGTGCTTAGTTTCTTCTCTCTCCTCACAACTCATTCCTCATTGCAAGCTCTGGTTTCAGGGCACAGCTATAAGACAAAAAAGAATAAGCAGACTTGCGACACAAGACCAAAGACTCAGTATTTTGAGAATTTTTTCTGAACAGGCTTGCAAAAAGCTACTGTTAATTTGTAGTATTTTGGGGAAAAGCATTAGCTGGAGAACAGTACTGTCAGTAAATGTATTTTTAACTTGCAGTCTTAGTACTTTATTTTTCAGCTCTAGTATGGGCTTTCCCCCAAATCTCTAGATACATAGGTCAAAGAGATGAAGCTATTTGATTATTGTCTCTTTCCTGTCAAGGAGCCTGCAAAATTCTTCCTAGAGCCAAAGTGCAGAGGCTGTTAAATAGAACGATTTGATGACACTTTACAGCATACATGTACAGTTCATGTGAATGTAATTAGTGAAAAATACATTTAAGACAGAAGGTCTTGCCATGGCAGAAGAATATCTTAGGCTGTAGGCAACCCTTTTTTTTAGGTTTCCTGAGGAAAATCTTTCCACTTCTCTTCATCCCAGCCATCTAACTATTCTTAACTTTACAAAACGGATCTCAGTTACTTAGAGACTCATTCTACCTTCAGACTTTCTTCTGCAGACAAGCAAGCAGAAACAATACAAATACTTGTGCATTAGTGCCATCCAAGTCATTCACCAGCACTCCTTTGAACAAGGCACCATACAAATGTGCAGCAAGAATAATCTCTCCACAGTTTAACAAATACATAAAAGACAATGCATATAACTTATATGTACTTTCAAAACTCAAACATATACCCACATTGTGTATACAGACTAATGAATGTCAGGCAACACTTGCACTGAACAGTAAATCCGTGCCCAGTTTCTAGAGTTCTTTATAGCCAATGAGAATTTTTTGTTGTGTTTTAGATTTTTTTTTCTTTTCCAAATTCAGTAACCTTTAACTACAAAAATTCCCTTATAGATTTGAGTGGCTTATGTAAGAAGATTCAATACCAATCACATGTAAGGATGAGATTTGTAAAGTGTTTTATTTTATGAATGCATTGAGAAAACTTATTGCTACCAGCATTAACTAACCATGATCTTTGAGGCCTGAAGGAAATTTCTGAGGCTAGTACTAAATCACTCATTGGCAAAAATTCCTTTAGCTACAGAGACACCATTAAAGGAATTTATTAAATCTGGAGTCAGAACATTATAGAAGTTTCATATGCCACTTTACTAGCAAGATCTTGAATTTACTGTGCTTCCAAACTTGCAGTGAGTTTAATTAGAGATGTTATGTTGCAAAGGAAATTGGAAAATGCAGGAGTAATAAAATAGTTTGGGAAGTTTTTTCTCATTTGCTGTACAATTTTACCAATTTTTTCTTCCTCCCCATATGTACATAGCATTTTCCATAGATAAACCATCAAGAGATCAGACTCA
This sequence comes from Formicarius rufipectus, assembly GCA_013399695.1. Classification (NCBI taxonomy): domain Eukaryota; kingdom Metazoa; phylum Chordata; class Aves; order Passeriformes; family Formicariidae; genus Formicarius; species Formicarius rufipectus. Next base: position 588,482 of record VXAU01006133.1, on the reverse strand, counting down.
GTATTAGCTCCAGAAAATTTTAGAATTGGTGTCGTTGCTGAAAAGTGACCTGAAGAAATGTGAAACATGAAATTTTTTCTTGTGATAGCTTGTCTTCCATGGTAATGTATAAAGAAGATGAGGACCATTTTGTTTTTTTCTCTTCAGTATGAAATATCTCCCTCTGAGAACACAGGGAATAGATTGGCTACATCCCCAGACTTTAAATGAGAAAGAAGGATGATTCATGTCTTTAAAAAAAAACCAAAAAAAACCACCCCACAAACTTGTTCTTTGAGTAGCATGTTTGATTTTCAGTTAAAGAATTGTCAAATAGAAGTCTAAGCACTTTCAACAATTTCAACACAATTTCAAAAATTTATCTAATCTCACATTATGCTGGCTGTTATAATTTGACTGCCTCTTGTGACTTTTCTAGGAAAATCATTAGAGATAATATGATATGATGAAAGATATTACTGCCCTATCACATAGGTTCATCCACTTTTATCTGCCAGAATATCTGTAAAAGAAAAACCATTTTATAGACTTAGTGCTTTCACCAGATTTTTCTTTGAGAATAATATACATATGCAGTTAATTCGTCATACCATGTTGTATTGGGCAATGATCTGCTTATCTGACAAGCCATGATGATTTTGGAATAATACCACTTATTTTATTGGAATTTTCATTCAAATTGTAAGGCACCCTTTAAGGTCAGCATCACATCTGATTTTTGTATATGTGTATTTGAGACTTGTGATGGTCTCCAAACTCACTGCATTTAATAGACATGTGTATATGGCATTTTTACTAGTGTTAGAATATTTTATTAGTTCTAGTTGTATTTTGCAAACTGCCCAGTCCTGTGTTGTAAAGGCAAGCATTAAAGTTCAGAAAATTCAGTAGTGGGTGGAGTTAGAAAGATCAATCTGAGAGTAACAATGCATCTGATACCCTGAGACTAAGGGAACAGCAGTGTGCAGAGAAATGGTAACACTGGGCATACTGTTTGTTTGCATAAATTTTTCTAGTTCCATATTCGTTTTTCATGAAGGTCTGATGCTTAATGTAATTATTTATAGCTGATCTTTTATTTCAACATCTGAGATTAGTTCAATTGGTTAGAACATGGTGCTAATAATGCCAAGGTTGTGGGTTCAACTCCTGTATGGGCCATTCACTTTACAACTGGACTCAGTGATCCTTGTGGGTCCCTTCCAACTCAGAAAATTCTGATTCTTTATTCAGGAAGCTTTATAATGGAAAGCACTGCTGTGCTCCTTTTGAAATTCTGCTCCTACTTCTTCAGACTTACTTTCCTCTTCCCATCATATAAAAGTATTAGCATATTTCACTTTAATATTACTTAAATAGTAATTTATCTTTATACCTGTGAGACCCCTTTCTGATAGCAACCACATTTAAGGCCACTGTGAAACTTTTTTAACCTGATTATGTAATTCCAATCCTTTCTGCACAGAGCTACCCAGAGTGCCAGCTGATGGAGTAGCCATGGTTTAGAGGTCATTTCTTGCATCACTGAGAGCAGCTGCACACAGACAGGCAGAGGTTGGTTTGGCTCTTAATGATGAACTTGGGTTATTTCTTATTTTTCTCTTTTAGCTTCCATCTTTTTGTTTGAGACTGTACGTGTTCCCAGATGCCTTTTATATTCAGTACAACTTCTTGCTGCGATCATCTCACTCGGAATGTCTCTTGTTGAATGAGACTTCAGTAAGAGCTGTATTCTTATACTTTGAATGTGAATTTCAGCCTTGGTTAAATAAAAAATTAATTCTGACCTGCCTTCTCTACCAAACCTGTCAAATAAATGGCTATTAACTCTGGGCAATTAAACCTCAAAAAACTTTTCCGAAACTTCTGGGAGCTGACCTGGAACTTCCTTCACTAAGGGGAATGAAAAGCAAATCAAAAGCTGCAGAAGATTTTAGAGGGTGGGGATAGATAGAAGAGAGTAGATAATATAAATATTAGAATATTCTGTGTTCTGCCTAATTTTTTATTTCCTCAAGTTTCTGGCAAAAGGACTCATCACTGTCTCTAGGTCCAAGGCAGCCCAAGGTATATTTTGCTGGCTTTCTTTGGCAGTCCTATTATGGGTAGGTTTTCAAGTTCTTCCTAAAGACAGGTTAGATGAATTGACAAATGGCTGGCTATGGGAAGTTCTCCCCCCAGACTTGTGTTTAACACAGCAAAGTTTTGTTTTCAGGGTTGGGTTTGATTTTTATTTTATTTCTTTTAAATCCCTTGTCACTCTGTAGCTGGAGTAACTTTCCATGTATAATTATGCTTTTTAATGTTGGATGCATACTCAAGAAAGCAAATGAGCAAAGTCTCTTCAAAAAGTAAATAGCTGTTAGACACACCCAAGACCTGCAGGTAGATATTCTTGCTTTCTGCATTCAGCACCTCATGTGTACATGTGGTGTGCACCTTCTCTCGCTGGGCCTTCTGGTTGTGACTGTCTGGCACCAACTCCTTGTCTCTTAATTGATGGGCTGACCTTCAGGTTCTTTCCTCCTACCCCTTTGCTTCTACAGTATGGAAAGAATTGCTATGATATTCTGACTGTAACTGGAGATAATATTTATTGTGTAGGCAGAGAAACTTATGTCTCTCCAGACAGACTAATACAACTGTGATATTTAACACATACTAAGATAATTGAATGATGCTATTAATTGTAGATAGAAGTGGTTACAGAAAAATAAAATGTATACTTCAAAGCCATCAAGCACATGTAACACTAAGATTACTTGGCAAAGCAGAGCAAGGAGGGTTTTGAGGTGTTCAAGGAGTGACTATCTGTATTATCTAGTTGCTAAGCCTTTTGCACATAGGTATTCACTGTATATATTGTTTGGTTGTCCTTACCTAATGCTGGTGTGCTGGGAAGCCTTCTGTATACAAGGTGAGATGGGCAGGCTGATTGAAGGCCCAATGATTGACTGAGCTGTAGCATTCTCAAGGCTTCAGGAAAGGTTTTTACTTGACGCACTTTCCCGCAGGAGTTCACATTTGCTGTTTTATCTTTGGGAGTGTGCTTACTGACAGACACATACTGAGAGTTACAGAGAAATGCCATGGGAGCTGCTTAACAGCATTCAGATGCAGAGATGGCATTTGATTCTCAGGTTTCTTTGCTGCAGCCGCTTTATAAGAAATCTAAATCAGGAAACTCTACAGGGTATCAGGAAAGCAGACCTCTGATCTGCATGCTCTCACCATTGATAACCTAAGTCCTGCTTCTGAAACAATAAACAAATCTAAAGGTTATTATTACTCCTATTCATTTTGGTGGAACCTGTGAAATGACTGAATAGCAGGTGTGTGGACGTACTTCTGAGTGCGGTAGGACTGAAAGAGTTCTCTGACAAGGTGTTAACAAGTTTCCTGATGTACTCATTGTAGATGTTTTCATTTAAAGTATGAACTGTGTTAGTCTAATTCCTACATGTTGTTCAAGCAAAATGTTCTGGATGTGTTTAAAAGCAAGTGCCAGTCTTTTGAAACAGTTCCCAGTACCTGCGTTATAAACATCAAATACTTTGTTAGAGATAGCAGAGCTTGAAATATTTGTTTAGCATTTTATATTTTATACATTCATTTTGTTTTATATTTATAAATATCTAGAGGTGACTAATTGAAACTTGATAGAATTTTTTTTCTTTCCCTTTAGATGTATAGAGCCTGAAAAGTCTAAAATACCTTGTGAGTAGATATGCTAATGTTATGTTGAAACTTTACCTTTTGTTCAATAGAAAGGTAATTTTTTTGTGGTTCATTTGGTGCAGTGAAATTAAGGAAGTCACCAGAAATAAATGTAAAAGGAAAAGAGATGGCAAAAGAGATATAAACATAAGCACTGCAGCTGTAAGATAAGGTACTCTATCATGTCAGAACTGTGAATTGTTAATGAAGTTTGAAGTAATTCCATTTTGGATAATATTTTTTAATTCTCATATAAAATAATTGATTTGAATATGGAATCTTTGAAATACAAAGAATTAACCTCACCTTCCAGACAAGATGCTTAAGGTTAAAAATAATAGAAACATAAATCTTGTGTAAGTCTTATTAGAAAAGAAATATCTACACTATCTGAGTTAGATTTCTTTCAACCAAAAACTCCTATTCTGAAATGCTACTGTTCTGACAGTGTGACAAATTGCTGGAACAAATGCTAAATAGTTAAATGGACAAGTGATGGATGGCCTCATAAGCCTTGTAGGGCAGCCTGTGTAAGATACTAATTGGTTCTGTGCAACTGGTTTTGGCCAATAAATTCACTTGAGAATTTTTTTTTTATGTCTGTGTGTGTGTTAGGTATCTTTAAAGAATGCAGTGTTTAGGTGACAAACCATTTGCAATGTATTAAGCCAACAACTTTGTATTTTCTGCTATAGCATCTATCTTCTTTCAAGGATATAACCTACTAAAAATCTATTATTAATGCATTGGTGTTTCTCAATGTTTCTGAATTATGAGTTTATTTGGAAGCCTATAGAATTTTCTGATGCTAAAAAATACCCTTGTTAAGTTTTCCACAGTGTTTGCTACTTTTTTTTTCCATCCCCCTTCCCCTGGAATAGATTCTGCCACCATTTCTCTCTTTGGGCAATATTTTCTACTTTGGATAGTCTAAATATTAGTGAACTCCCCTTGTCAAGGTGAGTAAAGGCAATTAGACTCTGGACTTTAGGATCTGTGTCAAGATGATCTGAGCTGCCTATTCTTAGATTGAACTTGGACATAAGGGAGTAACTGAAAAGGTCTTGTCAGGACTCTCAGTTTGAATTTAGGCCCTAGCTACTCCCTATTCTGAAATATTTAGGGTTCACTGAGCTTTCCTGGTTAATCTGTGGCATGGCCAGAGATATTCATAATGGTGTGTCTGTGCATATGCCAGAGCATCCCTGTCCTGGGCAGGGCTGGAAGGTTGGGCTGCAGGTTACCTCTGAGCTCAAGATGACTGAAATCTTAGGAGATGGCTTTGCACACTGTGTTGGCTGATCCACAGCACAGGGTGATGGCTGGGGACAGCATGGCTAATTGGACTCTTGCCTTCCCAGTGCAAGAGCTCAGCTCTTGCTCTGCTCCAAAGTCTGGAAGAGAAGCTGGTTTCTTCTGCTCTGATCCTGGGCGAATCAGCTGAAAGGCTGAAAGTGCTCCCCGCTTTGTTTCCCAAAAATTAGTGTAGATTTCGGATAGCTCCAACCTGATAGCCTTGGCTACTGAGAGTGCTGTGAGTGACACCTGCTCTCCTACTGCTCTGCAGGGATTGCTTGGCCTATCCTGTGACCTGCTGCCTTCACATCACTGCCAGGCACTGAAAAGAAAAGCCCTGAAGCAATTGCCTTTCAAGTCCTTCAGTCCTTTGTTGAATCTGGCCCAAAGGGATTTCAGTGAAAATATGAGATGTAGAGCTTGTTCTTGGTTGCCTTTTTTTTTTTTTTTTTCCTCAGGGGCAAACTGGAGTATGATGTTATGTTTAGGTTTGGGTTTTGTTGTTGTTGCTGTTTCATTTGTGGGTTTGTTTTTAATAGCTTTTTTTTATTTTATTTCCTCTGTGAGCAAGGGTAGAGATGATTTCACAGCTTTTTTTAGATAACAATTTCCTGGTTTGCAAATTGGATTAATTCGGAAAACATCAAGATTTAGAAGGTTAATCTTTATGTAATAAAGTAAAAATATTAAATTAATTTAGAATTCAAATAACGCTAAACTTACAAATAAATTACGCCTTTCCTGGTTGCTTTGCATTCTTGTATGTGCTCACATATATGAGATGGTTCATAATTACACTCTCTATTTCAACTGCTGTATGCTTAGACCAAATTTGACAGATAACACATACTAGCTACCTTAGCAGCAGTGAGCATTAAAGGCTGCACTTCTCTGAGTGTTCATACCTAGGTTGTCTGATACATATGAACTTCAAGAAAACTTTCTGTGAAGACAAATTAGTGCAACAGCCTTAATGTATTTTCAATGCAGTGCAGTCAAGTCTAGTAGAATACATGTTTAACTGGAAGGAAAATGTGTTACTTTTAAAGATTGTGATCACAAGGATACATAGGCTCCTTGTAAAGCTTTTGGAAAGAAGTAGATGTCCCAAGAAGAACTTGCTGCATTGACATATAACCAATACATGGGTCCCCAGTACAAGAAAAACCTGATTTGTATTTATGGAAAAGTACATCCAAATAGCTGTGCCAAGACTATCTGCTTTTTCCTTAAAATCTAATATATCTTTAGATTTTATGACCAAAAAATCCCCCAAAATCAAAACACAAAGGAGGCCCAGTGAAAGTTTATTGTGTATAAATTATCTGTATATTCATGGAAGCTTTCTTGTGCAGATTAGCTGAATGAGGTATGCAACAAATTGAACAGGTCTGTCATTGATCCGAACAAGCAAGTGCTGAATTATAGGAGTTCAGAGCTTTCCTGCTAGAGGCACCTGCTGGATTCATAGCCCTTTGAAAATCAAGAGATAAGTAACATGTACTTTCTTACATTTAATTAGACTCAGAGCAAATTCATAATGAATATTTTAGTTTATTAATACAAAGGATTGTTACTACATGCAAAATAGCACACTGATACACTCTGATACACTGATCTGTTTACACTTGTGTGAAAGCCCAAGGCAGGGTTATTTAGGACATTGAGCCATAAAGTTTAATTATTAAGTCAACCAAAGACAAAAATTTTTACTGGAAATTTTCTGTGAAACTAAAATAATTTTTATAAAAGTATTTTACCTTATTTGTTTAAAGTTAATTTTGAGCTTAAGTGTTTGTACATGTTTTTCTGTTCTGTAATAAAACACACTTTGCTAGAGATCACACGTAATGAGTTGTTTACATCAATCTGAAATACTCACAATGGGGCACTTAAAATTGTGTTACAGGTAATCAAGCAACCTGCAAGTGATGCTGTGTCAAGCAAAAAGATCTTACAGCACAGAGTACTCCAGTTAATGAAGTTAGAGGCTATAGATTAAATGTGCAACAGATTTTCAGGTTTAAGTACCAACATTCTTTTACTGGTAAATCAACTGGAGAAGAGGGTCTCATACCCTTTTGGACTTTGGAAATCTGCCTTTTTAATTTAGCTAATAAGCTTTGATGTTGCAAGTGTAAAGTACGTAACTGGGTGTAAAGAACTCATAATTACTATGTATGTCTAAAAACCATGATACACACACCTCAGAAGGGAAGGGTGAGCTGCACTTCGGGTACAGCTGACAAGAAAACTGCTCTAAAAGCTTTTCTCATTTTCCAAACTTTCCTGGCTAGACTTGCGCTTTAAAACTTGAACAGTTTTAAATTAAGAGTTTACTTTAAAATAGGTTACAAAACACGTAAGTGTTGAACTGATATGTATATCACACCTGTATATTTAGAAAGCCATGTGTTTTATAAAGTGTTATATCACATCTGTGGGAAACACTGCAGCTGCTCATAACTTTGACTCTATGAAATCTGCTAACCTGCTTTATTCCTTAACAGTTTAGAGTCATTGCTTAACCTTTCTAAGAGATTTTTTTAAAGAGTTTACTAAAATATCTCTTTTAAGAAAACTTGAATGTGTGATATTAGAAGAGAAAATGAAGAGATTGAAAGAATAAAACCATCAAATGTCAAACTTGCAAGGACCTACTGAAATTCAGGACAAAATCCAAATTCAGGTAATTTTTTAAGTTACCATCTGTTCTGCTTACAAGTATCTTATATACTATAAATATACCATACTGTAACAGCTTTCCAGCTGTGAAGAACCCATTTGTCTGACTGTTCTTTTAATTTCTCTATAAAACTTTGAGTTTCAAGTTGGCCACCTGCCTAGATAGATGCCAGTGCGATAGGCATTAATAAAATACAATATAAAGAATAAATTAAAACATCTGCTGAAAGTAATACAAAAAAAGTTCTATTTGGAATAATAAGAAATAAAATAGCACAGAGAAACCAAGCATTCTGAATTGGAAATACTAATTTTGAGATATGGAGATAAGAAGGACAGCACCTGAGAGCTGTCCAGCAAATGCTTGCATACTTAGACTGTTCTACTATAAGTCTGTGAGTAACCCCATTCTTGGCATAGTTGCCCATAAACCCAAGGCTGTGTGTTACTTGAAACAGATTTTTATGTTCTGGTACAGCTATATAGTTATGGAAGATTTATTTTACTGCTGAGTATAACCCTTAGCAGGTGCAGTTTTATTGGAAAGGTAGGGAGACTGTATTTCTCTGTCACCACCATACTCCGTGTATCTACTGGGTGACAGTTTGGAACTGTAATTATGTAATCCTCCCCAAATCTAGGTCTGGGCTACATGCAATGGCTCCTGACAGAGAAGCAAAGAGCAGGCTGCTTGTCAGGACTTCCTCATGAAGTATTAAATAAGTACATATGTGTATAGTTTGCACTTGTACTGAGGCAGCTGGACAGGAGCAGTGTCTGAACCTGGAGCTGTGTGGGGGTGCCAGCCTGCTTCCAGATTCAAGTGATGTATTTTGTGCATAATATAGGCAACTCATTGCTTATGCTGCCCCAGCAACAGGATCCTAGCTTGGGCTAAGCACAGACAAATAGAGAGATGATCAGTGCAACTTCATCTTGAACAGGGACAACCTGGGAAGTTCATCTGGACATTAAAAAGCTTCTTTGCAAGAAGGGTGTACAGCACTAAAAAGGATTATGGTGTATTTCTTCATGCTTAGAAGTTTTTGGAATGTGTTTAGCCAACACTGTGGTTGGAAACTTCTGGAAACATGTTGCAACTGACTTGAGTCAATCAAGTCAGATGAAAGCTCCCTCTTTAGCAGAGATCAGGACCAGGCACTTAGGAAAAAGCAAAAGACAAGGCACACATATCTGTTCTCAATATTCTACTACCAACAATGGGTCAAGCATCTCCCAAATAGAAACTGTTGGGTTTGTATTTATTTAATAAATGAAAATGTTTGGTTGAAACATTTTAATTTATTTTTTTAATCCAGTAATTGTGAAGTCAACAGCATTGACCTTGTTTTAGAAAGAGTTTTGCTTTTGATGGTTAATGAAAGAGTATCTTCATGAGAAATATGTTATACATGTAATTACATTTTTCTCCTGCACTCTGTCAGCTCTGCCTTTATGCAGGCAGGTAGGTAGACAGGAAAAGATGTTCAAATTCCTGTTTGTTACTCAATCACTTGAATTATTCTACACTGTCTCTCAGACTGGTGTGCTCAATCCCTTAAACTGTCTGGTTTGGGAAAATGGTCTTTCACTTTCTTGATCAACCACATTGTCTATGCCTCCGTAACTGCAGTAAAACCAGGTTGATATATAATTTCTAGCATTAAAAATGGACATCTCTGATTCAGTTTCTTCTGAGCCTTAGCTGGGATTGTAAAATTTTCAGCATGTTCCCCAATTGCCAAGGACTGTAGCCTTTGCATGTCTTCTCCAGTGCCATGTATTTTTTAAAGCTGGTCACTAGTTCTATGTGTCCAGCATGCCTCAACATTTGAGTCTCTTTGATTACATTATTTTAGAAATCTGCTGCAGTTATTGCCCAGTCACTTTATGCTCATCTCTTGGCCTTATGGACAAGGATTAACTTTCTGTGGCATTATAAAATCTAACTGACTATGGAATATGAATAATTTCTGCTGCTGGTAAAAGGTTTTGAATTGTGTGAAATCTGCCTTCAGGGTGAAAAATCCCCTGTTTCCTCTCTCCTGTAGCACAGCCCAAGCTGTGCCATGCCCATTTTGGTGTCATCGTCTCTAGCAGTGATTTCTGTGGGACAAATGCTGTCCCATGGGTGCTCCCGGAAGCTGCTTGCACCCCTTGCTGATTGTGCCCAGTTAGGCTGCACATCCACCCTCAGCAGAGAGCTGAAGGGTCTGGCTGGGCAGTGAGCTGCAGTCACCTCTGCTGGGCTCTGACAGCAACTAATTTCATGTGGGGGCTGCTGCCAGGCCACCTCGTGGAGCATCATGCCCAAGTGCAGCACTGTGACGCCTGAGGGGAGCACCCTATTTAAGCTTTTCTTTACTCACTGGTTGCTCATTTTCAGATCTCTGGCTATTCCTTTTATGCAGCACTATATGAAAAGTATCTCGAGGGTTTCTCTGTGTGTATCAAATCTGAAAAGATATATCTTACCTATAATTATGATCCAAAGGTTCCTCTTTCCATTTGCTATTATCTGGGTGTTTTCTTACCATCTCTTCACCCCTTGAAAAAAACCCAAGATCCCTTTGAGATGAGCACAATATTTCATGTAGAAAACATCAGTTGGGCATATTTTATATTGCATGTATTACTTTTAATTCTATATATCCGGAACCTAATTAGTTCCTTGCAAAGGCTTAGAAACATACTTTAGGACCTATGTATGTATACATGCACATAGATATACACTTTTTTTTTTCTATTTGAATCCTTTTTAGCAGCCTACTTATGTGTTTGATATCATAATGGTGAAAGGTTTGTTGAGAAGTCTTGATGAAGACCAAGGAGGGAGGCAGATAATGGAAAAAATGAGAAAAAACAAGCAAACACAAGAAAACCATAAAAAAAAACTGATCCAGGAAGCTGAAGACATATCTGTAATGTAGGAGAGGCCACTGTGGAAAACCAGCTATTTTCTATAATTCTTTTAATTTTATGGATAACTTTTAAAGTTATTGGGTGGAGAATATTCTTATGTTGCAGGGGGTCTTTTACTTCAGATAACTTTTTCTGTCAGTGTATATTGCAGTGGCACTCAGTACCACTGCACTGGTTAAGGGTTTGTGAGGAGTATTTGTATTATAAATCAGCAAGATTACACCTTTGTCTTCTCATATTGCATCATCCTGAAACTTGACAAGTTGTCGGTGGAGAGGCAATTACATCTACCAAAACATGGTGAACATAACTTGTATTTTTAATGTATGTAGCACCCTGAGATTTAGGGGAAAGTGATGAGGTTGTTGGAAGATTTTGCTTTATTTTGCCCCTACTTTGAAATTTGCATGTTGAAACTATAGAAGTGATTTTTTTTTTCCCTTACTTTTAGTTGAAAACGAGAAATGAGGTTTAATAGTGTTTGTAATTTTCAAGGGTGAGGAAGAGGGAATTACATAGTCAAAACCCCAGGAGAGCTGGGGAAAAAAAAAAAAAAAGGCAGTGGGGCTGGCCAGAAAACACTGTTCTATCCTATGAAAGAGAGAGAATATTATTTCCAGTTTGCAGGTTGTTGATGATTTTGAGAGCAGCTGGTCTTAGAGGAAGAGGCTGCACTTTCCAGCAATGACTCACTGGATCTCACGAGAGCGAGTGCAAGGAGAGCCAGGAGCGGCTGGTAGGGCTGGGAGTCCAACAGTATTAGCAGACTGTGGCTTGTTATTTTTACTCGGCAAACTCCCAAGAAAAGTGAACGTTTTGGAAAAGCATGATAAAGGCTAGGAAACCGGGAAGCAGAGAACATTTTTGGAAAAGTAAGACGAGTCTGGGAAGGAGAGCGAAGGTGCCTTTCAAGTCACCTAACAATATACCAACTTAAAGGAACACTTTGCATCATTGGTGAAATACGTTGAAGTAATATGAACAGTTTAACTAATTGAGAGTAAGTGAACTGCAAATTCAAAATTCTGATTACTTTGTATTTCAAGATATTTATGTGAAGAAAACTTAGTGGCCTTGGAAAAGTTAGTAGTTTTTAGTTCTTTATCATGAACCACCTTTAGCAATGCTGTTTATGGTAAATGGATAACAGTTTTGGTTTGGTTTTTTTTCCTAAACATCTCCAAGGTAAAAAAATTCTTTCTTTTCTCCCTTGCTGTGAAATTGAATTTGAACCTTTCCTAGCCCCTTCCTTAACAATCTGGTTTATTTCCCAGCAGAGCACTTCTTGGGAAAGATGTGGGAGTTTGATTCACATTATCATAGCAAGATGTCTCATTTTTGCTGGCTTGGAGTTACACTTGCTTCCTTTGCAGACCTCAGCCAAGTGAGCAAGGTTGATTCTTAGGACATGGAAGAGCCAAGTTCAAGTCTCTGCTCTACTGTTCTGTGTCTTATGTGGCCTTATACACCTCGCCTTAACATTGGGCTCTGCCTCAGTAATCCTGTTGTAATAGTTTAACTTAATATCAGCCAGTGAAATAGGAATTTGACTGAGGGATGAGCAAGATTGTTCATATTGCACATGACTACAGAGGTTACTGACCAATGTGCACAGTAATTCTTAGTATTTTAAGAAATATTCTAGTTTTGGAAATACTTTATGTACTTTCCCAATAAATTTTGAGATTTAGATACTTTGCAGAGATACATTTGGGTCCCCAGTAGCTCTATTAGTATTTTTATTAGAACCCTAAATAGAAATTACAACTACTAACATACAACTCTTCAGAGAATTTTCAAAGGACTTAGAAAAATTTGTTTTCTTTCTTAAAGGAAATAAATGAGCATAAGCATTTATCACATTCAGATATGACTCACAATTTACATTATTATACTGCTCACATGCAGGGCATAATGAAAGCAGACTGACACCATGTGGTCTCTGCTGAGTGGATGGGAAGCAGAAATACTTTTGGGGGACAGGTTGCACAGCCCAGGTGGTGAGTTCAGGCTTATCCTTGATACTGTGTCTGTACATGTGTCTTGAAATCATGAAACCATTTTCTCTGGTTCCTCTACTTTGTTCAGAAGTATCACTTCCCTGAAAAAGAGTGACAGACTGTTTAAAGAATGAGGCAAGAAAGGCTGAAGATATTAAGTAGTATCTCACAGGACTTTCTGGAATTTGCAGGTGTCTGGGGAACGTGCAATGATACATTCATCCAAGGAGGTGCAGACACATTCAGGTTTTTGATGAATATGACAGACGATACTTATTTGCTTAACAGCTGGGACCTTCTTTGCCAGCTTCATCACCGTTGTAGAAGTGTTTCATACATGTGCTATATAGTGTAAACACCAGATTGCCTCCCTGCCTGCCAAATTCCCAGGACACGTGCCTGTGAAGTCGTTCTGAGTGCACTGAGCAATCACAATGGCGTTTGCTGCGTTAGGGTTTGTTAATAAGACTTGAACATGTTGAAACAAGAGTATTGCATTAACAGCTTAGTGTCGTAGTAAGATTGCCACTGTTACCATGATCTCACCCTGCAGAAGGTAACAGTGATCTCACCAGGGGTTAAAAGAGAGCCCATCATAATTAATGAGGGTATTAACCTCCTTCTTGGAGGATGGCTCGGATCCACAGAGACTACTTCTTATGAGATGACAACAGCTAGTAGGAAGGAAAGAGGAAAAATTTGCTGAGTGTTGTGGCTGTTAAGAACATTTGTGTACTTGGCAGTCAAGTTGCTCGTGTCATGGATTTGCTCCATGTTTCCTGTTGATTCATTTCCTGAAGTTCCCAAATCATTGGACTATGGCCATGCTGAGATCTTATGAGTGCCTGTACTCTTTCTTGATTTGTATTTTTTTCATAATTAGGTCTTTAACCCCAGCAGCCTTCCAGGATTACCTCTTGCCATTCTTGTATTGGTTCCCAAAAGCCTTGTTTTGGACACCTTTCATGCCATTTTCTTCAATAATATTTGTCAGTAGATCTTACTTTTGTAGAGAGTAAGAGATGTTATATACAATAGCACCTGTACATAGAATTCCCTCCCTTTTCATTAAAACACTGCTTTATACTCCTGAGCTACCTGGTAATCCAGAAGAAGTCATTATCAGGCTTAAGAGCTCTTTGACAAATTCTTCATAATATGATGTTTTCTCTTTTGTAAAATACCTCTTGATAATAAAGTTGGATCCTCATCCTAATTAGAATTTAAAACAAGTTCAAGTACTGCTAATCTAAATAGAGGTTCCTAAAATTAAAGTGGCTGTTGGAAAACATAGGTGGACATGATGTACTACAAGTGTTATGGCTAGAAACAGTGTTGGGTCATCACATGATAACTTTTTTCATATTATCTCCTTATAATTCCCAGTACTGAAAATGTAAAAGTGAAGAAAAAAAAAAAAGAAAGAAGTGGGAAACCTGAAACTCTGCGGAAGTAGAAACTCAGGATGCACAGTAGTAGTTCACACTCTTTCTGCCTTTGTGTGCTAACACTTTTGGTTTGAACTGCTAATTGCTTTTGTACCTCTGACTCTTTGGCAACCATTGCTTTTAGGTGTCTATTACAATAGGGAAAATGTGTTACTTATTATAAAAGGAGTAAGGGAAGTACTTTGCCTTTTATTGCTGTCTCTTTTTATACACAAAAAATTAGATGCTGTATCTTACTTAAATCTCTCTCATTGGATTTTCAGTTTAGTTGATCGGCAATCAGGTCTAAAAAGTGACAGTGTCTTTATGATACCTTCCTTCTGGATAAAACTCTTGCTGTACAGACTGCGTTATTGACTTTGAGCAGAAGCTGGTAAGAGTGGAAAATTTTCATTTCTCTTGTCCTTGTAAGTCCAGAAAAAACATGAACATTAGCTGGATATCACTCCAGTCCATACAACATAAGCATTGTTTTTAAGTGGAAAAAAAACCTGCGCTCTTAGACCCAGTGAAATCATACAGTCTTACCTTGAGGTGCACAAAGTTTCTCCTTAGACTACTGTAGACCCAGGAATCTTAATGTGTTTTCATGCCAGGTTGCAAGGTTTTACACTGAAATGGCAATGGTGAATGCAGATATGGCCCCAGCTATCAGACCTTAGTTTATATTTACAGTGATTGGAAGAAACAAACAAACAAAGGACAGTAAAGATAAATCCACTTATTTTTATGACAGTGAACTGACCAAATCAGGAAAAAAAAATTAAAAAAAAAAAACAAAAAACAAACAAAAAACCAACATTTTTTGGTAATTTGTTTTATTGTAAATGGCTATTTTTAAATAGGCAGTAGTGACTAACAGCAATAAAAGTGTGTTTGCATATATGAGTTATAATCTAAAAGCCAGTACTCAGTCATGCTATATATGGCAGTTTTCCATAGAGAAATCTTATGTCAGAGTCTGTATGGGTGAGTGTTTTGTAAAAGAATCCCATGTTTAGTGTTCAGCTGAACTCTTAGATCTTCTTGTCTTCAATTTATGAATTTGTTTTCCATCTGTGTAGTGCATGGAGATATACAGCAGCCTATGGAGCCAAATGGGAATTTCACTGCTATGAGGATTCTCTGGATTATGCTGATTCTTGCACGGTCTCATTGGCAACACTATGAAGAAGATACATGACCAATGTAAGGAAAAAAAAAAAAAAGATAATGACGTACTAGGCTGCAAGGGACATACTTTACATCAGCCCTGACAGATTTAAAAAAAAAAAAAATCCAAAAATAGGAAGTCATAACTACCTCTTATATTGCTCCTTACTTTTATCTATGGTGTACATTTAGCTTAGCTAAGGAGCAGGTATATAACAGTGTAACTCTACTGTAGACTTTTCAAACTCTTCAGAAAGGATAACTTAGAAGCAGAGACATATTTGTGTACATGTGTGCAGGTCACAGACAGCTTTCTCCTCAGGTATGTTTTATAGGAATGAAGGCACAGTTAACATAATTGGTCTGTGTTCCTTTTTGACATTTTATGGTCCTAATTAAATTTTAGAGTAAATTTCTTTATCAGCATACTTGTGATGTTTAGGGATAGCCAAGACTTGTAAAGGTTCTGCATGCCAGAAATACCCATTTGGTTGACTGTTTCTTTCATTTGTATTATAGGTAGGTTTTGACCTTATGGGACCAAAGAATTTATTCAGTTTTGTCCAAAAGCTGATGTCTAATCTATGTTTTGTGCAAATTCTTCCTTTTATTGTGTTCTTTGGAAAACAGTGGGGAAAGAGGATTTGAGAGGGTATCTGAAACCTGTGCACACACATTTTTCTACCTTTTTTAAACTAGAAAAGTCCCTCTAGTGCCTTGGAAAAGCAAAGTTTAATTGTTATACTGGGTTTGAATGTATGAAGTGTATGTTGCAGCAAGTATAGAGATTACTAGTGAGCAGTGAATGCCAGGTGGCAAAGAATAGCAAACCTGTGTGAGCTGACGTAAATTCAGTTAACAATGGTTCATATTTTGAATGAAAAATTTCAGAGGTCTACAGACTCTCCGGACTAGTCTGTTGCCTGGGAAACTGCACACTCTGAATTAGGGTAAGAGGAAAATATGGCTATTAGATATGTATTTTTTATAATTATTACTGTCATTTTCACAATAAACATCCATGCCAGGACTTCATAATGGACTTGCTGAGCCTTTTCCTGTTTGTATGACGCTGAGAATAGGCTTGGGTCATTTTTTTGTAAGTAATGCATGATTGCATAAGAAGTTAAATATTGAGCAAAAATTAATTTTTTCCAAGTGTGTCAGAGTATATGTTGTAGATCTAAAATCTCTTGGTATTAATGACTTGCTGCTTCTGCCTTATGTGAAGAATGGACCACTGGAGGAATGGTTTAATCCCTTCCTCCCAAACCTGGAATAATTGAAAAAACCAAGAGAGAATAAAGATTGACTGAACTCTTATAGCTCTAATAATTTCTTATCCTGTAGGTGTCCCCTCTTTTCTTAGCACTTATACTTTTCAAGAGAATGAACTTAAATTTTTGTAAGGGATATATAGCAGACAGATTTATTTAATATGTGGTAAAGCACAGAGCATCAGCTTTTGAAATTGTTAAAACAGAATACTTAGACTCAACACTCTAGACACTGAACCTTGATTTGCATACCATTTTAAATGAGAATTTTGAAATATGTTAAGAACATAAGATCATACATGCATCAGTTTGAACTTTCTCTGGACAAGAGAAGAAAGCTAGATAATGTTAAAATACTAAACAGGGCTTCCTGCTTTGGCTAATCAACACGACAAAAGCAAATTGTTTTTGCTAACCCTAGCTCCTTGTTGGGAGGCACTAGTAGGACATCATTTGCATTGAGGAGGATGGAGAAAATTAAGGGAAGTGTACATTCCATTAGAAAGTTGGTATTCATATATAAATGGTGACAGTTCAAGTGCAAATGATTTTCAGGGAACTTCTACCCTTTGAAAGTGCCTCACGAGATGCTTGTTCCAAAATAAAACCGTAAGGATGTCTTCTGCAAGACCAGCCATGCTGCTGTCTTGGCAGCAATGGGTAGGTCCAGTATCGGTGCACATGCTTCCAGTCACCATTTCCAGGTCTGGTCTTCCAAGAAGCACAGCACACGGCTTTCCATGTTTGCTGTCCCTTTCTTGGCCTTGGCATGAAGTTTCTAGCACTCTGAGTTTCCTTGCAGTTGGGATAGATTCCTCAGAAGCTGCCTGCCTGCTGGGTTTTGAGGTCTTCACTTGTGCTGAGCACTGGCTTTTTCTCTCTACACTCTCAGGGGAGCTGCAGGTTGCCCAGAAGCTGTTTTTGCAGTCTGGTATCTCCACATTTTCGCTTGCTGGGCTTTTGTTTTCAGAGGCGAAAAGAATTCTTTGGCTCAAAAGGAATTATCTTTCAAACTGACTCTTGAGTGCTGTTTTGGAATGCCATTAAGAGAAACTGTAGTTTTTGTATTAGTGCATACGCAGCAGAAGTCCCAGACTCTTACTCTGACAACTTTCTGTAAAGAAACTCACTGAAAAACTAATGCCTTTTCTGGTAGTAAATCCAATATTTTTCTGGGGTTAAGCCATTCAGTAACCTTGAGCACTGATCTCTCTGTTAGGGTTTTCCGGACATGGACTCTGACTAAGTGTCAGCCTACTGCTGGAAAATGAATGCTTCAGTGCACAGTAAAGATTATTTTCCAAGTCAAATGAAATTGTGGAATTTAGAAGCTGACACGGGCGTAGTCCCCAAACTGTCACACCTGTGTACAGAAAGTAATAACACAGGACACAGTGCACTCTTCTGGACTGTTGGAGTTTATTTTTAACTCTGTAATTGGGGTAAGTTAGGGAAATTTGGTATTCATTACCACTCAGCTTCCTTCTCAACTCCCTGGTGATAAAGATCTATTTCTCTTGGTTTTTATAGTAGTATATTTACTTACTTATAGACTTTTTTTTTTCCTGTCTAAAGCTGATTTATTATTTTTCTGCATTCAGGACAGTTACAAAAATCATGAAACTATATTTTGTTAGAGAAGTGCTCTACCTGGACTGTTTCACCTAGTTCTACCAGTGGTCCAGGGTGCTCCCTCTAAGAAAACTTAGCAGAGTGGTCTCCTTGAGAGCATTTAGCAATGTAACTAATTTGTAATATATGGTATGTTCTGTCATGTTTTCCCTGTACCATACTTTTCTGTGACAAGATGCTGCTTATGTTTGTGAAAGTTTGTTATTTATGAGTGTGTCAAAAAAGGTGGCTTGGATAAGAAATCTGGCTTGCTTCCTCAGCTGTTCTGGAATTTCAGTCCAGGACTACTATTGTTATCCTCCAAGGATTCTCATTTGCTACCCAAGTCATCTTTGTTATTGAGCATGGTTGCTGACAAAGTTACAGTTGTTTGTGCTTTTAGAAGTACTCTTAAAATGTGCCTTAAGATCTGGGTATAATGGGTGTTTTCAAAATAAAATCTGAAAGTTTTGCATAATTTGGTGTTTCCATAAGTCTTTCCTGTAACACCATTTATAGTGGCTTGTGGACAATAGCAAATGATAAGTTAAAGACTTGATTCATAATGTAATTGTCTAAAGATAGTTAAAAAAAAATTAAGTTACTTAGTAGAAGTGGCTTCAGCAAACTCTAAATAGATCATTGTAATCCTCTGAAGACATCAAAACCTTTAGTGAGAAGTCCCACATCAAAATTGATTTCAAGAGCTATGTTTGGCTTTGAAATCTATATTTTAGGTTTTGAGACAGTTATGTTACAAATTTTCTTCATCTTTGATGGTAATATGTAGAACAAAACTGATTTTGCTTTCACAAAAAACTGGTACTTTAGATAAAAATGTGGCTCAGATATTAGCAGTTTTATAAACTACAACTTGTATGCAGTTTTCTTGTTCACAGTATCATTCTTTTTAAACAGAATCTCAGTTTATGGTGGAAAATTTTAGAATGGCTTTAAACCTTCATTTTCTAGTGTCATGATGTTTTTCTTAAGGCTTTGTTACTGTGCATCTCTAGGCAGGTATGGACAGGTCTTATTCCAGCTTTTTTTAATCTCTTTATATTAAATTAAGTGTTCTATCATAGGTTTATGATGGGGCAGATATCTCTAGGAGATTTTTTTCTCTGAAAAAAGAGATTATATTGAGTTTCTAAAGAATAAGATTGAAAGGCTTGAGAGAGCAAACAAACAAAAAAACAACAACTCGTAAATGATTCCTTGGAGCATATACAGAGTAGCTGCAGTGCTGTGAGTTGGCCACACTTATGGGGAAATGAGAAATTTAACATGAAAATATACTGAAGACAATACAAGAATATCTTCTCTTAAGTTATGAAAGAAAAAGGTAAACACCTTATTAAAAACCCAATATACCTCTCAGTCAACTGAATTGTTTGCTGGAAAGGCATTAATTTTGGGCTACATAAGCAGCAGTTATTTGCATTCATAGTCATTGTTCTCCAGTAGGCCTATATCAATAAAACTCTGCTTCAACTAAGTTTTGCATTCTGCTTATATGTGTCCCATCTACTTGGGGTGTCTTAGCTCTTGTTCCTAAAATGATTTTCAGAACCCACTGTTTTTCACTTCCCTTGATTTGGAATTTCGTAATTTATTCCTTGAAGAAGCAAGGGTTGAGTCTACCTGAGGTTTGATCAGGGTCAAACATTAGCATGTACTTAACTCAAAATTAATTTCTTATCTTGACTTAATTGTAGAAATTGAACAATGGAATAATCCAATTTATTCGCTATTCTAAATAATTCAAATTACTTTATTCAGATTCCTAAGAAGTGACTGTTAGCAATGTGGGATTTGAAATAACAAGTATTGCTTTATGCTTAACAAAACACAGATAACTGACAGCCCCTTCAAAGAGGGAATGGTTCATTTTGTGATGCAAAACAGATAGGTTTGTTGGGAATAATATTGTGTATCTATATGCAGAATTAAATCCCAGGTAGAAAGCACGGGCAGATGAAAAAGATTGTATTGCTAGTCTCCTTTTTTCCTGCAATAAAGCTGAATATTTCACAACCCTCAAGAGGATAAGGCAAGTGACTGGTTAATGCATTGGCAGTGTTTGACGTACTGTATAACTATTTTTAAGCTTTCAGCTCTCTTTTTTTAAACATGAGCAGATTGTTGCTGTGATTGAATAACTTTTCCTAGTAAGAATCTTGTGATAGGAGATTTACGTGTTAGAGAACAGTGTACCTCCAACATAAGCAAGCAATATTCCTGACATTGTCGATAATCAAGGTGTTCAAGAGCTAGGCATTTTTCTTCAGTAAAGATTGCCTTCATCCCTTACATCAGTTATAGGAACAGCTTGGTTTGAGTGGTTTTGGGTTTTAATTTATTTATTTCAAGTTGTTTGACATGCACATTTTGAGAAGCTGAGATTTGCATTCTTAGAACTCATGGTCCACGGAGATAAGTCTGATAGTTATAGTAATAAGATGGTGCTTAGGAACCTATTAGTCCAGCTCTTTGCTATTGAACTGTGTCACAATGGTGAGTTCTTCAGTATCTGTCATTTGGAAACTTGCCAGCATCTTAGTATATGAAATGTCAGTAAAACATTTCTGGGGATATTGCCAAAGAGAACAGCTTCATGCATTTGGTCCTTTTCCTCCTCTCTGGATGGTGCTTTCAGAGATAGCTGCTGGAGATCAGCCCAGGTGATACCTACGGATCTGCCAGGTGTGGATGGAGGCACACATGTAGGGCAGGTTTACTTGTTCAAATAATTTCCAGATGGGTGGGTAGCAGCATGTTGCCCATCAGCCTTCTGGGCTGCCATGCTCATTATCTAACTGATCCAACAACTACTTAACACATGAGCCCCTTTAAAAGGAGCTGTTAGACTGGTGGGTTGAGTGAACTTCCACTGACATAATGCAGAAAATGCTTTGAAAAACATTGCAGAGGCCCAGTGAGTTTAAAAACCATCTATGCATTTTGAAAGTTGCACTGAAGGGGAATATGATATTTTTGTATTCTTGCAGTGAAAAGTTTTACTTGAAGAGGTGTTTAAACTTGAATCAACAGGCAGGAGGGAGAGTGGGTGGCAGCTTTGGGTGCCTGGCACAACTCCTATTGTTGATGGGAGCTCTTTTGCTGGCAGATGAAGGAGTTTCTGTCTTAAGCTGTCCAAGAAGGTGCTCCCTGTTCTCTGTGGCTGGCCATATTCAGATTTACTTGGTTTAAAGTATAGTTGTCCAAAGCTACAGACAAATACTAATCCATCAATCAACTCTTTTATTGGATTGTTAAAACACTCAAAGTTCACAGAACCACAGAATAATTTACTATGTAAGCGTTTCTGGAGTTCACCTGGTTCATTTTCCATTCAAATTCTGCGTATCTCCAAAGATGGATATTTCATAAACACTCAGGTCTTTTCCACTGCTTATCTTATTGTGAAAGTCTTATTTAAACCACAGTTGCATTAAGACAGTAGTGCAGCACTTCCACATTTATCCATTCTAATGCCCTTCTCTGTCAGCCAAAGGGTTAAACAGGAAAGATAATAGTGAGTAAAGAAGCCTTGAAATGTGACTACAACCTGGACTCAGAAGGATATTAGATCTTATTTCAGTACAGATTATTTCTTATTTCATATAGTTTCACAATAGGCTTTTGTATTTTCCTGTTTAAATCTATAATAGCTGCATCATGATTCCTAAAATACTCCATGAAAAAAAAAATCTATTCTACGTTGGAGTGGGGAAAGAAGGGTATTTTTCAGGACAGCAAAATAATTTTGATTTTGTGATGTACTTTTTTTAATTGATCTTGAAAGCCAGTTTTTAGTGGGACAATCTAGAAAACACATTAAAAAAATTAAGAGCTTACACATGTATTCATGCAGCAGTATTTGCATAACATTCTGTTAGAGCAGTGCAATATTAACACTGAGTTTACCTGACCAGAGTTACTCCAAAAATATTTATTGCTAAAGGTCTGGAATGCCTTTGTCAGAAAGTATAAAATGGCTCTAGAATGGGCAATAGTGTGTGCAGAACAGCTGAGATCATTATGGGAAATATGACCAGGTCTGAAACTATTTATGTGGTTTTAGCTTTTTTCCTTTATTTCTTCTTTTTGATTAACCTCAAGTTCAAGACTTTTTTTCCTGATAAGATGCATTTATGTAGCCACATGGTAATTCTGTATAGTTACAGGTAAGTGTTGAATAACTTTCTGCAATGACTAAGTAAAATAATGTTTTCTAAAATAAATTATCTACAAGAAATTATATTCTTAAAAGGTAAATTATGTAAAGTGTTACTACTTTGTCTTAGCCATTTCAAGGCGTTCATTATTGCAACAGAATCAAAATCGAAGTATTTAAGCCTGCAATAAATACTGAGGTTTTAAGGAGGGGAAGACTTGATTCTGAGAATGGAAACCTGAATAATGTTGTCTCACTAGAAAATGTAATTCCTTTAAACTTGTTATATATCACTAACAGGCCTGGAAATTTGATGATATTGCAAAGTAAATGAGAAAAAGTATTTCTCCAGATATTTGATTTCTGGCACAGAGGCAGGCGCTTGCTGATGACAAGTTTTTCTCTCAGTGAGTGTGTAATAATTTTCAAACCAGTTGTGTGAACCTGGCAACTATATCAATCAAAAAACCTGAAAAGGAAGCCACCCACATTTACTGAAGTGTGTGATGATATGAAATATGGAGATTATGAATGAGTCTGAAGTGGNTATTTTGATAGCCAGCATCTAGAGGAGTGAATACAAGCATCTAAATTTATGCCTACAACTGCCATTCATAGGACCACTTTGAGGCTTTTTGGAAAACTGAAATGAAGTACACCTGCGATTTTTGATTTTTGGTGAATTAATTTACAGAATGTGTCGAAGTAATGGTGGTAATTCTCACAACAGAATCACTGGAGTTACTCCAGACAGCTCAGTGTGTGATCTAGAGAGACCTGCAGAGTTTTGGCTGATTTTTCTGAGAGGCTGAAATAACATTAAAGGTTTCCAGAAGAAACATAATCAAAGGAGGCAGGCAGGGGCTTTGGTTGAAGACTTGCCTCTTGTCAGCAGCAGAGGCAGGAACCAACTGGTTTGACCACAGGAGCAATGTCCACCATGTCCATTTTCAATGGTAGCAAAAAGGTTCATCAGGCTGGAGGGTACCTGTTATTTAGAGGATATATAGTCTTCCACTACGTTCCCTGGTGACCTCCTCTGCCCCTTTGACACAGTCTTGGCATCTTTTCTCGTGGCCCTGAAGACAACCTGCAGCCATATCTGTGGCCTTTCCTCTCTCTCTGCAAGCCTGCTTTGGACACCAATCTTGACTATGCCATGGAGCAGTGGCACGAGTGAGGCAGGTGAGAAAGGTTTCTTAGGGCAGGAGGAGAGAGACAGGTTTGCATATTGACAACAGACACTCAGCTGTTTTTTTCAAATTCAGACAAATATGATATTTTCTCATGGATTTTTAATAAGTTACTAACCTTATTCATTATTAGATCATTTTTGGGGAGCTTTTTGACTGTCATCTTTGTCAAAGCATTATTCAGTTCTGTTCACAGCCTTTTTGAGTTCAAGGAGAAGCTTAAAGGTGCTTTATGTGTTCAGTGGAGGAAAACTCATTTCTTGCTAGTGCTTGGTCCTGTCCTCTCATTGATGCTGCTCCCCAGCTCTTTTATGTTCAAGGATTCTTCCTTCCTTCATCATTCCATATTTCTGATCTCCCTCCTCCCTACCCAATATCCTATTGGGCAGAAGCAGGGAGAAGTCCCAGCCTGTGTGTGTGTGCACCTGATGAAGAACCATGTTCTAATGCTGGCATCTGTGCCACAGCTTTACGATCACTGCATCGATTGGTGTCTCAGTTTAAATGATTTATCTTTGCTCTTGGCTTGCTGCAAGCTTTTCCATGAGCTACAGGGAAAACTGATTATATATATGTGGCTTTTAAAAAGTTACTCAGGTTGTTATTCAAGTTATCTGAAGGAAATGGGATGAGTACTGAGAATGAGAGTGGTGGGTCCCAAGGTATGTGCGGAGCTCTGGAGATGCCCTGGCAGACTGCCTTGCTTGGGGGTGGCTGGAGATTGTGTTCCCTCTCCCCTGCAGCAGCCACACCTGGGTCCAAGAGTTATGAATGGATGTTGAGATATAAGCTGTTTTGGAGGATGTGTTGCTACAGATTTTAGAAAGGATATGATTTGAGGTATTGTGTCGGGTTTGCTAAGCTCCCCGCCAAACACAGCTATGTGCCGGCTAGCTCTCCCCACCCCACTCCCGACAAAAGGAAAAAAAAACTAGTAAAAGGCAAAATTAGTAAAGGAATATATATATATATATTTATAGATATCTTATATATATACAGCTAAATACTATGTACATATAATACNGGCAGACAGGAAACTCCCTCCTGTCTTTATACACCTGATTACGTAAGGGAATGATATGGAATACTTCCTTGGTTTTGTATCCCAGTTTCTAGGGAAGGCCTACAGAAAAACTACCACAGGTATTTAGAAGTCTATCATTGAACAAAATGCCCCGTGATCAATACATTTTTGGGATATCAAAATAAGTATATTTTTCTTATATAACCTATCATCCTATCCTAGGATGATAAATAGTTTGTCATTCATTCCAGGCAATTTGCTTCAGTGATTGTCATCAAGTAGATACTGTATAGTCAATATAATTTCCGTATCACACCTTTAGATGCAGTTGCACCTACTTTTTAAAATTTGTTTAAAACTACTCTTCATTTTTCATTTTTATTTGAACCCTGAAACCTCTTTTTTTGCTTTGCTAATTAAAAAGTATGTTGCTGAGACTAACTTGAAGTTGCATAAATCAATAATGCTGCACAGAGAAAGAGAACAAATTGTGTCCCTTATTTGCATAATGGACAAGATCTGCAATTAATTCCTCAGGTTAATTAGTGTCCTCCAGGTTGTTTGTGAGGATATACAGCCTTCTGTGACACCAGTGTGTTGCTGATTGAAAAGTAATGCTCAGAGTCAAAGAAAAGAGGTGAAAAAATCAGAAGCAAGCTGGTTTGGGGACTCTAGCATACTAAGCTTTTAGCTTTAGTGCATTGATTTTTGGCTGCCTGCATTGAGCTCCAGCACAAGCTGAGGATACAAATTCAGATTTACCCTTGCTTTGAGGTTCAAACTCAGTCTAATCTCAGCTGGGGTTTTGGCTAAAATGCAGCTGAGTTCCCAAGTTGCTATCACACTGACATGAGGTTATCTTTGTCTTTCTCAGAAAGAACAGTGTTCCCCAGAGGGAAGGAAATATGAACACCCTGTGCAGGGGGTTATGCAGCTCTGATAACTTAGAAGAGCATGAATCTTATATGAGACAATCATGGGGCCAAAAATTGCTAGAATCAGGCAGTTAGAACAATATTAAAATGTCTTGTATTTCCTATTCTGTTTCTACTCCATTACCTTTATCCTCTTATTCCAGGCAGTTAGCTTCCTCTTGCTCCTATTTGCTTGCTGTGAAATGGTCACATGGCTGGAGGACCACAGGTCACTGCTACAGGTGGCCATTCCTGCATGGTGAGAAAAGAGAGCAAGAGGAATTTCGATCTGCCTGGAATGCAGAGTGGTAGCAGCTCTGCAAATGGGATTGCTTTTGGAAGCTTGTAGTGTGACTGCAGTTCAATGTGCATTTATGGAGATGGCAAGAGGTAGATTCAAGACAGAAGGGAAGGCTGGTTATCTCCCCATACAGTGTAAAATTTTCTTTGCCAAACAGCTGGAAGCTGGTACCTAATCAAGGTTCGATTGAGGATAAACAAAAACTAGTGGTTTGTTCTTAAGCCTCATTCTTGATAGTAAACTATAGTAACTAACTGAATTTTATCTAAACTATACACCATGGAATGGTC
This sequence comes from Formicarius rufipectus, assembly GCA_013399695.1. NCBI lineage: Eukaryota > Metazoa > Chordata > Aves > Passeriformes > Formicariidae > Formicarius > Formicarius rufipectus. The sequence continues at coordinate 562,472 of VXAU01006133.1, read as the reverse complement.
ATAAACTACTGAAGAATGGCTTCTAATACAAAAATTAAATGATCCATTAGTACATTTCACCTAATGTGACAGAACTAACAGGTCAAACATACCACAAGGACTCCAGCTTTTGCTTTTTTTCTGTTTAATACACATCTTCAATATTGCAGCATAAGAGATGATCTCATTTGAGGGTTTTCCTGAGGGGGAGAAAGTTCAATGGTCATGTGAAGTAGTTTTCCAATTTACAATCTTTGTGACTTGTGGAGATGGGTTGCTTGTAATCCAAGGATCTGGTTGGAAATGCATCCAGTTGTAGTACAATTGCTGCAACCAGTGAGGTTTCTCCATTGGTGCTCTGATATCACATTTCTCACCAGAGCAGCATGTTTCTGGGAGTTCGGAAGCATTTTGTTATTGGGTTGATTGTTTGCATCCAATAAAGTCTTCACATGTGCCAGTGGGGACTTACTGACTTGAAAAACAAGAGCTGAACACATCTTGTCCCTGTTTGTGACAGTATTCAAAGCAAAACTAAACCACCCAAAGCAAAATAAAAAACTCTACCAACAAACCCAAGCGAACATCATAAAAGGTATAAATCAATACTGCTCTCTCTGCCTCATTTTCCATCCTGTATCTGTTAGTTTCTTGTCCACATGATAGTATTTATGCCTGTTTGAAGTAGTATTGCATGCTTTGTCATTTAGGGTGAGTGATTCTGGACCAAATTTTAGGCCATGTTCTGGAAATGGGCCACACAGGTGTCAAGTGAACCAGGGTGCCCTTTTCTGGACATGGGTGTAATTGCTACATGGTTGGGGAACAGGACTTGCTATTTTGAGAGACAGCAGTCATGTCATGGTATTTTATAGGGTCTAGTGTGTTCTTACTTAGAGGCAGAATATACATCAGTATTAAATAAGCATTTTCTCATATGTGGGATTTATTTATGTTTATTTATTTTACTATCCATGCACACATTTATATCTCTAGATTGCTTTTGCAATTTTTTTTGTATGGCCTTTTTTTGTAACAATGTTCTTCAAACTGTTGCATCTTGCCTATGATCAGTATGGCTAAGAATCATGGAAAAATTCCTAGGGATTTTTATACTTCTGAAAACTGAATCCTACTGTAGAGACTTTGTGAATGAAATTGTCCCAATGCCTGTGGTTTTTAGAGTTTGTAAGCCTTCATTTTACAGAGAGGTAAAAAAGACCCACGTGAACTAAGGAGAAATTGCGCAAGCTGAAGCCAGCAGAGCTGCTGTTCTTTACCTATCGTTCTTCAAAAGATGTTTGATCTTTAGATAAAACACTTCTTAATACTTTCAAGATTTCAACATAACATCTTTAAAGATTTTCTCCTTTTCTACAGTAAAAACCTAATAATATGTCATAAATTTACTTAAACTTCTTTCAATATCTGGAGCTAACTATTCACCACTATTCAACAACAATGTAACACAGAAATCAGGGAGCAAGAGGAAGAAACAAGGCTGAGGAAAATTAGATGAAGGTTTAGCATGATTCCAGAGATTGCATTTGACTCTCTGACTCTGCTAGCAACATGAAAAAGATAATCTTTTTATGTCATTGATAGGCAAATTATGGGAAATGCTGAATGCAGGACACAGAGACTAATTAGAAAAGAATTAAAAAATGAAAATGTCCTTTTAGATAAAAGATCATATTATTGGATAAACTAAGGTTTTGAAAGCCTTATTCTCTCTCTTTTTTTTTTTTTTTTTTTTAATCATTTTGCAGGAAATGGAGTGAAGCAGAACAAACAGAAGAGTGCCAGGGTGTTAATTGAGACCTGGTAATTCAAGTGAAGCATAGCCAAGGAACAGATATCCTTCTGACTTTCAGCATGAAAATGATGATGGGTGGTACCTATAGATGCTCAATGCTGTTTTGATAACTCTGGGGAGCTGCAGTGAGAGCCTTACAAATCTGAGCCTGAGAACAAATATTAGCAGGTGGGGAGTTTCATAAAGCTGATTTTTTTAACTGATCATTTTTTCCATCTCTGTCTTGCTGTCTGGGCTGTTGGTGGGAATGAAATGGAAATGTAGTACTCCCTTGGTGACAAAAAGTGTGGGTGAGCAGGTGCTGGTTCAGGGTAATGACAAGAGTGCCTTGTGCCAGTCACAGCTGAGTGCTGAGAGATTAAATAGATTAAATGAAAATAAATGCAAGCTAATTGAATTCACTAATATAGGAGATGAAATCAGAGCAGTATAAAATTAGGCTTAAGATGGGGATTATTATTTTACTTTTTGTCAGTTCTGTCTTTGAATTGCCAGAGTCAGCAGCTCTTTCAGTAAGAAATAAAACACACACTGAAAGACCATGAGCCACTTTGCTATATTGTTTTTACAACAAAACAGTTTTGTGGAAGATTTGCAGTATTGTAGAAAAATACTACTTTGAGAGCACTTAGACTGAATTGAAGTTGCTTGGATTTTCTCTGGGTTTTTTTGTTTTGAGTGAGATGATCTTGAGTTTGAGTGACTAAGTGGTTATAATCCTGATTGGAGGTAAAAGTCTCTCTTTTCAGTATGTTCAGAAGTCTGATGAAGTTTGAGACATTACAACTGTGATTCATTCTCTAGATTTTGTTGTAGGCTTAGAGGTAGTGGTTGAGCTTACCTTCACTCCACCTAACCATCTCTTCAAACGTGTGTTTTATGGAAGAACCTAAATTTGTGAACTGATGAGTTTATATCCAGACAACAAGATGAACCACTCAGCTTAAGGGATAGTACAGAAAACAAAATCAACATGAAAGTCTAAATAGCATATTGGGGAGAAGGGAAGTTTTAAAATAATCAAGGCAAATTGAAAACAAAGATGAGGGTATGTGTTGTGTTTTTCTGGGCCTTGTATTTAAGAGAACTGTGAACTTGAAGCAGAGGATGAAGGGTTTGATTTGAATATGAATGTCTGGCAGGGTTTTAGCAGCATGAAAGGGATAATTTTAGCAGCAGCTTTTGAATAGACTGGTTGGGTACAAGCTGAGATATAAGTAGGCTAGACAGGCTATTACTAAGATCAAGGATGAAGCTGGGGAAAAAAACATGAAAGGCCGGTGAAACTCACCTGTGTGTAAGAAACCCTTGAAGAAGCATGTATGGCTTTCAGTAATTCCTGCATCCTGTTTGGAAATTTTCTTGGCATACTAGGTTTTTGGGTGACAAACAGAAATTTCACTCAGGCTGTATTTTATGGTATACGTTTACATGCATGGCACACTGAGGGGTTTGGTGGTGACCTGAAACACAGAGAAGTTTATCACAGTACAGGTTCTGTTGAGATAACTCGCCAGACCAAGGAAGGTGATTTGTATAGGTGAACTTCAGTATGTGGAGTGAGAGGTTATAGCATGGTACCCAAAAGAAAAGAAGAAATTATATCTAATATTTTCTAGGTCCAATAACAGACTTAAGGCAAAAATTTTGACATTTTTTCAGACCGGATCTCTGCTTGTGCTGTAAAGTGTCAAAACAAATATAATGATAAGTGAACAAATCAAACCAATATGAAAAGTATCTAGCATTATTTTCCTCTTATTTTGTAACAAATGCTTTTTAAATTCTACAGTGATGAATTATTTTAGAAGTTTATTAGACATAACTGAACATTGAAAAAGGGAGTGCTCTGTAAAAGGCTTAAATAATGTTTCAAGCCAAACCATTTGGCAGATGAGAAACTTTTCGCCTCTGCTTCAATATTTTCTGTAAGAGGCACTTCACTTCCTATATAGAAATTTTTATCATCTTTAGTTTGTAAACAAACATCTTAATTACTTCCACTTTCATTGTATAAAATTTAAAGATATAGCACTGGCTTCAGAAGAGGTAGGAATGAACTGTTTTCAACTTCAGTTGAAACATTCACAAGTTTAATAGTTGATTTAGTTATTTCCAGGATCTAAGGCCTTACTTGACAGGTAATGGAACCTATAAAATCCCACAAGATGTTATAGAATGATTTTCGTATTTATTAACCAAGTAACTATTGACAATTTTTTTTTTTCTTCTGTTAAGGAGCGTTGGGCATTAAATTGATCAAAACTGAGAAAGACTAGGTTTATTTACACTGTAATGCAATGAAATTCGTAGTACTTTTATTTGTACTAGTGTAGGCCTGTATTCTCTGCATTTAAATACATTCTGTATAAATATCAATGACCATAATGAATTCTTTTTCTCAACTCTTCAGTATTCCTGTCAATGCTACTTAATTTTTTTCATGAAGCTTTTTGAAACTGAATATAGTATTCCTCTACTTCATAATATTATTTTATTGGCTATTATGGCCTACACTCACCACACCTTTATGTTCTCGTAAAAAGGTTTGGGCTGGAAGGGACCTTAAAGATCATCTAGTTGCAACCTCCCTGCCATGGGCAGGGTCACCTGCCAAGAACTCAGGTTGGTTGGAGTCCCATCCAACCTGACTTTGAACACTTCCGGGAATGAGGCATTCATAGCTCCTCTGAGCAACCTGTTGCAGTGCCTTACCACACAGTGAAGAATTTCTTACTAATATTTGATTTCTATCTCTTTGAGCCCTCTCTCAGTGCTGGCCATACTGCTTTTGATGCGGCCCAGGACAAGGCTGACTTTCTGGGCTGCAAAGGCGCGTTGGGTCATGTCCAGCATCTCAACCACCAAATCCTCCTCCTCAGGGAGAAACGTTAAACACCCACATATTTCAAATAAATTGTAGCCACGTATTTCATTAGAAAAGTTAGATACGCTTTCAGTATGAAGCTAAATGAATGGGAAGATAATTTAGAATCAGCAGCTCAATTAGAATGTATCTCCAAGGAATACACTGCAAATTCAGGAGAACAGTGTTATATCTTTTGCCACTAAAAATAATTAGATCTGGTCCAAAAATTCCAGATAAAATTAAATTTCAGTAAACAAGAAAAAACAAGTCTGAATCGCAACTTCCCTCCACCATTTTTTTTCAAACAGTACAAATAGATTTTCCATTCAGAAATTTGATGCCTGTTAGGATCAGAAATTTGGACAGCTTTCACTGATAAACAAATATGTGAGCTATTTCAAAATCTGAAAATCTGTTTGTAAATTCTATAAATAGGAACAATTGAATGCTGAGCTGTACCAAAAATCTGGCCAGGGTTTTATGTGCCAAGTGCTTAATAATCTACCTCTGAAAGTGCAAAAGTGTAGACTTATCAAAGCAAAAAAATATTTTAAATATATTGAGAAACTTCTCCCCTTCCACGTTTTTGTTGTCTTCCAGTCTGATGCATCCAGAAACCGAAAGCAAGGCAAATCAGCATCTTTTGAAATGTGTTTTTGTATGGCATACTGTGATGGGTTACTATCATGTCCCACAGTCAACTAGTAGTGGAACTTCCAAAATCTTACTTCGTCTCAAAGGGCCATAAAAATACTTAAAAAAATGTAAACTGAATATTACAGCCTTGGAGAAGCCAAGATATCACATACAGATGCAAGTTAGAGATTTCTTTATGGTTGAGATGGCTACTAATTCTTGGTTTGCACCAGGAAGCAATTCCTTTTCTTATGCTCTTTCTATTGTTCTCCTTAGAAAACATTTAACTAGATAAAACATATGTTTTTAGGTTTTTTTGTGGTCCTTAACAAAAATAAAATACGGTCATTTCTTTGATGATATTTGCATTAAGAGGCCTTTTGGTCTTGTATGCTATGCATTAGTTATATCTTGTTTTATCCCATAGGAGCAGATGGTTCTCTTAATTTAGAATTTTTTTTAATGTAGGGCTTCTGATTTGTCAATGTGTTTCTAAAAATCAAGCTAACTTTTTGGGCTTTTTGCATAGTTTAAATTAAAACTTGGACTACAGTGGTGAAAAATGGAAGTATAAGATGGTCTTTTATGGTTGAGTTGCAAGTATTGAGATCTCTCAATTTTGTGTATTAGAGATTTATGTCTGTGTGTCACTCTTGTTTCTCAGTAAGAATGCAGACAGAAGGTTTACTCCTCAGAGGCTGAAGGCTCGTGCTGCTTCTGATCACAGTTTAATTCCAAGAATTTCATGAGTTGAACTATAATTATGCTTTTCTTTTGTTTGTTGAAAAATTTGGATGATCTTTTAACTGTGTTGGAACTAACCAGTATTACCACTTTTAGATCTTTTGGTCCAAAAGTGATAAGGAGTGATAAACAAAGAAAACGAAATAGGGTTTTGTAGGCAGAGTAAAAAGATGGAATTAGAGTCACTTGCATTACTGGTGTTTATTTGTTCCCATCTATCTGAAAAACATCAATTTTAAGTCTAGTAATGTCAAAAAATGTTTATGTGCAGATGTCAGGACAGTAAGTCTCATACTAGCCAGATCTGACAACAGGTCCCCATATTTGCCTTTTGAGTCTATCAAATGTCCTTGACAGCTTTTAGAAACTTTAAATAATTGTGAGGGAAAATTGAACCAGCACTCATGAACATGAAAGAAAATTAATTTTTGATGCACATTGGCATCAATGTTTTGGTTTTGGAGCAATGTCTTTTATGTGTGCTTTGTTTGACTTACAGAGATATTTAACTGACTAGGAAAAATCCATACCACAGCCTAGAAAAAAAGTTTTCCTATTACACTCTTTGTCTTGCAATTAGCCTTCATAGATTTTTTTTTTTTGTGGCAGGGAGCTTATTCACGCAGCCTGGTTTAGGTTTCACATACTTGTCATGTTTAGACAGCAAGGTTTAAGTTATTATAGAGATGGGCAGAAATATAAGTCTTCTGGAAGTGGCCTACTCTGGCATATACTGTATATACAGTTTACACTTGCATTGTAGGAGCTCTTTTATTAATATCTAGGGAAATGAAAATTAAATCAAGATGATATATATTTTTCTAAGAAAACAAAAGAGTAATATTACTACCTTCAAAGGTCTTTCATCACTAATAGCTTGAGATACTATGCAAGATGTGGATAGTGTGTGTTTGGAAATAAAGAATTTCATCTCTTAAACCTTCTCAGCTTTGGTAACTGCAAAACTGATCGGGAGCTTTGGATCTGTATTGTTTGATCATATTTTCATAACATTTTGGCTGTCCAACTTTTTTGTGTAATGAAAGCCAGGAAAACTACTGAATGCACTGTTAACTTTCAAGAATCTACTTTTGACTTCTGCAAAAGCCCTGCAATGACATTTTGATCTTTAAGTATCCTTGTGATTAAACTCTGGCAGAAAGAGAAGGAACAGGAAAGGAACATAGAGGGTGACTGTGATTTAAGTATTTCCCTGTAGAAGATGAGAAAGTCACTATTTGGTCTGCCAGAAACTGAATTTAGAAGAATGACTGTTTTTTACCATGTTGGGAATGATTTAATTCCGTCATCATCATCCAGATGGAAAATATGTTGACAGGCCTTGAGTTACCACTGACAGGATCAAAGGGCCCTGGGATGACAGTGTGGTTAGCTGGCACAAGAGAACCTTTAATAACTAGCCATGTTACTAGTTTAGTGCAATATTTCGTGTGGAGAATTAATATTAGTATTAATGAGGATATTTTAATTTTTTTTTAATGTCTGGCTTTCTGTTAGAGTGCTACTTTTAATATTGTATATTAGGGTTTCTCTTTTTATTACTGTATTTTTGGGTCACGTTTTATTGTGTAACCATCCAGATGGGTGGAACTACAGGCAGACTTGGTTTTTAATGCATAAAGGAAACAGTAGCAGAGAAACTACTGAGCTCGTGGTGCAATTCTCAGTGATTGAGGAAAAGAAGGAAATATGTTAAAAAACAATTTAGTCTTTGTGATTTTATATTTTTCTGAAGAAGGTGGTTTGTTTTCTGATGATATTTCACATTGTTGCTGACGTTTTGTGGTCTCCTTTTCCTGCTGCCCTAACACCAAGTTCCCTTAGATTTTTCTCATTCCATAGATGCTCCAGGGAATTCTGTTTCACTACAACATGTGTGCCTTTCTGGCTGTACTGTGAGGGGAAAAAAAGCATTATAATTTCTTTTGAAAAGTCCATGCATTTAATCATGTAATGAGGGTGAGATGTTCTTCACAGATACTTTTATACTATTGTGTCGATGACCTGATATGAGCTAGAAGGGAGAAGCAGATAGTTAACCACTTATCAGCTCTGCATGTGTATGCAGCAAGACAAGCACTCATCACGTGATTCAAAGTCTCAGCTGATCATTCAAGTATTTTATTTGTACATAAAAATAAGATTTGGAACATTTGTGACAGTGCTTCCCTAAATGTCTCAGGTCTCCTGGCAGCCAGCAGTGCTCTGGGTTTCGCCCTTGCCTTAGAGCTGTAATATTTCTGTCCAGTTTATCTCACCTTTTCTTATACTGCTGTTTAAAAGCTGGTTCAGCCATTTTGCCACCATTGTTAGTTTGCTTAACTAATCTTTTAATCGTATTCATAATTTCTGTTACAGGGTGAGGTCCTCATAATCCCTTTGGGAAAGATTTTTTTTTTCCTTTTATTACTTTGGTTGGTGTTCAGTTGTTCATGAGTGGTTGCTAGCCATAGATATATAGTGAATTTTTAGCTAAATACAGAGGCAATAATTGAAAAACTTTTGACTTTGAGTTTTACTTTTCAGTCACTAGGTATGATCTGAAAAATTCATGCTTCATGGCTGTTTTGTGAGTTGTCCCACGAACTGCACATTTACATCTCCAAGACAGAAAGCAAAATATTGGAACAAGAGGATATCAGGAGAGGCCATTTTTACATATCATATTTATTACATATGTAGTAATATGGCAGTAGATCGAGTTTGAGTAATAGTTCCCAGCTTCTTAGCAAATATATGATGATCTTTAACAGTGGCTAAGAACCTGAAGCTTTGCCTCCCTGCCAGACAAGCTGGGAGGCCCCGATCAGTGTCATTTTCTGCCAGGAAGGAGGAAGCAGAGCTGACAGGAGCTCTCTTGACAGAAGTGCTGACCACCAGGACATGAGCAATTGCTGTCTCTAAATACAGTCTTTTTTTCCGGGGAATGCATGCTGAAATTTCAAGATTCACTCTTTCTTTTTCTAGCATCCAGGCTGTTGGCAGTATTATATTTATTGTAACTTTGTTGTCTTAGCAAAGAATTCAAACGTTTTTGCATGCCTCAGTGGACCAGTGATAGACTAATGATATGTAGCAACAGTAAATGTTGGGTTTTTTTCTGCACTGCAATCATGCTTCATAGGTGCTATGCTGGAAAATGAGATCAATGTTTGCATACACTCTGGTAGTTCAGTTGTGGATTTGCTGTTCCCAAGGGAGACAGCTCATACATACAGTGGAGAGAGCCCAGGGATAGCCTGGCAGTTTTAGCATCACCATTTTTCCCAATGGAGTTGTTCTTTTGCCTGGAAAAGTATCTTGAGCCATAACTGTGATTATGGATCGCACATGCTTTGAGTGCCTGGGTGTGCTCCAAGCTGTGGACAGCTCATCTTCAGGTGATCTCATAAAGTGGTGTTGCAATGCTGCTGCACAAATCTTGCACTTTCAAACAACAGTAGAGATGCTGCATTCAGCACAGAAACCTGCAGTTCTTCAGCTGAATACACTCGAAAATCAGTTTTTCTGGCTAGCACTAGAAAAGGACAAAACCAAACCCTCAAACAAGAAAAAAAAAAATAAATTAAAAAAGGCCAGAGAATCTGTCTTGCCAAAAGCTTTACATGTGCAGAAAAACTTTGTGTATCTGCCTGGCACAGTGCATTCCCTGTCTGCAAAACTTAATAGAGAGAACAGCTGATTAATGGAGACATGTTTTTCCAAATAAGTTTTAATGCCAATTAAACCCAGCATTGGTTTATTAAGAGCAAAACTGCCACTTTTTCTAGTTAATTTTTTGTCATTCTGTGCTATCTGAAGAATTGATGTGAGAAGATAGCAAATATGTAAAGCAGGCTAGTTATGAAAAAAAAAACAAAACATTCTTTTTTAAAACTATTAAGAATTATAGCCTCAAAACTATCTAAAGTTCTTGGGTTTTGACCTACCTTTCTCTAATAGTTCTCTCAATTTTCTTAGAACAATTTTGCTTTTAATAATATCTTCAAACCCAGTAGATATTACCACATACATGTAAAAATGTTCCTCCTTAGAACATGAAAATCTTGAATAAGACATAATGTTCAACTAGCCATTTTTTTTCCCCCATTTTAGATAGTGGCTTATGAGATTTTTTTTTTTCTTTTTAGTCAAAAAATTAGGACAGTTTGTGCAAAAAAACCCCAGACTCAGAAATACGGAACCATCAAGGTGCATTGCTCCTGGCATAGAGAAGAGGGTGAAATACTGATACATTACAAATTTTTTCACGCCAAAGTCTGCACTGACTGTCCAAACCCAGCAATTACTTAATTCTCTTATGAATTGAGATCCCTGGGCACTAAGCGAGCAGTCCAACCAAAGTACTGGGGCTGAATTTTTCACAGCCTCAGTGAAAGGGGGAAAGGCTTCTACTTTTCCATTCCTGTCTCATAGATCATAGGGAGCAGGCAAGCCACCTATCCAAGCAAATTCTTTGAGTTGTAGTATTTTGAAAACTATCCCAGAGTGTACCACAGTGAAATTTCCCATTTGGGGATATTTTCACGGGAAAAAGAATTAATGTTCTTTTGAGATAGTATAACCTGACTGCTTTGTGAGAAAGCATGTATGTATGACACATGGAGACCTTAAAGTTTGTGGGATTTTATCCCTGTCATCCTCAGGTAATGCTGGAGGAAGATCAGGTACAGTTGTATGAATTTTGTTGTAAACTCTCTAACCTTATGGAAATATTAATTTAACCAGATTCAACCTCTGATTAACTGTATCAACAGGCAAAACCATATTGCATTTCAGACTAGCCCTATTTAATAGCTGTTGAAGGTTTGCCATTGAAGACAATGCATGGATTAAGGATGGGAATGTGTTCTGTTCATCTGTCAGGCTTAATAATCAATCTTAAATTGTACCACATGATAATATTGCGTGGCATGTGACATCTCCATTGGAATCCTGCTGAGGTTGCGGCCAGCTGAGTATCCCACAGTGTTACCCAGGAGTAACGGTCATGTGGTCACTTGGGATTATATTCATCCAGTTTTGTGTTTCGGTTCACAGAGATAATTGAAAACTACAGCTGCAAGTATGAAGCACCCTCTGTAAGCAGAGAATACAGATGTAAGCACTGTCTACAGAACCACCTAGATACCAGGACTGTGTGTGTAAGAGTAACTGCTTAATTATAGAACAAAAACACATCTGCAGGGAAACAGAATTCAATGCAAGGAAGTGTCACTGCAATAAAATCTATATACATTAGTTGCTAGGTAGTATTTTATGTTATGCAAATAACTAGAAAAAATGCTAACATTCTGCAGCCTTTTAACAAGGAGTTAAAGGCCTATGACAACGCATAGTAAATTCTGACAAACACTACTTAGAAGTGGTTATGCATCTACGCTCTATTTTTTTTAAAATCCCTTTTATTAAGAAAATTTCAAACAAACTGCAGTCTTTGTTCTCCCATGTCTAGTTTTCAGAAGCCTGCATATAGCTTTCTGCATGGCCAGTCCAAAGTGCACAAGAGCTGTGATTATTCAGGTATGCTGTTAATGTGTTGATATTCAAAATTTTTAGTGATAAGCTATTTGATTTTCTGCATTTTCCTTTTTCTTTTTATCTCTGGTACACTAATCCTCTCCACTATACTTATGTTATATCCCAACCATAACCCTTACTATGTTCTAACAATCATGGTTTCTTTGGCAGTAGGAAACATTTCTACTAGTTTAAGCTTCTGGATGTCTCTCAGATCTCACTTGAACAATATACGAAAATCATAATACAACTAGCTATATTTTTTGGGTATGAATTTGTAACGAGAATGTGTTCTGTTTGAAACTTGAGGCGAGGCCAGATAAGGAAAACAGAATATAATAAAATACAGTTAAATACACTTGTCAAAACCCCCTTATGATCAGGCTTCTAAGCATCCCTGTTCTAATTCAGCAAATATTTTTTTCACATACAGCAAATCCTTTTATTGGTTATTTCTAGTTCTTTAAAGACTTCACTATAGGGTCGCATGAGTCGATAGGAATACCTTCTCCAAAATCCATTGACATAGTTCTTGACTAAATGCAATCCAGGCATGTTAATCACCATTATTCTTCAAGAATGTCAGACTACTCAAGTTTACTACATGTGAATTTCACGTATAAGGCTTGATGGGTTCTTTGTTTATACACAGGACTGGATATCTTGCAGGAAATTATGGTACTTTGTCAGTTTAAAAATCTGCTAAAGAAAATATGATAAAGATAAAGAAATCTCTTTTAAGTTGGCAAAGACATACTGAAATTAAAATTATAATATCATCAGTGCTTTTTTTATCTAGATGATAGTACAATTCAAAGAAATATCTGTTTATTCTCTTATGTCTCCTCTTCTTTGACTCCAACACATGCATATTAAAGAGAAACTTCACATTTTTGTGTGATTGCGTCAGGAAAGATATAGTTTGATTGATGCCAGTGGAGTTTGACAAATAGCAACTCTACAGAAATTATACAAAAATTTCCTTCCATATTTCCTCTCAACTGTTCTGCCACTTTGATGAAATGGTAATCTCTCTAATCCATTTCTCCAGCTAGAAAAGTGTTTCAGAAGTGTACCCTTTCTTGCAGTTATTACCGTGATGGAGCATTTATTATCCAGTAAATGAGGTATCACATTCTCTGATAATTCTAAAACATTTTAGGAATAACTGCTCTCTATTATGCATATCAATGATCAATTAAAATATAAAAAAAGGTATTGTATATTCTGCACAGGACAGAATGCAAACTGTTTCATTGATCAATATCCAGTGCAGAACCACAGGAAATCTTAGGTGGACAAATTTCTTCCTTGCGCTGAGGGGTGGTTTGTCACACCATTCATGCCCTAAACCATCAAGGCCGTGGATTGTGCAGTTGTGAAATACTGTTTGCATGTACATGAGCCCTGGTAAATTTTACCTTGTCAAATATGTCTGTAATGCCCCAGATGATTGTGGCTTTTGGGCCTTTGTGTTTCCACACTACCAAAGAAGAACAAGAAACACAACTATAATAAATGTACTACAAAAAAAAAAAAAACACAGCCCAAAAAAACCGAACCCTTCACCCACACACAAAAAAACTCCACCAAAAAACCCCAAAACCAAACAAACAAAAAAACCCAACAACAACAAAAACACCAAAAAAACCCCCCAAAAAACCCAAAACAAACAAACAAAACTATCATAAAAAAATACTACAAAATCATCAGTAGGCTTTGTACAAAACCGGTCTCTGTTCAACTATTTGCTTTATTTTTAAAAAAGGTAGATCAAGAGGACCAAATCCCCATGGGAACTCTAAACCCTACCCACAGGACTTTAATAATAATATTTCTTGTTCAGTCACCTATATTTTTGTTTAGTCAGCTTAAAAGCAGTTGAAACTCAAGGTATTAATTAGTTACTTTTAGTATTAGGGGTTTTTTTGTGTGTGTGTATGAAGACAGTGGTTTTTTTTTAAATGGCCTAAGAGTACGGTGAGAAAACATTTGCTGAATAACATGGATTGTTTGCCTATCTTCAATCTTATTTTATGTGTATACAAATCCATATATATGTGTGTATCTGCTATATGCAAATGCATTCAAGTGTAGAGCAGGTGCTGTTTGTTAACTTTGATCAATTTCTTTACTGGTTTCCTGAGAATATGATGTTCTCATATCCATGTTGTTTCTGCCCCTTGCAAGTATCTTCAGAAATGTTTTTGTGCCACTGTGTAGCTAAACCAACATCACTGAATTTCTATTCTGTTCAAGAGAACTTTTCAGACACAGTTGAATATTATTTGGTAACTAAAAACTTTTAATAGCAATGATAGAAGTCTCTGTTGTGGATTCTCTTCCTTCCTCTGTCTTATCTTTTAAAATAAATTTCAATTATATAGACAGGGTAGGAGTGCTTACCTGATAATGCCAAAAATTGTATTTTGCATGTTTTTTTTTTTTTGTTTTAATGTAGTGGAAAAAACACACCCCAATGATCTCAAATCCAAATAGTTACCATAGTAACTCATGTTAGGGTATATTATTTATGACCATATTGCAACATAGAGAGTATTCATAATGTGTTGCTTTTTTCAGACGGCATGTTTCTCGTTGTTCATGTAACATTTGCACAGCTGAGTGAAAATGCCAGATCTTTTCATTTTTAGCAAGCTAATATTTCTCTATGCTCTCAAAAAGTGAAGAATGTTGCATTTTTTTGAGATCATAGACAAAAGTCATAGTTTATTTTTATTGTATTCTGATAATCAGTGTAATACAGTAATGCTGATAACTCCTTTTTGTTCTCATCCCTTGTCTTTTGGCGCATGAGGGGCAGGAGGTTACACTGCAGACACAAGAAGTAGTGTATTCAAGATCTGCTTGCAGTAGGGACTGACACTTCATAAGAAAATCCCAAAAGAAAAGAATGAAAGGAAAACAAACGAAAGTGTCACATGACTTCCTCTGCCATAGTTTTTCATATATTATTTTTAACACTGTTACTTATTATGTGAACATGTAAATTAGTCTGTAAACAGCAGACTAATTTTTTAGCCTGTTTATGAATTATTGACCTAATATAAATCTTCAAGGATTATCTTCAGACACGTATTTACTAAAATAAATACCTATGCATTTGGAGAAGTAACTTGCTGTTCTTTCTGCTTACATTTTGAGGCACAGAGAACAGCTGGACATCTACTGCTGAGGAACATTCATGAAACTGGGTCACCTGGCTTTGCCAATTCCAGCCAGGAGCCAAAGTAGGTGCTCTGTCTCTCTCTACTCTCTTCCTTTCTATACAAATACTGTCTTTCAAAAAATTAAGGTAGACATTGATATAACTGTATGCAAAAGGAAACTATTTAATCAAAGGAAACAGTGTGGGAATCAGCACATCCAAGTGATTCTGAAGTGCTTCTTCTTTGAAGCTGATCTCATATATGCACCAAATTGAATAATTGAATAAAAATACTTAGTCACCAAGACTGATTAAATTTACCAAACACCAACTTCTGTTATACAGAACAAATTTTTCAAATGAGATGTTCCTCCAGCAAGTGCCACTACTTCACAGGCAGGAGCTTAAATATCAGTTGATATTCCCTTTTCTGCTTGTCATTTTCATTATTTGGCACCTGTAACTATTTTGAACGCGTCTTATGTCATTTACACATGAAGTGTGTGACACCTAAATGCTATAAATCATGCATATGTATAATTGCTGGGGTAAATTTACATCTGTAACTTTCTATACTTGCAGAGGGTCATTGTTGTGAGGCCTTGTTGGAGACTGGCTGAAGAACATGACACTTCACCCATCCTCTAAATGCAAATTACCATCTGCCCCACAATTTTTCGATTTGAAAGGTTATTAAAATGTTTTTAAAGAAAAATTGGGTAAAAATTGATATGGATGAAAGATAAATATTTTTTATGTAAAGAGCATTTGCCAGCTCTCCTCTGTACTGCATTTTATTTCAGTTGTGAGTGGACTTTTAAGAAAATCTATTAAGATTTTATTTACAATAGTCCTGTACCATTTGCTACCCTGACCATACAATTAATCTGCTAATGAACAAAATATGGGTGTTTCCCCATATAGATTTTATGTCCACCAGCATTTACCTGTGTCCTGCTATATTATTTTGATAAATATTCTTGCAATTCCTCAGTTTTTCACTGGAAAAAAAGGGCAATAATCACTAGTCATTCTAGACAAAAAACCTCAAAATACATTGGTTTTGGTTGTAGACAACTGAAATTTTCCCCCTGTGCTTATTTTTTATAGGAAGACAGATCAGTCTGAGATAGAGATGTGTTTTCCCCATCCACTGTCTTATTACTGAGCCACTTGTCTGTCAGAAACTCTCACATTTTCTAAGGGAGGAGAGGAAAAAAATCTCCATATGCAATCCATTATTCTTTTGTTAAATTGTCACTATGTTGTAATTCAGTTGTAAAAAAAAAAAAAAAAGTCGTACAGTTTTCTCACTTCAATCAAAAATGCTGATGTGTAAATGAATCTGGTTTGGATGCTGTGTATGCAGTTGGAACCGTAGTATGAGTGCTCATGCATGTCATATGCTTTTAGTTCAAACACTGAACTGGAAATCTTTTATTGTCTCTCTGCTGTTTATATCATTACTTTTTCAGTGCTTGATCTTCCTCCCCCAATTCCAGTCTTCAAAGAAGTGTGTCTCTATAGCTAGCTGATAGTGTTATTGATGATTTTGCAGTTGGGAGTACCTGCATTTATTTGAAATACTGTAGCTGGTGATCAATTCTCTTGAGTCTTAACAGCTCGTTTAGAACTGTTGTTTTAGAACTGGCTGTTGCCAGTTGGTGCATTTTTCTCATATGCTGATGGGTATTACTTATTTTTAATACCACTATTTTCTAAATGACAATGGGAAGAAGAAAGAAATGGCTTCTTGGAAATTTTGTAATAATGGAGTATTAAAAGTTAAGGAAGTAAAGATTAAGGGAAGGATAAAAAGAGAGGAAAAAAGAGCAAGTAAATTAATAGGGTTGGAAGAAAATCCATTCACCCTTTGCCTATAATATCGGTGCTTCTCATGCTTCAAAAAGGCAAAATAGAAAACCAAACACTAGATTTACAGTTCAACAAATGGAAATAAAGGTCATAAAGAAGTGAGAAATTAAAGCAATATTTTGGCTATATATATGGATCCATTTGCAAGTGATTTCTGACACCTGGCATATTTGCTTGTACATTCCCAAAAAATCCCATCTGTCAAGATCTTCTTTTAAAACCAGCTAACTTGTATGGCACTCATGCTTTTATGTCATCTCTACACACACATTTTGGGGTGGAATTTTTTTCCCCTGTTTCTTGTAGTGGCCAGTGTTTCAGTCTGCATACAAAAGTGCTGAGCTTAACTGACAGGAAAGTTTCCAAAGTGAATTCACCACAAGAGGAGTTGTACCCACTTCAATATAAATTTGGAGAAGCCTTAACAGAGTTCATAGAGTTCTTCCAGGTAACTCTTTCAAACTGCTGTTTTGTCAGGTTAAAAGGACTCATATGCAAAAAGATGCTACAGAAAATGTTCAAAAAAAGACATTAATTCTCAAATAAGCTTTGTAGAAATGCTCAGCAGCTGGTATACAATCTGAAAAAGGTTCTTTTTTTATTAGAAACATATAATGTTGGCATTCCTATTATTGCCAGAAAAAGTTATGCCCATATGAAGCAAAGAGAAGGAAAGAAAGAAGATTAACAACTTTCCCGGCTTTCCATTTCTATTAAACAATGTGATTTGAAGAAAAACATAATTAATGTTTCTTATATGCATTTAGGGAAATGTGTTTTGTGTTTTGATTTGCCTAGTTCCAAAATAGATTGGAAGGGTTTTGGACTTGAGAAGGGGTTTATTTTTGTATTTTGGAAAACTGAACTGTTCACTGTAGCAAATTAGCTAAATGCTGGCCTTTCACATGTTTAAGAGGGCAGCACACAACAAACAAACTAGAACCCAAAACCTTAAAGGTTGAAGGTTTAAATTCCATTTTGTGTAGCTCTGCCTTTGTGATCATCTTGACCAATTTGGTAGATGGACACCAGTAGTTTCACTGACCTCAACTTTGCCACCTATATATTTGTTACCAAATTTAAAGTTTGGTATTGCAAAAAGAAAGCATACTAGTAAAACATATGCCTTTTAAATCTTAAATGGATATAAATTTTATTTAATTTTCTAATTTCTCTTTTCTTTCAATTTTTTTTTTTATTTTGCAGTACAGCTGATGAAAGTAATAGTGTAGGTCTTTACCTCAATTAATTTATTTGCATGATCTTAATAAGTTGTCTATACTGAACTTCTGTGATAGATATGTCATCATAAAAATCATGGTATTTCTATGGTGCTGTTTCATATGACATACAGAACTATTTTTTTGAACCTGAGACTAAATGAACAAACTGCAATAGAGACAAAGCCACGTATGTCCTGTATAGCTTCATTTTCTACTGAGTTAATCAGCCTCGTTACCCTTGTCATATATTTTATATATGTCAGTTGATCACTAACCACCACAAAGATTAGAATCAATACCATTATTCTTAGGGCTAAATTATATTTGCATAGGAAACTCCTTTATTCTCCATCTGACACACAAAGGCATCTAACCTTGCTGCATGGGGACCATAAACATGCTGCACCATGAGGACCCAGTGACAATCAAGGATGAGCACAGAGCCATGATCCTGACCAGCTTTATTCCAGGAAGGGTGTGATTGCTAGTGGATAGAAAGTTTAAGGAAGGGCATTCTTACTTTGGGGTTGTCAGGCTCTTTCTGTGCCTAAATGAGGTGGGATTATTCGCACTCCTGCCTGGTGTTATGGCAGTCTCAGGACCCACAAACAAACGCGTAAGGTTCAGTTTTATATGAACATTTTGTAAAGACAAGTTATTTGAAATGCTGCTAACTACCTTAATTTTACTGCAGACCAGTTTCTTTAGTTGCAGCTACCTTTCACTCTGCAGTCAATTATTTTGTAGCTAGATTTGAGCCCTATCAGTTCAAGCAGAAATGTCTTCATTTAGTCACTTAAATCCAATTTGGCTACCTAAAGAAGTGATTATCAACATTAATCACTTAACTAATCAGCATCTTTTCAGGGTGGCTGAATATGAATGGCAGACAGAATCTCCTTTCTTGAAGGCAATGAGTTGGAGTATTTTGGCCAAGCATACAAAATCCCAAAGTCACATTGTCTTCATTGGTTGCTAAGTCAAGAGAGACAGGAGATGAAGTTCTGTGACCTTTTAAAAACAGGCAATTGCAGTTGCTGGGAAATTAGCATACATGAAATTTGTGTAGAATTGCATAACTGAAACTGCATGAATGAATTAACATTGGTACTACCATTCCACTGCACATACATTTGGCACAGATTAAAGTTATTATAGATTTTCTGAAATGTTTTCACAAATCTGTGTGTGAATCTGAATGTTTTTTATATTCTACCTTCAGCAGACAAAACAAAACATCAGATTAAATAAAGTAATACAGTATTTATTCTAAGTTGTTGATGACAGCATCAACTGCTTATTAAGAACCAAACCCAGGAAGTACTGATTTCTGTCTCATTTACCTTACGTGAGTCTGAAAGAAGCCATTGAAAAGTAAGGGATACATTAATAGAGTTAAGGCAGTGTAAAATTGGCATGAAAAGAAGATGAAGATGTAATAATGAATCACTGATTCAGAGGAAAGTACCAACCCTGTTAAATGCAAAAATTCTCATGGTTGATGCATGGCAACTGTTTCCAGATGCAAGTTATTCTGGTCCTGGTCAAATCAACCATTGGGACACCCTTGTATTTTGTGTATCATGAATATTCATGTCAGGGAGCTGAAAAATACTTGGGTGCTAGAAATTCAAAAGAGAAGCTCTTAGGAGCTCTGCAAGGTTGTTTAAACTTATGCTATTTCTAGTATGCATAGGTATATTTTCTTAGCCAACTATACATGGCAATTTAATGACTATGGCCTATTGTCCTCTGTGTGAGGCGGCATGGGAAAATGTTAACTTTCTCAGATTGTGCTGGAAGGATATAGGAAGTCATAAAACTGGCAACTTATATCTATTAATATAAATAAGTATAATATGTATAAACTTGAGTATTCATATAATATTATTTGAATTAATATAAAGGTAAGAAAGCAGAAGCTCCTGCATATCCAGCTGTATCATCATTTCATTTTCATCCTGGATATCCTGAAAAGGATAATTGTGTGTGTGTGTGTGTGTTGTTAAGTCACAGAAGTAAAACTTCTATTGCATTGACTTCCTGCAGGTTCCTCCTATATATCCATGCTTCTGTTTGACACTTCTACAACCTGATGCAAAATGTACTAATTCCTGTAGTTGGTTGACAGGTGGAGAAGCCACTGGTTGAGAGGTAGTCTAGTCTGACCACTAGAAAAGACTTCATGATCATGTTGCATAGCTCACATCTTTGTTTCCTGTATCACTGCATCATGACTGTGATTCTAATTAGTCTATTTTAATCATTATCAATACACCAAGGAGAAGTATCAGACAGCTAATATGATTTATTACATATTCAAAGAGCATTTGTCTCAGATTTGGCATTTCTGCTATCTGTCTCCAGAATGCCCATGCCTGCTTGACAGCAGCCTGTCAGTGCTGTTATGATTGCTCTATGCAGTGACTTTAACTGCCAACTTTTCCTGCAGACTCAGAGAGTGATCGATCAGCTCTACAATTACAGCAATGTGGAATATTTTAACACTAGCTCTTGGCCCCGTCAATTATGAAAGGATATAGTATCAATAGATATTGCAATCTGGTGCCATACCTTTCAAGTATCAAACAGAAGACAAAAAGTAAACAATGGTGACCAGCTTTGTTTATATCTTTTCTTCTTTTGAGACTTTTTTTCCCTTATAACTGCTTTTTTTCGCACATCTTTTTGGGGAAG
This sequence comes from Formicarius rufipectus, assembly GCA_013399695.1. Lineage (NCBI taxonomy): Eukaryota > Metazoa > Chordata > Aves > Passeriformes > Formicariidae > Formicarius > Formicarius rufipectus. The sequence goes on along the minus strand of VXAU01006133.1, from coordinate 541,923 downwards.
ATCAAGAACCATCTTTGTAACATTAAGGATTCGTGAAGGTACCATAAGTACTGAAGAAGTGGTGAAGAAATTCAGTAATGCTAAGGATTTTCAGAAACTGTCTTTCAAGCCTGTGAAGGCAAAGGTCAGGTGAAGTGGTGGTTTATTATTATTAATGAATATAGGAGCAAGAGAGGATATTAAGGTTTTCTTCAAAACATACAATATTTTACAGCTGAATTTCAAGGCATCTTCTTTTTCAGAACCTCTAATATAGGTGACTTGACCCTGGTTTTATTGATTGAACTTTTATTCTTCCCCAATGCATAATTTAAATTATGAGCTGTAGTCTGGCATGATTAGTAGGAGCCTATGAAAGATTTTAAAGTAATACACTGTATGTTTCTCCTACTGCATTGAATTCCTTCTGCACCAAGCCAATCTGAATTGAAAACTTTATATGCCACTGTATTACTTATTTAGCAATTCTGTTCCTTGAGAGACCTAATGAAATACCAAAATCTGTATTCTTCTTTGGAGAGTTGATATGGAGCTGGTTTTGGTTCCCTGCTTCTCAAGCCAGTCTCCAACCTTGCTGGAGTTTCTAATTTATGCAAAGAAGGTCATTACCTAACTCAGGTATATCAGCTGTGCTGCAGTAAAGCATCCCAGTGACCTTTATATCTCCCTGAATGCAACGTGTGCCAGTTCTGTTGGATGGGAAGAAGGGCAAGGTCCTCAGACGCTCTTTCAGGTCTCACTGATATACCACAACATTAGTTTGTGAGTCCTGAAAACAACTGTAGATCAATGAAGTGACTGCATGGGTATATTACATGTAAGCCACAGAAAGATACATGCAGTGGGCACTGAAAAACAATCTCAAATTGTAAATGATAGTTAGAGATGTGACTTGGAAATAGGTTAAAAAAAAAACAAACAACAAAAAAACCCAAACAAACAAAAACAAAAAACCCCCAACCAACCAACAACAACAAAAAAGCAACTGAAAGAGCAAAAACAACAAAAGAGAAAACTTAAATAGTTTTCTTTCTACAAATCCATCAACTGCAGCAAATCCAGGGAAAAGATCCAAAAATAATTATACCAATTCCCCAGAAAACAGGTGTTTTTAACTACAGAGCTGTATTAGCTAGCCTGATGCTAATAATCCTGAAGATGAAGTTGTGTGCGGAAACTTGCCTGCTGCAGTTCCCAGGCTGAGGCTGTTGTGAATGGCTGCAACAGCCAGAGCCTCAATCTCACTGCTGCTGTCAAAACACTCCTTGTGGTCCTGAAAACAGCTAAAGCTCTACTCACAGCCACTTTCCTTCCCTCCTTTTACAGGCTGTCCTTGACATGGCAGGTAATGATCGTCTTTGCTCTCTGCAAAACAGGGAGCTCCTCATCCCTGTGATGATATGGAGCAGAAAATATTATTGTCATGAGTTATATCAAAAGGAAGTATGTTTCTGGTGGTCATGTATGTCCACAGGCACTCAGATCATAGAGCAAGGAAAGTAAAGGGCACAGGAGTCTCAGGCATGCTTGGTTTCCTAGCAATGTGGAGAGAAATATTTCTTGGGACATTAGTACTGTTATTAGAGGAAGGGCTCCCATATCTTTTTCTGTCTCTATTTCAAATGATAATTGCATTTGTTTGGTTATTACAGTCTCTGCCCTATTACAAACTGTGTTTCTTAAATACTTTGTAGAATGCTTCCTTCAGAAATCTTTTATTAGGGTGTTTTTCTAACAATATAGAAGTATCTATTTAATAAGGTATATATTGAATGAAAATATAGCACATTTTGCCTGCAAGCTGTTTAATGCACAGGCATATTTCAAGCATTAGAACTATGTAGTTTTCAGATTTTCAGTTTTAGCTCATTTAACAGCATCTTGTTAAATGTTTTTAGGCATTTTTAGAACTTGTTGTTTTGGGGTAATACCTGCCATATCTGAAACCTGTTTCAAAGAAGAGTTATCAGGGTAATCCCAATCTTATAATTTTACAATTGATCTGAAGATGGCATCTGACAATATGTTTCAAAAAGTCTTTCCTGAGAAGAGGAATAGTTAAAAGAGAATTTGTATGACACAGAAGTTAACACAGGACAATCCTACATGTACCTATCTACAAATTAGGAGACTAAAAAGCCAAAAGGATTGTCACGTTCATGCCTGCTACCCTTCATATCACCTGTAGTATTGCAGTATTCCATTTCCAAGGTTATTTCCAAGATTTCAGAGAATAAAAAGCATCCATATTTTCATCAAATTGTCAGTCTAATATGAAATCAAATGTGATCTCAGAGGCTTTTATTTTTATTCATCAGAGGATTAGATACACGTGCCAAGTATTCTGGTGTGTATATATGGGAAAGAGGATTATGCCTTAAGTGGGTCACAATCAGCTGATGCTAGACATTAAAAGTAGAGGATTAATGAGATCCAAGCACGTGGCTCTCTGCACACAGTCGTCTCACCACACTGTTGCTAGTGATGATTCAAAGAATGTTTAGCAGTGCCTATCAGCTCAGTCTTTTTACAGGTTGTTGTTTGCAGTGTAAGGTCTTAAATATTTCCTGATGGTTCACATTTAGTGGTTTAAAACTTTCTGACAGCCATTGTCCTTCAGTAATTTTTATAAGGGAAGGATGTCTCTATCCTGACTTTCAGAGCAGGCCTAGTGCACATCTCAGCTATGATGGATAAGTTTTACACGTTTATGAACTTGTAACAGCACACATTTTAAAGTATCATCCTAAACCTTGGCAGACCTATAGGACAATTTATTAATCAACTAGGGAAATAACAGAAGACTTTCTTTCTTTTGGAGCCTGGAGTCTGTAAATTCATGTTAATTTTTTCCCAATGATCTGCACTCACTTTGAAAATAGTTATAGAACAGAAAATAAAATACCGTGCAAAGATAAAAATGTGGTTTATGGATTGAATGTGAACTTGTGATATTCGTTGTTATGCATATATAGATTATTTTTTTTAAAAATCTTTAGTGCTGTAATGGACTATAAGTTCATTTGTACATTGAAGCTGTAAAAAAGAAATTGATCTCTTTTTACAATGATTTGATGGTATTTTAATACATCTACATCTACTCTGGTTATAGTAAAGACAAAGAAACAAAGTCTGTGCTGCTCTTAGTTAAAGCATTTTTAATACATGAAGCTGAGGAGCCAGATGCAAGACATTGGAAGATTTTTACTAGGAGCAGCATGGAATTGCACTTAAAATTATAACTTTACCTGTTATTAACTTTACCTTTTATGTTTGAGAATTTGGATGCAAAACGAAAAATGCTTGGATTATAGAAATGTGAGTCAAATCAAGGCAGTTAAATTAAAAGGATAAAGGTTCAAAACTAAACTGTTTTGGTTTTTAAGGAGGAAATTGTTTCTGGTGCAATGTTTATATATGCTTATGGTAAAAGCAGCATTTTTTAATCAAAATTCTCGACTTAAAAAACTTCAGCAATGCCTGTAGGTTCTTTATTGTGTCTAGGGACTTCTTCTACTTTCAATGAACGTATGAATTTCTGCTAGCGTCATCTGAGATTAATCGTTACTCTGCACTTTAGACTGTGTTAATTGGCATTAATTTCTCTGTTGTTTCTTCACATTAGTCACTTTCTGCAAGGAACAAGGAGAGTTTTCATGGACTTCAGGGTAAAAATGATGGGTTCACATTATCCTGCATCTGAAATGTAGTGAATAAGAATTGTTTTGGTTTCATGGTTTAGGTATGAAATAAAATAAAGTTGTTTAACTTCTGGAGTAGGGAAGAGTTTTCATTCATATTTTGAAATGAAATTACTAGAATTTTGATCTAAAATTACTTTGTAGGATTACAATATT